>JANRMT010062811.1:4072709-4151239 GCA_026402145.1 Polypterus bichir lapradei | reverse complement strand
TTTTTTTTTTTTTTTTTTTGAAATTTTAGTAATTTTATTGTAATCATTTCATACAAATCAATCAATTTTTACAAAAAGTAGAATTGAGAACAAGTCGACCCCCACCCCTGAGAGAGAGAGAATGGCCAACGGAGTAAAATGTAAGGCTTGTGAACATACCTAAATTGATAAGTTTGATAAGCCAATAGAGATGAATGGAGAAGAAAAAGAAATACAGAAATAATTGCTTCCTCTGTGCTTTAAGAGCTTATTTTAAAATATTACTGATTACATCCTGCCATTTTTTGAAAAAAATCTGTACAGATCCTCGGTGTATTTATTTTTTCCAATTTCAAATAGTATAAAACATCGGTTTCCCACTGACTTTAAAGAGGAGAGTTTGGATTTTTCCAGTTTAGCAGAATAAGTCTGTATGCCAAAAGTGTAGTTAATGCAATCACAGTTTGTTTGTCCTTCTCCACTTTAAACCCATCTGGAAGAACCCAAAACACAGCTGTTAATGGGTTAGGAGGGATTGTGACACCAAGGCTGTCTGAAAGATAATTACAAATTTTGGTCCAGAGTGATTAATTTGGTGCAGGCCCAGAACATGTGGCCCAGTGAGGCTGGGACTTGATTGCAGTGTTTCAGGTTGGATCTTGCCCTGGAAACATTTTGGAGAGTTTTAGACGAGACAGATATGCTCAATTATATAATTTTGAGTTGAATAATTATATGCTTTGCGCATATGGAGCTTGAGTGAAGTCTCTGCATAACTTTGTTTGTTCAGTTACCGTGCTTTTCAGGCAATTCCTTTGTGCTTTTTGGAGCTGTGTGTATTTCACAGCCTTTTTGTAATAAATCTTTTATTTTTTTTATAAAGGTTTGTCTTGGCATTTTGGGTTTCTAGTCAGGGGGGTTTTGACGTTTTTTTTCTCCCATCTAGTAGGCAAGTATTGAAAGTATTATGGGTCTTGTGCTTTTGGGACTCCTTCACGACAATGGCAAACGGTTTATCAGCTGTACGTGATAAGGTTGACAAGGTGGAAAAAAAAGCCAGACGGCTAACTTCTGCTGTTTTCACAGCTATTGTTGGCACTGTTGCATAAAGAGATCAATGGGTAAGGAGCCAGCAATGGTGGGACTGTTACTGTTGTGACAGCTGGAGCTCTTCTCCTTGTTGTTTTACAGTACTGCCAGTGTTGGCTGATGAAGACAGTGCTCAACCAATCCATGTAGGCAAAAAAAAAAAAACACACCTGAATTCCGATCTGACCTTTCTCATTGACGTCGTGTGGCCACGAATCAGATACGTATCCAATCTAACACCACATATGAAGGTTACGCAAATCTGAATTCAAAACATCCACACAGCCCTGAAAACATCAGACTTGTGTCACATTGAGGCACAAAATCAGATTTGAGTCACTGCAGCCTGGTAATGTGAACGTAGCCTTATTGACCAGAGATTGAGTCAATGGCAGTCCTGGACTGGCACTATAATGTTTCTAGAATATTCTTTAAGCTGCCCTGCCTTTTTTTCATTATTTAACTGGGATATTTTTCTTTCAGTAAAACTTGGCAAAGGCATTCAGGTAACCACAAGGAGACAGACTGTTGAGCAAAACAAGTCCGTTTTTATTTGATGGGTGATTGTTTTCAAGCATCACTTGTACTTCATATTTGGTCTGTGTAAATGTTTACCTTTTTGTTATGCAATTTTCCAAGTTGGAGGAAGTGTTGGAATAAAAAAAAAAAAAAAAAAAACTTTTATTGATGTGTTGCATAACCGCGACTGGCTATCCTGCCCTGTCATTCTTGGCTTCCTAGCCTCAGCCACACAAATGTTTTCAAGGTGCAAGTAGTTGGCTTCGAGGTTCATCCTCACATTCTAAATAAGGCATTTTATTGAGGCACTATCTAGAAGTTTATTTTAAGATCCATAATCTCCTCAGTGCATAAAATCTTCTTGAAAAGCAACACTTCATTCCCTTGAGCTCTGGGATTACCAATGGGGTGAGCTACTCCATAACGCCACGGAATTTGCTTTCTGCTCCACGGTGACTTCACTGAAATGATGTCACTCAGTCAGTGCAGATGGAGACAAATGCTGAAAATGGGGGAAAGGTCTTGGGAGTTGGAAATGGAGGCACATTTAGTGATATTCCAACCTCTAAAGCAGTGATTCCTAACCTTTTCTGTGCCCCGCACTCCATGGAAATGTTTATGTTCAAACTCCTTACAGAAGTAATATCCCATTTGAAGACAAAAAAGTCAAATTTCTAATTTTTGAACCACATACAGTAGTGTGGGTGAACAAATAAGCTTTTAACTCTGTGAATAAAACTTAAATATAAACTGAGCAATTTACCTTTACAAATCTCAATAAACGTGTCCCCCATGAAGCTTAGATGCTCAATTTATGATCCCTGGGTTGGGGTATCCTGCGAAGCATCAAGCACTGCAAGGAAATGACACACGCTAAACAATTAAGGGGTTTGGGGGATTGTGGACCCCCATGAGGCACTAAGTGTTGCTAATGCTAAGCAGTGAAACCCAGTGGATGAATGGACTTTGTCCCCTGATAACACCTGCACTGCAGTTCAAAAACAGATGCGATGCACAGTTAAATTTGCTGCGCTACCCCCGGGACCGTCAGCAGGAGAGATGGGTTGAGTGTAATTCAGTCAATTCAATTCAGTCCGTCTTGTCCCTCCCTGGCAAAAATGTCAATCAAACCTCCAACTCGGTGAAGTGTTCCAATCAGGACTTGCACAGAAATCAATACTAGACCTCACCCTCCTCTACGAATCATTGCAAGGTCCAATTTCCATTCTCTTTTAAAAAAAAGTTATTCACCTTTTTTGAACGCTCCATCCACAGCAAAGAACCCGAGAATGTGCATTTCTATGGCTCGTTCACAGCTGACAATTGCGCACACGATGCTTGATTCTTTTTAGGAGTACAAACTAATAAATCAACTGTATACTACAAGACACCGATTACGCTACGATAAAGTTGGATAACACACCTCGCTCAATTTTTGCAAATCACAATGCAACCTTCCTCTTTATCGCACCCCCTGAATTGAAATCTCACACACCCTTGGAGTGCGGGCACTCCAGGTTGTGAACCCCTGAATCTAAAGGAACCCACAAATTGAAGTGCGACCATTTAGTGCATGAGCTCTGGCAGATAAAGAGGCTGCCATGTTGGCTGACTGAGCCATTATCCTTGTATGGTTGATAAAGTTTCCTTAAAGAGTTAGATTAGATCTGGATAAAACTTTATCGATCCCAAGGGGAAATTTGGATGCAGACAGCTGCAAAAACATAATAAACATGTTTACAGACTCACAAGACAAATAACACGATCAATTAATCAATCAACCAATGAGTAAATAAATAGATATGAATAAACTTAACTAGTACATGGAGTGGAAGCATTGAATTGCTTGATAGCCGTGGGCACAAAAGACCCCCAGAGGCATTTCTTAGCACATTGTGATGGAATGAGCCCATGACTAAAAGTACTCCAAGAGAGCACCCCCTTGATGGGGATGGAGGTGAGCCAAGTAACTTCACAGATACAGCACAATTTCTGTATTTCTCCACCCTGTAGGGGGTCTAGGAGAGGGACTGAATCATACACACCTTTTGTAACCAACCTATCCAGTTCTGGGTCACAGGGAGCCAGTCTTGTAATCCAATATTCTTGATATGACCCATCACAAGACACCCTACAAGTATAATGCAGTTACTTCCATATTCCTCCAATGTGAACACTTGTAGTTGACGTGACTTACTTGTGGTTAAGTACAAATTTATTGTCGTGGGTATGTGCTACATTGAATTTGGAACATAAGACACTTCATAAAACAAGATGTCATTCAGTCCATCAGGCTTGTGTGTTGAGCTTATAGCTAAGTTGTCCGAATATCTCATCCAGTTACTTTATTTCCACTGGCGTCCTTGAGTATATTTCTTATATTGTATGTGTTATTAGTAGGAGAGATTCAAGTAAGAATGGTTAAACACCTCCTCAAGGACACGAGTGGAAATGAAGGGGAAGTTAATTTAGGACTGAATCCAAGAAGCTCTTCTTTACGCAAAGGGTTGGTGGAACCTGGAAGAATCTAGCAAATCATGGAGGTTAAGTAGAAACCTTGAGAACCTTTGAGAAGTGTCTGGATGAGATATTGGGGCACCTTAGCTATTTAAATGAGCAAGCTTGATGGACTGAATGATCTCCTCTCATTTGTCAAATATCTTATGTTCTCATGGAGTGCCTCCCGTGTGGAGGTTACAGTGTTCACATGATTGTCATCCAGGGTTTCCTATCACACTCCAAAGATGTGTTCTCCAGCTGACCAGAGACTGTCGACATGATTGAGTTTGGGTAAATGCGTAAATGGACTGACATTCCTTCCAGGGTAAGTTTTACGTTTCATTTACTGCTTGGTCTTCCTTGGTTGTCTATCCTCTCTGATCTCCTGCCAACCACCTTGTTGCTTATTATCTACTAGCTGTACCCCGTGACTCAGCCCGCGTAGTAGTGAAACCGGACATTGAGGAGGGCCCTGCCTGACTCTCCACTCCTGAAGTCGCTTTTCCCCCTCCCCTCGGCCTGCAGCCTCTGTCTCAGATTAGCGTGAATGTATCGCTCCTGCAAATGAACTATGATTTATATCGCAATGAGAGAAGTCTCAAAATCAACCGGAATGTTCAAGCAAATTATAGAAAAAAAACAGATCTAAATCCGTTAAGTAGCCCTCTTGTTCGCTAGCTAAGTGGAGGTAAGGAACGGCCAGGCTGGCGCGTGAGTGAGGAGGGCACCACCCACCTCCCTTCAGCCTGCTGCGTGTCTTTCGGATTTGCGCAAATAAATCTGTACTGCAAGTGAACAATGATCCATAGCACAATGAGAGAAGTTGCAAAATCAACTGTAATTTTCAAGCAAATTATAGAAAATCAGTTAAGTAGTTCTCTCGTGAAAAGCAGACAAACAGACAGACAGATGTTGGATTTTATATAGAGAGAGATAACATCTTGGTTTATTTGTTTGTTTTGTTTGTGAGCATTGTCAGTTAGGGGTCTGTGATATTGGTAAAAAATTATATCTCAATACTTTCTGGGACTTTGATAGCAATAATTAGACTATGTGTTGCAAAAAATTGTTTGTAAAAGTCGTATTGATCCAGCTTGGTCTTGATAATAGGATATTGATTGTAGCTTATTAATGAGATTAATGTAAACAACAGTTAAGGAAAACAAGTAGTACTAGGGTGTTGTACCGTGTTAGCCGTTATGAATGTAGAGAAAGGCCAAGCAAAATGACACCTTTTATTGGCTAACTAAAAAGATTACAATATGCAAGCTTTCAAGACAACTCAGGCCCCTTCTTCAGGCTTCTTGCAGGTGGAAAACAAGTAAGTATTTACTTACTTTAAACTGAATTAAAATAACACAAAAACAATAAAATCACCAGTCAAAGTATTACTGAGATCAAACCGAAGAAGAGTAAACCATTTCAAAGTGGCCTACAGGATTTACACAAAAGACCAACAAAACTATAATAAGCAGAGAGCATTTTAAACAGACACCCTTAATGTAAACAAGATATGAACCCAAAGGGAATAAAATACTAAACATAATTGAACTACAGGGCATGAACATTACAGTCTGGATAAACATAAACTGCTCTTCTGTAAGGTGAATTGTGCCGCATACAAGCAAGAACAAAAATTCAAAGTTCTGTCAAATGCTGTAGTTTTGTCTTGTGCAGCATTTGTAAACAAGTTCTGTTATATATTGTACAAAGATGCACAAAAACCCAAACCTATTTAATTTTTAAACAAATTACTAACTTCAAGTTCCGGCGAGTATCACACAAAGATATCAGAAAAAGTAAAACAACTGTAAAATTCTACTGAGGAAACTTCAAGTTGTGTGACAGAAACACCAGTCCATCCATAGCAAGTGACTTCGGCGCAGCATGGCTACCTATCACAACACTTCCTCCGGTGCTGAACGCCCTCTCAGAAGGGAGGCAGGGATGCATAGTTAGGGGAAATGTACTTGTGTTTTCCACCACTCAAGTGGACTTATTTTCACTGCCCACCTCAGGTATCATCAAGTAGCTCTTGATCTCATTTTCAATGGCAGTGTGCAGAGACTCGCCTTCACTGAATTCCTGTGTTTTTTGAAAGAGCTGCTAAATACTTTTTCTTTTTTGCTCCCTCCCTTGTGTCATCACCTGCTCCAACTTCTGCAGCCATAGGGGTGGATGGAGCGGGGCGAGGAGGTGGGGATCTGTGTGAGTGTTGTAAATAATGAGAGAAAAAAATGTGCTTTGAAATCGAGGACCCCACCAACCAAAACGGCTTCCGAAGTAAAATGCACCGATAGGTATATGCTTCTTACGGAAATAAAAATAATCTGAACGAATTATAGCATTTGTGTGAACGGATTAATAATTCGTTCAAACTGTTTTTATTTTGTTTTTTTTTGCCCGACCCATCTAGATCAATTTCACTTGAATTGCACTTTATAGATGAACGACAGTTTTCGCCATGCCAGCTCCATATGCTGTGACTCATTCTTCTTGATCTCACTTTATTACCTGCAGCGGTTTCGACTACATTTAGTTACATTTCTCTTACAGTTACAGGAAAAAAGTCAATCAATCTTGACAAAAAAATGAAGGTGATCAAGCAGTATGAGGGAGGTAAGAAAGCAAATGTGATCACGTGTGACCCCCATTGTCACCGGTGTTCACCGTACACGCTCTACTGCTGTGCTCTGGCTTTGAATCCGGTTAACTTCCGAAGCTTCTGCATTGTGACTCGCAATGTGCCATTTTGTGTGAACCGCCACAAAGGGGTAATAAAACCCCACCGAACTCCTTTATCTGTTAATGTTTATTATTAACGGGCTGAAATGTTAAAACAGAAAACATACAAGTGCTCAAACTCTGCCAGTATAATTCCTTCTCTCACAGCACAATGAACACTGGGATAGGCTCACACTGATGACGTAACATAACACGGACTAAGTGCTGTGTGTTTGATTGCTTTTTTTTGCAAAGTGAATGACATACTTGATAATTTTAGCTAGCACATCATTAAAATAACAAGGTGTTATCATAGACAATAAATATATTGCACACTCCTATTGTCATTTTTGTTCTTTGTTTAAAAATGGACAGGCCTCCCTTCCAGGGTTGGTTCTAATGCTGCTGGAATAGATTCTTCCATACGACATCATGTATGCAGTCCACCATTTATGTAGTACCTTTCTGTAGACATGCCAAGAAGCTTTCCAACTTAAGAAGTAAAGTCTAGTTGTACATATCTTATAAAGATGAGGTGGGTTCAATGATGAATGGATAGATATTTTAGAGTTCGAGCACCAACAATTGAAGTAACTTGCTGGTGGTCTCACAGAAAAGCAGAAATGAACCAGCATCCTTTTGGATTACAGTTCATCCACTTAGTCACTGGACCACACTGCATTAAAAAAAGAAAAAAAACGAGAAAAACCAAAAGTGAGCCTGGAGGAGCATGTGGCACCACACAAATGGTGTTCTCTTACTATATCCTCTTTGTTTAATGAAGCTACTCTCTCTGCGGTGGGCTTTGTTTTTTTTTAACTTGGTGCAGGGTTTCAGCTTTGCCATCTGGTTCCCATACATGCCGATATTTATGAAGACATCCCAAGTACCTGCTGGTGCCCTTTTCTGTCTTGCCTCTAGAATCAGAAGGTTAATGTCTACACGAGGTCAAGACGCCTTATATTGTTAACCTGCTGCTTTCTTCTTAACCAGAATGGAAACCCGCAATCTGCCTGACATGCCAGGCAGCATGCACTTGGAGCGACTCTCTTATTGAGGGCTTTTGTTGTTTATTCAGGGGGTGACAGTCTGAGACCAATCCATTTGGCCTGCTGTGAAAGGGTACGACATGTCGGCAGACATTTGTCAAGAAGTTGCTGTCTGGGATAAGAAACGTCCCTCGAAGTAACGTCGGAGAAACAAAGCGAGGAACTGGCTCTGCAGGACCTCCAGGGTCTGTGGGTGACCTTCCGAGTGATTTGTTTGACCCATTCCACGTGTTTAGCACCACCTCATTTGTCAGAAAGTTGACCCAGGTGTTATGTACTTTAACAGCAGGGGAAGGGTATTGCTCTCCATCTGAAATAATATTAATGAAACAGAAACGTTCATTATGGGGTTCCTGCTTGTTCTTATTTGATTTCCCAGGGCCACTTTTTAGCTTTTTTTCACTTTAATCTGTATCTTTTTGAGTTGTGAGAACTGATTGTCAGTTTTGTGCTTTACGTCATAAAATGGACGGATGGCCTCCCACCCGAAGCTGGTGGCCCACACACTCTTATAATGAAAGAAGTGGACTCAGAAACTGTATGAATAGACCTCTCAAAAGAGAGCCGCATCAGATCCCAAGCGAGTCAGAAAGTCTCGGGTTTGTGTCTTCCTTTATTAGTTTCCACTCAATTATGCAAAGGTCAAATTTTTGTGATGGGTCAGCCATTTGGACGGACTTGCCTGTTTTTGATGTTAAAGAAATAATGCAACACAGGAACACCCAGAGCTAATGAGGGCAACGACACAGTAGGAGGTCCGGTGGCTCTGTGTTTGCTTTCCTTTTCTTGGTTAAATGAAGGGCTTTCATCTTTTCTCCACATCAGGATCAATTGTAGCCCGGCAAAAGAGAGTCATTAGGAGCAATATTAATTACACAATAAAAGTGAGCTTAGCAGCACGAGGTAAATGGTGCTTTTTGTGAGGTGTTAGTTATGTAGTGCAGTACTTTTTTAGCTTCTTTGAAAACATTCTGTTTTGTCAGCCTTCAACTCAGATGTCCTACCTGTTTCTCAAGACAATAATCCAGCTAGGAGGGCAGCATTAAGGGATCATTTCTTAGCATTTCCTTTTTAAAGTTCACATTCCACAAATCTGTAAGCATAGGGAGCTCATTGTTTGCTTTTTGTTTGTTTGTTGGCTCTTTTGAAGTTACATGATAGCCCTCTAAACTGTGCAAACTTGTTTTTGACAAGTATAAAGCAACTTACTTCAGGAAATTCTAAAGGAAGTTTTCAAACTAGGCCTAGAAGGGCGGTGTTCATGTTTTTGAAGGCACACTGCACAAATATTCATTGTTCTCCTTTTTACAAGTTTGGAAACTCAATATGTTCCAGTTATGCAGAATGCAATCTTTCAGGGTTTTGCTTGTGTCCTCTCGAATACTGTTTTAGAAGAGCCTCTTGGGATTTGCATCATATAATCTATTGTGAAAAGAGAAAAAAACACAGAAAGAGTTTTGGGGTACCTTACGGCCAACCCCGTCGAATTAAGCAAGTTGAGAAGGGGGCGGGAGGGACACCACGTGGTAATAATGCTAAAGTTGAGTCGTTCTGTCATAAGCTCAGGCAGACTGCAGAAGATGGCATTTCCTCCATTTATAAGGCATCCTGGTAGGAAGAGGTGAGTGCAGGTGGATGGATCTTGGAAGTCATGTCATAGATGGGACGGTGTCAATCTTACTTTATGCAGTTGGGGGTAAAGAGTGATCTTTACAATGCAGCGCCACATCATGTCTCAGTGGAGAATTACAATCACTCAAGCCCTTTAAGCTATTTCCCAAGTACACGTGTGTGCCACTATATATACTCGCGTATAAGTCGGGTCTTGAAATCCGAAAAATTGGTCATAAAATCAGACCCCCACTTATACGCCCACTCAAAATTGCGACACTAACATTTTTTTTTTTTTTTTACATCTTCTTGCATCCTCCAATCTTGCATCAAATTTTGTGGCAGCAGCACAGTTACCAATTTCCTTCGCTACTTCAACGACATTTAATTTAAAACCAGCTTCATATTTTCTTCTGATTGAACGCTTCATGGTAGGTAAGGGATGCTTTTACAATAAACATGTTTGAGATACAAAACACACAAATTAGTGCAAATGTTGCTTTGGAATAGTGCGGGTGTTACCGTGTGGTCACGTAGGCACAATAGAGGGAGAGGGAGACAGGTTAGGAGCACACACTGATACAGCGCATTGTCGTACCCACATACTGTAGAACAAAAAGCCAGTGTGCTCCGTGGTTACTCTCTCAGGTGGGCGTTAGCATATCATAAGCTCTTGGACCAATATCCTGAGTTTTCTGCATTTGACTTATACAATCAACATTGTAAAATACCAGAAATTATATGATAAAATGAAGTCCTGACTTATCGCGAGTATAATGGAATGTATGTCTGTTTCTCTGTTCCCTATATAATCCTACACCCTTTGACTGATGTGCACAAATTTTGCTTGGGTGCTCTTTAGGGCCATTCGGATAAGAGAGACTACTTTGGAACCCAAAATTTGGAACCTAGGGGTCCCAGTGGTTTTCGTTTTCCTGTGAGTTACTGTAGACACATTAGTGCCACCTGCTAGCATTACAACCCTTCCCATTCACCCTTTGACAGATCTGGACCACATTTTGCATAGTTGCTCTCTAGGGCCATGCAGATAAGGCAGACTACTTTGAAACCCAACATTTTGACCCTGAAGTGCCAATGTTGTGTTTTGTGTTTTGCTTTTCCTGTGTGCTACGGTTTGCATACTAGTGCCACCTGCTGGCTTAGGTCAAGTATTACAATCCTGCATCCTTTGACCAATCAGGAACAGTTTTTGCATAATTGCTTTTTCGGGCCATAAAGACAAGAGAGCCTACTTTGGAACTCAAAATTTTCACCCTTGGTGTTCCAGCAGTTTTCTTTTTTCTTTGTGCTACAATTTGCACACCAGTCCCACCTGCCAGTATTATAATCCTACACATTTTTACTGATCTGGACCAAATTTGTCATAGTTGGTCTACATGACCATATGGACACGGTAGACTACTTTGGAACCCAGACTTTTGACTGTGCAGGTCCCAGTGTTGTGTTTTTGTTTTTCTTGTGTATTACAGTGCCACCTGCTGGATCAAAGCAAGTATTACAATGCTACATCCTTTGACAGATCCACAACAGTTTTTGCATAGTTGCTGTCTAGGGCCATAAAGACAAGATGGACTACTTTGGAAAATTTTGACCCTTGGAATCCCAGTGGTTTCCTTTTTCCTGTGTGCTACAGTTTGCCCACCAGTGCCACCTGCAGGCTCAGAACAAGCATTACAATCCTATATCCTTTGGCTGATGTGCACAGATTTTGCTTGGTTGGTCTCTAGGGCCATTAGGACAATAGACTACTTTGGAAACTAAAATTTGGATCCTGGGGGACCCAGTGGTTTTTGTTTTCCTGTTTGCACACCAGTCTCACCTGCCAATATTACACACCTACACACTTTGACTTATCTGGACCAAATTTGGCATAGTTTGTCTTGCTGTTTAGGATTATGCTGACAAGGTAGACTACTTAGGAAACAAAAATGTAGACCCAGGGGACCCCAGTGTTTTGGTTATTTCTTCTTTGTTTTTTTTTTCCTACAGTTTGCCCACCAGTGCCATCTGCTGGCTCCGAGCAAGTTAAATATGTGAACTAACTGAAGCCAGACTAGCAGAGAAAATGTCCAGATCTTAAAATTACTTAACCGGGCGATATCGTGTGCTACTTCTATCAACTGTAATATAAAATGGAGTATCGTGCACTTTCACAGGGGGGTGTTCGGTGAGGCTCATTTGATAGAAAGAGAGAGAGAGAAGTGCAGGGCAACACAAAGGAAAATCAAAGGGTGGTTGTTTAACCCCATGCTTTGTTACCTTTTCTTCATAATTTAAGCACTATGAACTCTCAACCTTGAAATAAGGACGACATGATAGCAAATATGGTTACAACCCAAGTAGGAGTTACTGCAATTATGGAATCTAGTCGGACTTTAAAAGATCAAGTTTTCTGCACACAAGTGAAGAGACGTTAATAGAGATGCAGTTTGGGTCACAGATAGGACAACTAGCAATAACAAAAGGGTCACCATTTAAAAAACACAGAAATCTTTGCTTTCTTTCCTTTATCCGTTGTACAAATATATCCGGGTACTTTAAATAATGTAATATTTAGATCCCAAAAGATAAGCAGGTTAGATTAAATGGCTTTTAAAATTGGCCCATTATGAGTGAGTGTGGCTTACTGCCAAAGTTAGTTCCGGCCGTGCACCCGATGCTAACAGAGCAGGCCGCCCACAGTCCTACAGGACCCTAAACCTGATCAGGACATGGGTGAATGAATTAATGCCTAACACATTAACCACAATATTTTTAGTGATAGTAGAAGGGATAAGTGTGTGTTTGTAATATAATATATCATGGTATGTGGGGGACAGATGAACCATAAAAGATAATCACTTTTTTGCTTTGTGCCCTCCCTCACTATAACCTATATAGGAGAGGGGTGAAAGCTTTCAGATTTGTAAAAAATTTCTGTCTCCGTTTTTCAATGGATCTCAATGTTTTAGGGTCCCCTGATACCAAAAACATCGATATCTCAATGATGGGTGTCTATCACCCTGTCTGTGTGTGTCTGTGTTGTCACATTTTCTTGAGGACAGTCTACAACTAAAACAGCTAGACCGGAAAATACCACTTGGTTCCTAACGTGCAAAGCCTACTGGCGCTCACGTCCAATTTTTTTTTTTTTTTTTTTTAAAAAAAGAGTCAAATGTTGTAAACTGTTTGAAATATAATTTTTACAATATGAAGTATGCCTCAGTTACATTAAGACATTTAAAGCTTTGAAATTACAAAAAAGTACACAAATATTGTTAAAGATATTTAAATGACAGAAAATGTTGCTTTTTAAAGTTCACTTGTGTACATTTTGTCAGGGTGGCAAAATAATACAACAAGTTGTGCACATGCCATAGCGTTTCGATGCGCTTTGTTATCCAGTTATTAGCGGGAGTGTTTTCTATTATTTATTTGTTTCATTGTGAGATCATATATATATATATAGTACCCATGGTATGTGTGGTGGAGATTTGCATGGGCCACCATGCCACTGTCTGTACAGGCGGGCATAAGCACCTGGCACACGCACACTGCCACCCAAAGCACTCCTGCTGACTACTGAGGACCTGTTTTGCCAATGGGAGCAGCAATCAGACATGTTAAAGAGGAAAATACTGAATTCAAAATAGATAAGCTGAAGTGACCTCTCAAGCTAAATCTGAAACAGTAAGCTAAGCATTAACAGTACCCAGTTAAAATGTACAGAATGTTTCTCTGTCTGCTTCAAGGAAAGGCAACATGAAAGAGAGAGTTGCTTAGGGCAGGACAGATAATAGTAGTCATCTATACCCGCTTATACAGGGCAGGGGGGCAGTTAGGGCCTTCACCACCAGCCCCATTGCAAGGTAAACACACACACACACAGGCCAGTTTAGCATGACCATTTCACCTAACCTGCATGCCTTTGGGAAGAAAGCAAAGTAAACCCACATGAGCCCACATGCAAACTCCCCACAAGGAGCATCGGAGATGCAAAACTAAGGACTTCTTATACTGCATGGCAGCAGCACCGCACCACAATAACGCACATTCATTGATTAGTAACATATTTATATTAGTATATTTGCAATATCTTGAAAACACTGACCCATTATTTTAGACTTATTTTAGTATACCTGTTAAGAATTTGACAAGAGCTACTTCATGTAATTCTAAATTAAACATGCTAAGCCTGTGCTCTGCCTTTTTATTTTATTTTCTGTTCTATTCAAGGTAAAGAATCATTTTTAAGTGGTTCTCTTTAGCCATAGGACTCCCCTTGTTGGGTGGAGGTTGATTGCTGATTTTCCTGGAGTGTCTTTAGAACATACTTGGTTTACTGTTTTCACTTTATTTAATTGTGTTTTGTTTTGTAATTAAAATAGATGGATAGATTGGATGGTTAGACAATCGTATGGATAAGCAGGTGTACAGGTGTTCCTAAAGATTTGCTCAGTGGGTGCTTGTAGCACAAAGCAGACAGGAGCTCGTGCTTTACATACCTGAACCTGGCGTGACTGAGGTTGAAGTCATCAGCACAGAGTTAAGTTATATCATCCTTGTTAATGTTTATTATCTGCCTAGGCAGTAACACTGACAAATTCAGTCAGTATTTCAGTGTCTGGATGACACATTTTAGTTGTAATAGTATTTTGCCAGCTTTTGTAACCATTGCACGTTCAAACAGATGTCCAGTCCCCCTCCCATCTTTTTCATTACATCTGATTGCATCAAATGAAACCAATATGGCATTAAAATTGTGTCTGAAATAAGAAATTTAAGCTGGCTCTGTGCATTACCCATAAGGCCACTGCACTTGAACTTGTGACTCTCAATGAGATTTCACTCTTCATCCAAATTACGAGGTGGGGGTCAAGCTTAAGTTAGAAAATAGGATTTATTAGAAAATGGAATGAACCTTAACAAAAAAACAAAACAAAAGTGGCTGAGAGGACGAAACAAAACCTTTTATTCTGCTGGCACTTCCAGGCAGGTGGCACAAGTGCATTGAGAAGGGTGGAGACACCATTGAGAAATGACATGGCCAGTTTTGTTAAGGTCCGTTCCATTTTCTAATAAATCCCGTTTTATAACTTTAGCTCGACTCCCCCTCATATTTAAAAGCCATTAAATGTTCCAGGCCAGGCCACCCTACCTTTATCCTCTTTATAGATCTTTTAATGACAGCAGATATTTTGTAAATGATTTTATTACTTATCCCCTGCCTTGCATGTACCTTTCCTCTGTACACATGTGAAACTTAAGTCCTGTAGTCATATAAATGTCCAGGCAGTACCAGGTATTGCTAGGGGTGGCTGACTCCGATGTGATAAAGATTCATTTGAAACTGTGCTGATAGCTCCTTGAGGACTGGCCTTGGAATCAGAATGACACCTTCTGAGGAAAGGAGATTTGGAACTGATCCGCTCACCATCTAGAAGTCATTGTGTGATGTCATGATGCCCTCCTGAAGCTTTGCCTTGAAATCCAAACCTAATTTGCTGCTTGAAACGTGTGTGATGCTTAATTTCCAAATAGTCTTAAGTGCAACTGCAGTGACACATCCAGAACCCATTTAACAGCTGAAACACCACTCGGACGCTCTTAAACGCTTATTTTATGGTCCACCAAGGACTTCTGCTTGATGTAAACCATTTGTTTAACACTTTAGGCTCAGTAGTGTATGTGTCTGGTTACAGTACAAAAGTACACAATGGTTCTGCCCCTATGTCCATAGCTGCTAAGATTGGCTCCAGCACCCATAACTATAAACTGGATTAAGCAGGTTCCAAGATTAATTTATATTATAAAATAATATCGAAAGACATAGATGTAAGGTGTTTAGCACTGATAATTCGTAGCTCCAGGTGTCGTGTTTAGAGCCTAGCCCGAGTCACTGTTTTGCATAGTTTGCATGTTCTCCCTGTGTGTCTGAGTTTTCTCCAAATACTTTTTCTTGCTTGTACACGTGATTCTGTTCTACATGTTGGATGTCTGTCAGCAGTATTTTTTCCCATCTTCATGCAGCTTATACTCTCTTGAAGTTTTTTTTCTCCCACAATGGATGTCCGTAGCATTGTGATGCAGAGTGGTGACGTCTCTCACTCACTGCACGCATAGGCTGTAAGAGGTGACTTTCACCATAACTTACTGGTAGAACTTTTAATGTGGTGTTGAGTGTGACCCTTACTGTATATCCCACAGTCCTTTTGAAGTCTGCACGTTTTGCTCTAATAATACACCAGAGCCCTCCATTGTCATTCCTCAGGAATGTGCTGGGGTTTGTTAAGTGGGAAGAAGGACAGGGGCAGGACAGAAAGATGGGGTGAGGCAGGTAGCCAGAGTGGTCAGATATGTGAGACGGAGTGGAAGTGAAAGCAACCAGATGTGCAACAGCAGACTGAATCTGAGATTTCAGCTTTCGGCAATGTGTGTGAAGGGAGACCTGGTATATGGTTAAAAAAAAAAAAAAAAAAAGAAGGGAGAGACAACAAACTGTAAGGAAAAACAGGAATATCCCTTTTTCTGAATATACAGGTGCCGGTCATAAAATTAGAATATCATGACAAAGTTCATTTATTTCAGTAATTCCATTCAAAAAGTGAAACTTGTATATTAGATTCATTCATTACACACAGACTGATGTATTTCAAATGTTTATTTCTTTTAATTTTGATGATTATAACTGACAACTAATGAAAGTCCCAAATTCAGTATCTCGGAAAATTAGAATATCAATTAAGACCAATGCAAAAAAAGGATTTTTAGAAATGTTGGCCAACTGAAAGGTATGAACATGAAAAGTATGAGCATGTACAGCACTCAGTATTTAGTTGGGGCTCCTTTGGCCTGGATTACTGCAGCAGTGCGGCTTGGCATGGAGTCGATCAGTCTGTGGCACTGCTCAGGTGTTATGAGAGCCCATGTTGCTCTGATAGTGGCCTTCAGCTCTTCTGAATTGTTGGGTCTGGTAGATTTTCTATGGGGTTAAGGTCAGGCGAGTTTGTTGGCCAATCAAGAACAGGGATACCATGGTCCTTAAACCAGGTACTGGTAGTTTTGGCACTTTGTGCAGGTGCCAGGTCCTGTTGGAAAATGAAATCTGCATCTTCATAAAGTTCGTCAGCAGCAGGAAGCATGAAGTGCTCTAAAACTTCCTGGTAGACGGCTGCGTTGACCTTGGACCTCAGAAAACACAATGGACCAACACCAGCAGATGACATGGCACCCCAAACCATCACTGACTGTGGAAACTTTACACTGGACCTCAAGCAACGTGGATTCTGTGCCTCTCCTCCCTTCCTCCAGACTCTGGGACCTTGATTTCCAAAGGAAATGCAACATTTACTTTCATCAGAGAACATAACTTTGGACCACTCAGCAGCAGTCCAGTCGAGACGCTTCTGACGCTGTCTCTTGTTCAAGAGTGGCTTGACACAAGGAATGCGACAGCTGAAACCCATGTCTTGCATACGTCTGTGCCTGGTGGTTCGTGAAGCACTGACTCCAGCTGCAGTCCACTCTTTGTGAATCTCTCCCACAGTTTTGAATGGGTTTTGTTTCACAATCCTCTCCAGGGTGCGGTTATCCCTATTGCTTGTACACTTTTTTCTACCACATCTTGTCCTTCCCTTCGCCTCTCTATTAATGTGCTTGGACACAGAGCTCTGTGAACAGCCAGCCTCTTTAGCAATGACCTTTTGTGTCTTGCCCTCCTTGTGCAAGGTGTCAATGGTCGTCTTTTGGACAACTGTCAAGGCAGCAGTCTTCCCCATGATTGTGTAGCCTACAGAACTGGACTGAGAGACCATTTAAAGGCTTTTGCAGGTGTTTGGAGTTAATTAGCTGATTAGAGTGTGGCTCCAGGTGTCTTCAATATTGAACCTTTTCACAATATTCTAATTTTCAGAGATACTGAATTTGGGACTTTCATTAGTTGTCAGTTATAATCATCAAAATTAAAAGAAATAAACATTTGAAATACATCAGTCTGTGTGTAATGAATGAATCTAATATACAAGTTTCACTTTTTGAATGGAATTACTGAAATAAATGAACTTTGTCATGATATTCTAATTTTATGACCGGCACCTGTATCTTTTTTTGTCATTTTACTTTATGATAAAATGAAAAGGAAGAAATTAGCTTTCGTCTTCCCAAATACAATAAACCAGGCCTCCTCTTTAATTAACAGACAGATCCGTTTCGTTTAGTTCAGTTAGAAGTGAGAAAAGAATTTTTAAAAATTTCTTCTGACCTTTACTTATAAAGAAAACAATTCTGTTTATTTTTCAATAATGGTAAAATTTCAGAGAATTTTAAAAGTTAAGGTTGTTGATTTTGTCCTTCGAGGTAACACCGATCTTTGCATTATTAAACACCGTGGGGCCTGTTGGTATAAGAGGGTCTGAGTACAGTGCAGTTATTTAAAAATTTATATTTCACGTCAACAAGTTATAATTAGGTATCAGGAGTCGGTTACTTGTATCATTAGCAGCAGAACATGAAGATTATCCTTCATTAGCACAAGGTTTCAAAATGTCATGACACAATTGTACCTTTGTACTGACTTGGGAGAATCTTGTATGACGACTACTAATGTGAATGACAAAGCAGCAGTAGAGACTGAAAAGAGAGCGGCCTTTAAAATCAAAATTAGGAGACACGACTTCACACCCAGAGCTGGCTGCTCAGACATGTTGCCCTACCTGATGCGTGTGATGAGCCCTTTGGGCCAGTCTGGTAATGTGCTCCATACTCATGCTGTGAGAAATGTGAGCTTCCTTGTAGGAAATGTTATAATTACAATAGAATTCAGCAGGAGCTAATTTGTGGTATAAACATAACCTCATCTGTAAAGTAAAGAAAAACTCCTCAATTGTGTTGATCGGTGAAATTCGCCAAAGCATTTTTTCTCAGAGAATAGGCTGTCAAATAAGTTCACGATATGGCCCGCTTAGACAAGCTTTTTTTTTCCCCCAGTGTCCCACGATGCTTTTGTGAGGCCAGTGTGACGTCACAGAGCTGTAGCAGCCAATGTTGAATGCAACAGCACCCCTGATTATGTAACACTGATCTAAGTAGTGGGATAAACGTTTGCAGAAAACTTGTGAGTATGTTGTATTTAAATACAAAATGCTCATGCAGAAAGAAAGTGTAAATGTGTTGGTGTCTTAAAGGGTAATGTCTTTTCGCATGGATTTGTACGTGACTTGCAGGCTTCCCAGTTACAGAGAGGTTGCACCGGACCCAGAAGTGCTTTCTGGTGGCATTCCTATTGCACTGGAAGTACTCCATGGTTTGAGATGAATAGCCGCCACTCTGCCTCCTCCACGAGTCGGGTGGAGATGGACAAGGCTTGCTTGGAAGAGATTGGAGGTAGAAAAAGAATTGTCACTGTGATCTACCAGGTGATTAAAATCTGTAAAAGGCATTTTGTTTAATAAAAAAAAAAATATATATATATTTTTTTTTTAACCTATGTTTGTGCGGTCTGGGTGTGTGGGGTGCTAGTGCACCCCTACAGGTCACAAAAGGTAAATGTATTTGTGTCAAATAATTGTATTATAGCTATAAGCTTGTTACAGCACTCTGAGCAAAGAGTGCTTTGCAAAAATAAATTTAATCACATTAAATATTAAAAAACAAGCAAAGGGATAAGTTTAGAAAATTATATAAGTGAATGATTGTTTGGGGTGACACCCTAGCCCCTTCTGCAGATGTCCTGCCACCACTGTAGATTTTACCTGAGGTATATTAATGTCTGTTATTTCGCCAAGAGTGGTCTTCCACTTGTACCAGTTGGCTTCAGTAGCTTTTCTTTTCTTTTCTTGTGTGTCTCCATTTCCACTGTAGATCTTTGTATGAAAGGGGATTTGAGGAGGTCGGCTAATTCGAGAAGGATCCTGTTTCCGCAAAGCACTCGGATCCCAGAGAGTTTGAATGTGTAACTGAACACCCCATGTAAATCCTGAATGACAGTCTCTTTATCCACTTGTCTTTCAGGCCTTTTCTGAAGTCACCCATTTAAAGGTTTTGACTTTTTAACTCCTGCATATTCGTTTTTTGTTTTTTTTCTCAGACCAGAACACAGCTTCATGAGGGGGCCGCAGTAATTCTGGCATTGATCACTTTAGTGTAATGTTCCCTGACACTATTCAAGCCGACTGATTTGCAAACCAGGCTTTGTTTCCTGAGCTGTGTTGTCCGCCTTCAGTAGAACTTTAATTGCATTCATCTGCACAGCTCTGAGGAGACTTTTGTCAGCCGGTCATGGGTTAAACTTAAACCAGCCTGCAAGATAACAGATGGGCTATTGATTTGTATTTCAATTAGTCCATTTTTTTTAATGAGCAAGAGGTTTTTGTTCTTGATATGGTGCCCGAGTCAGGTGTTGGCTTTTTCTTTCACTTCTTTTCTCTGTCACTGGATGTTCAGACATTTTTCAATCCCACATATTCCCGTACAGGGTCCCTAGTGGCACTAGAGGCTAGGCTCAAACCAACCCTCATGGATTGTCCAGCCATCACAGGGCGTAGTGATGAACATAAAGGCAGCACAGGGGTTGGTGTCGCTGCTTCACTGCCCCAGTAGACTCGACTCAAATCCTGGGGCCTCATTTATAAAACCTATATGTTCACTTCAAAAAAAATAAGAAAATGCATACTGCAAAACACTTAAAACATGGTGTATGTGCATTTCTGTGCAATTTACCCTATCATAAATTAAAATCTCCTAAATGTGCATATGTAAATGCGCTTTGAACGGCGAAATGAAATATCCATATATGGCGCATGCTAATCAACCTCATATATATGCAGTCACGATACTGCAGATGTTCATTGGCTGAGGTAGCAGCCTTCCTCCTGATGCATCGAGACCCCGCCACCTGCATCCAAGAGCATCGGGCTGTGCTCCCTAACTGAAAATGCAAGATCATGCGTGGCATCATAGTGCCTCTCCTCTGCACTCTGGGGGTTAGGGAAAAGCGTAAGGCACAGGTGGCTACTATTTCCTGGCACATGCAATGATGTGATTGATGTTACAATGATCAGTAAAGGCCATCATATGAAACACTGAGAGCTAAGCCTGTTACCTTACCAACATGCCAGCCACCATGAACAGCGTCATCATGTCCTGCCAAAGTTACTTTGCCTTAAAATGAAATGAATCGCAGGTTGACCCAGGCCACGATGTTTGGTTGTTATGGCATCATTCCACTTTTTCGGATTTCAGACTCTGTAATGCTGCATATAGCTAGAGTCGTGCTGAATAAAGAATCGGCATAGGAGAAAGGTCTAAAGGGCTGGAAGAGGAAACGTAGTCTATAATCGAAGGAACGTTTGTGTAACCCCAGTACGTAAACCAACAATCAAAGGTGAAAGCAATGTAGCCAAAAAGTTTTCTATCAGAAAAATGATTAGAAAAGTAAATACCAACAAAATCTTTAGGATATCCGTAGTCTCGGATAGTGACATGGATGGAAAGGTGACTGTTGGGGAAAATACTCAGTAAATAAAGAAGAATCTCGAGCCATTGTTATAAATGGACTCCAAACATGAACATCCTTTATTTGCACCTATTGGTGTAGTTCATTATGATGTTGTTAATACAGCATGGCAGACTGAAGAACTCTTACAGAAAAGTGTCTTTTAGATAGATAAATACTTTATTAATCCCAAGGGGAAATTCACATACTCCAGCAGCAGCATACTGATAAAAAAACAATATTAAATTAAAGAGTGAAAAAAAATGCAGGTAAAACAGACAAATACTTTGTATAATGTTAAAGTTTACTCCCCCCCCCCGGGTGGAATTGAAGAGTCGCATAGTGTGTCGCTCAGTCTGTCAGTGGAGCAGGACGGTGACAGCAGTCTGTCCCTGAAGCTGCTCCTCTGTCTGGAGATGATCCTGTTCAGTGGATGAAGTGGATTCTTCATGATTGACAGGAGCCTGCTCAGTGCCCGTCGCTCTGCCACATATGTTAAACTGTCCAGCTCCATGCCTACAATAGAGCTTGCCTTCCTCACCAGTTGGTCCAGGCGTGAGGTGTCCCTCTTCTTTATGCTGCCTCCCCAGCACACCACCGCGTAGAAGAGGGCACTCGCCACAACCGTCTGATAGAACATCTGCAGCATTTTATTGCAGATGTTGAAGGACGCCAGCCTTCTAAGAAAGTATAGTCGGCTCTGTCCTCTCTTGCACAGAGCATCAGTATTGGCAGTCCAGTCCAGTTTATCATCCAGATGCACTACCAGGTATTTATAGGTCTACACCATCTGCACACAGTCACCTCTGATGATCACAGGGTCCATGAGGGGCCTAGTCCTCCTAAAATCCACCACCAGCTCCTTGGTTTTGCTGGTGTTCAGTTGTAGGTGGTTTGAGCCGCACCGTTTAACAAAGTCCTTGATTAGGTTCCTATACTCCTTCTGCTGCCCACTCCTGATGCAGCCCACGATAGCAGTGTCGTCAGCGAACTTTTGCACGTGGCAGGACTCCGAGTTGTACTGGAAGTCCGATGTATATAGGCTGAACAGGACCGGAGAAAGCACAGTCCCCTGCAGCGCTCCTGTGTTGCTGACCTCAATTGGTTTTAATCTGCTAGGTTCATTTGCATAACACATTTGAATATATTTTCATCAATCAGCTTTAGATAAATTGTATACTTTGGAAACACACTTCTGAATTAAGTTTTATGTGAAGTCACAAGCCAGTTAAATATCTTAAAGTCTTAGGTATAAGTGAGAAGACTTCCTATGTACCATACTAGCAGACCATGTGCACTTCGCTGCAGTTGCTGTAGTTGGAATAATTATGTTATCTACATGCGACTTATAGAGCTTCTTTATATACATTTTTGGTTTGTCCTCCTGGAGCCAAAATATATACATTTTCTCTATGACTAATTCGTGAACATGCTACATAAAAAATATAAACGGGAAAAACGGCAACACCGACGGGAACAACAGTAAATGAGATAAAGTAAAAGTCTACCAAACACTAAATGAGATAAAGTAAAAAAGGGCAACAGCGCCGGGAACAACCGTAAAAAACAATAGTAAATGAGATAAAGTAAAAGTCTACTAAACACTAAAATACAAAAACAAAGTAGAAAGTAACAGTAAACCGCAACACCGCCGGGAACACTGGCACACCGCGTCTACTAAACACTAAGAAACACTAAGTAGAAACACTAAAGGAAAAAATACTATTCAGTAAGTACTGCGTCTAGTAAACAGTAAATCAGTAAAGGAGAGAGGACTAAACACTAAGGAAAAAGAACGGCAAGACCACGTCAGCTGCGGAGCTCAGCTCAGAGCGAAATGAAGTGAATGAAATTAGGTGAATGGGAGGGGAGATGATCACGTGACTCCCCCACATGCCTTAACTCTCAGTCCCTCCACAAACACAGTCTCTCGGATCCCAACTCTCCTTTATATGTATAGATACCAAATATGTAGACTGTTCTCAGAGAACAAAGCACAAAGTTAAATGTTATATATCTAATTTTCTAATCTAAAATATGCAGGTACAAATGAAGGATGTCCTAGTTTAACAGGCAGGCAGTTTCAAGTATTTATTAACTCTTTTCACTTACAGTAATCTCTCAAATGACAATACATGTCTTGGGACAACCTGTTAAAATGTGTGTAGTGATTAGCGGCAAAATCCTACGCTGTAAAGGCCATACCTATGGGTCTGCTTCCTAAAAACACCTGCTCCTATTTTCTCCAGTCCGTGCATTTTAAGCTGCAACCAGGGTTTCAGGGAGAGATATAGTGAATAAAAGATGTGACCTGAGAAAAAAATGGGAGGTAAAAATTGCTGTTTTCCATTCAGCTCAGTAGCACAAGGTAACTGAAGCCAAGTAATTAGTGTGCATGTTGTAATGAGCACTGCGACAGTGGAAACAGACACACATACATAGACCTGTGGCTCCACATGTTTGAGAAGTGCCTCTGTCTGCTACGTTCTCTTTCTGTCATTTTAACTATCGTATCCTATATGACATAACAGCAGCAGAGTTTAGATAAGCATTGCGGTCTATGGAAGTACAAGGTGTTGAAACACTGTGGCTATGTTGACATGTTTGCATTTTCAGTTAGACAGTAATGGTACATTTCTTCAGTTTCTCATTTGGTTGTGCAGTCAGAAGTTGGATGCTGTGCAGCCTTCTCCCTGATTTTACTGATGTTGTTAGGCAGATTGGTTGATTCAGGTAATTTGAGTACTGAACTCTGCATCTCCTGTGGCTCTTTGTTTTCCGCTTTCTTAACGGCAGTACTTTTTAATGGAGTGTGACACACCGTTTACTTCAAATGCATATTTGGCATTTCGCATTTTCATGAATATAACTGCCAATTCTTTCACACATACATCATCTTCTACACTATTGGAGATTTCTCATTGTAATCAGAAGCTTACTGTCTGTCAGATCAGATTAACGAGAGCACCTCTGACCTTTGCACTTCAAAATACCCACCCCTACTTTGAGCCCCGCCTTCATGAGGCGTTGGATTGGATTAGAAATGGGACACTCCACTTTTAAGCAAAATTCACTCATGGTTGTCTCCAGATATCTATATTATACATCTGTCTTCAGTGAGACTACCCTTACAGTGACTCATTTATTCTTTCATGTAAGTGATGTTTTGTTGCCTTGGCTGTAACCCAGCAGTGCTCCTGTGTAACAACTAATAACGGCATCGGCGAAGAATAAACATGGCATTAAAAATGGTATGAAATACTGTAATTCTAAACCATGAAATAGCTTTCAGTATAAACAGCCACTGATATAAATTAATTCTTAACCATTCAAATCTTTAGAGGGAGTTAGAAGAAAAAAAAGCAATAAAATGTAACAATAACTCCACAATAAATTATGCATGAAAATAACTCCCAATAGCTATGGGGTGTGGCTATGAGCGCATGTGATGTAATGCCAGCCATCTTATTTAAAGGGATACATTTGTTATACTGTGTAATTTGTAGGGCAGCACAGTGGCGCGGTAGGTAGCGCTGCTGCCTCGCAGTAAGGATGACCTGGGTTCGCTTCCCGGGCCCTCCCTGCGTGGAGTTTGCATGTTCTCCCCGTGTCTGCGTGGGTTTCCTCACACAGTCCAAAGACATTCAGGTTAGGTGCATTGGCGATCCTAAATTGTCCCTAGTGTGTGCTTGGTGTGTGTGGGTGTGTGTGTGCCCTGTGGTGGGCTGGTGCCCTGCCCTGGGTTTGTTTCCTTCCTTGCGCCCAGTTTTGTCTGGGATTGGCTCCAGCAGACCCACATGACCCTGTAGTTAGGATATAGCGGGTTGGATAATGGATGGATGTAATTTGTAGTAATGACCAAGAACATTTTTTTTAATCTAATTTTTTCATGGAGAACAGACAGAAGCAGCTCTTGTATGGAGTTTGCCAAATGGCTTTTAAAGGAGTCCAAGAGCCTGAGGGAAAAGATTTCTTAGTCTGATGAGAGAAAAACTCAAATTCTTTGGGCAGAACTCTGAGCTCTATGTCTGGCACTGCTCATCAGCTGCCTAGTGAAGTATGGTGGTGGTAAAATCATGCTATGGAGGTACTTGTCAGCGGCTGGGACAGGGAGACAGGTCAGAATTCAGGAAAGGATGAATGCAGCCAAACATGGGGAGGACCTTGAAGAAAACCTCCAGAGTGCACCTGACCTCAGACTGAGGGGAGATGCTTCACCTTTCAGCACTAAAATGACCTGAAGCATACAGCCAGGACAACACTGGCGTGGCTTCAAGACGGCTTTCTTAGTGTCCTTGTGGACCAGTTAAAGCCCAGACTGAAATCCAATAGAAAATCTGTGGAGAGCCATGAAGATGGCAGTTCAGACACTTCCTATTTAATCTAACAGAGCTTAAGAGGATCTGCCAGGAACAATGGGACAAACCGCACAAATTCAGGTGTGGAAAGCTGGTAGAGGCTTACTGAACAGGACTCAGAGCTGGAACTGCTGCCAAACAAGCTTCTACAAGTACCGGGTTTGAATACGTACATGATTGAGAAATTTCATTTTTTTGATTTAAAAAAATATATTATGTAAATACCTGCGGTGGGTTGGCACCCTGCCCAGGATTGGTTCCTGCCTTGTGCCCTGTGATGGCTGGGATTGGCTCCAGCAGACCCCCGTGACCCTGTTTGGATTCAGCGGGTTGGATAATGGATGGATGGATGGATTATGTAAATAGTTTAATTTAATTAATTATATAGTGACAACTCTGTGGGGGCATGCCAGCCTCCCAACCCGACAGAGAGAGACGCTGGAGGCACACTTTCAAAAGCACACTTGATTTTATTTGGTTTCTTCACTTGTGGGCATGTCTTCCCTGTACCCACAAGTACACAACACAGTCTCCGCACAATCACAACCCAATCCTTTTCTTTTCTTTTTCTCCTCCTCTCGTCTCCCTCCTCCCGACTCTGGCTCCCGGAGTGGTGGCTGTTGGCTCCTTTTATAGCCCACCCAGAAGTGCTCAGGTGTTTTGATGACCTACTTCTGGCAGCACTTCCAGGTGTGGTGGAAGAGCTGCTTTCCAGGGCTCAGCAGCAGCTGCAGCACCTGCTGGCAGCGTCCATAGATCCCAGCAGGGCAGTACCAAACTCCAACTCCCATGAAGGGCATCCTAGGGAGTCCTAGGCACTGCTGCAAACCCAGGGGGCTGCCATCTAGCATTCTGAGGGAGGTACTGTCCTGACCAGGCTTGCTCCCCGGTCCTCCCAGAGAAGAGGCGTCCTGGCCAGGCAATATACGGTGCCAAAGGAGTGGGCCAAAGTGGAAAAGCTCACTGCTGTTTGAGGCCAATCACTTCACAACTTTCTAAAAGTTTTGCCATGACCTGAAGCAGACAGCCAAGGCAATGCAAGAGTGGCTTTGAGACAAGTCTGTCAGTGTCCCTGCGTGGCCCAGCCAAAGTCCAAACGTAAATCCCATATAACGTGTAGAGAGAGCTGAAGATGGCGGTTTACAGACGCTTCCCATCCCATCTAACGGAGCTTGAGAGGATGTCCCAGGAAGAATGGAATAAACTTCCCAAATTCAGGTGTGCAAATCTTGTAGAAAAGTACTCCGGAAGACTCAAGGGTAGAATTGCTGCCTAACATATGATGTGAATACTTATATGAATAAGCGATTTTGGTTTTTAATAAACCTTTTTGAAAACATGTTTTCACTTTGTCATTATGAGTTATGGAGTCTAGATTGGCGAGTGAAAATGGCAAACATATCCATTTTAAAATAATCTACAACACCATAAATTGTGCAGAAAGTGAAACGGTCTGAATACTTTCTGAATCCACTGATTATACGACCTTTCACAATGTACACAACCACAAGATAATTTGCAAAGAAGAATGCAATTAATCTTTACACAATAAAATACAAGATCATTCAATACAAGGGAACAAGCCAGAATGGCAGAACTCACAGCTTCGTTTCCAATGAGATTCCTTACGGACTTTAGAATGCATTCTGCTTTAGGATTAAGAGAATTCTCAGGGTCAGGGGGATAATCCTAATCGCATGTGATCTGTGATTTAGGGTAGAATGGCTTACAGCTTTGTTAGGCGATTTAAGAACAGTCCAGGAAATTTTTAAAGCTGTCTTGCACAGCAGGAGCTTTTTCCTCAAATGTTACAAATGTTGCCTCAAATGCCAGAGCTATTAATGGCAGGCTAATAAAACCTTTAATCCTTGGCGGCCTGCTTTGAAAGTGTCCATGTCGGTTACTGTAATACTGTAAATTAGATTACTGCATGCAGTTCAGGGTACTGGGGAGTTGGATTCTACCCATCAGGTGTAGAGCTGGAACCATCACTGGATAGGACATTAGCCACAATATAAAAGAAGAGGTTTGCCAGTCCTCAGCTAGCTTGTGGTCCTAGTAAAAGGTGCTCTATAAAATAAAAATGTAACCAGTTGTTAATAATCTCCATTTCCCAGTACCCAAATAAATGATCTGTCTCATCAAAGACTGGACCTGCACTCTGTTCCTGTGGCTGTCCACTTCAATTCTGGTCCTCTGCTTTGGCCTTTTTGTTTGTGCTCCTGTAGAAGAGCTTGGACAGCCTATCTGGAAAATGCCTGTCTGCCTTGAAATTTCTGATTGGGAAAGACCTTGCTGATGCATGACGGCCACCTTGCTCAATTGTAAGATTTGCAGGTTAAATGGCCACAGTCTAACCTTTTCAATATGACTGTCCCTTGCCTGATTTTTGTCTCCTCTACACAACTGTTTCTGTTTCACTTAATCACTTTGGTTCATCCTGCACATGGAGTTATTGATCAGTGGTACCTGTTTGTAAAATTTCCTTAACCAAGCACTAGGCTGTGTGCCCACAGAGATCACGCGTTTTTAATTGAAAAGTGCTCTATTACCCCGTTAGATTGTTTTGTAAAGGACATATAAATACAGTGTGTGTGTGTATATAGGTATATATATAATATATAATATATATATATAATATATATATAATATATAATATATATATAATATATAATATATATATTATATATATATATATATATAATATATATTATTTTAGTATGTATAAATATGAATGTATATGTGTACAACAGGCGATACACTGCATATACCTGCTCTCATATTACACAAAGAATCTTGACATTCTTTTTATATGGACAAGCAAACCACTCAGAGCTGCTTCCTGATTTATGCTCCATGTTGCCTGTGCAGCTTCTTAGTCTTTAGATCGCCCTGTTCAAAGTCCTTATGTCAGTCTAACGATGATAACAAGTACACTTCTTATTAAGCTTTGCATTGATTTTTCACACTAGCAATTATTCTCTTCTTCACTGAATACAATATACTATGGAGATGTTTGTACACCCATTTTAAAGTGTTTCATGCATACTTCAACATGCTCATTAGTGTGGATCTGGCGTGTTGATCGATTCCCCCCTTGAAATCTTTACTGGGTCTGTGTGAAGTGCAGCCATCTGCTCATTGTCCGGTGTCACAATGTCTCCACACTGACACGCTCTGTACATTTTCATTAAACACCAAACAAGAATTGCTGATAAGTCTGCCCAAAGTCTGAAGATGTCAGATTCTGGAAAATGTAAGCTTGATGTCATTTGGGGGAAAAAGTCAGAGGATTCGCTGTTGTTGTGGGCCAGGGTCATTCTGTTGGTTTTAAAAGTACAACTTTTAAAAAATATTTTATTGTGTGTTAAAATTCTTTAGAAAACTTTTTCCTTTTCTCATGTTTATCTTAAATATCTCTCTATTATTAAAAAAAAAAAAAAAAATCCTGGAGAGAAACACAAGGGCGTCAAGACGTGATCTTCACATTAAGATCACGGAAGACACTTAAAAGAAACTGTGAGATGGCCACAGAGCATCTCGCCGAGGACCTTAAACATGAGACTTTGTGCCAAGAGATTGACCCAGGACTGTCTCTCGATGACGTAGAACATGAGATTCTTGCAAGACACGCACCTACTTACAATCAATATAAAATAAGCCCAGAGGCAGCAAAACACTCAGTCGTGTAAAGGAGGCTTTGAGCACATACAGATCCAGGGCTCTCAGCGCATATAAAGCGTATAAGGACAATACATTATAAATGAAACGTCGACGACTAAGTGAAGAAGAAAGCAACACGGAGAAAAGAGACTCAAAAGCATTGGAGAGAAAAAAGAGCAAAAAAGAAAGAATAATCTAGGTGCAAATTCAGAAAATAAGGAAAGTAAATATCAGCCCGGAACAAGTGGAACTGAAAGAAAAAGCACGTCCAATCATGCTCAGAATTAAAAGACAAAGTAGAACTTCATAAAAAAAGTTTACAAACGTTGGCGCTAAACACATGCAAAGCAGGTTAGAGATTATATAAGCAGTGGAATTCGAAAGGCCCAAAAAAAAAAACATTGGCGCGATACACATGTGGAGAAAATTAAAGAATATGAAAGTAGGAAAATTAGAAAGTATAAAAAAAAAAAGAAAGTAAAGATCGCAATAGTGCAAACGAACAAACTGCCTCATTTAACTATGCACCAGTCTAACTTTGGTTTTGCACAATAATCACTGCACTATTGCACCTTAACACTTAATTCTACTTTATTCACATAATTTTACATATTTATTATGTCCTACTATACTGTTATCTTTCAATCTATGACTTTTTGTTAATCTCACTGATATTCTTCTAACTTTGCACAGTTTTTGATAAGCAGATCAGGATACATTTCATTGGGTGTTGTCCTGTATAACTATGCATGTGACAAATAAAGAATCTTGAGAGTTTCAAAAACGGAGTTTACCTCACATGCATTTATTGGTTACATTGTAAAAAAAAAATATTAACTGCTACTGATGTAGATTGTTTTGTCTGTGCTGAAATTCCAAACAGAGAAACCTATCCTGAATTATGGTACAAAGTCATTAAACACGTGTCTCACTGACCTCATTAAAAAGATTCAGCATATTGGGACTCGCAAGATTCCAAATATTGTTTTTACAGAAGTTCTGAAATAAAAGTGAAATTAATGAAATAGCAAAAATTCAAAGAAAAAAAAATGTTAAAAGTGTGTATCCGGAAAACCAAACATGGGGGTTGGCGAGCGAAGCAAGCAGGGGGCGAATCCCCCTAGTTATATAAAAAATTAGTTTAGCACCGTTCATTTTTTTTTAAATCTAATGAGCAAATTTAACTCATTTTCTTGTAGGGTTTGTCCCTTATGAAGTAGTTTAATGCCAAAATGTTATGAATTGTCAGTAACAGTTTAAGCTTATTAGGAGGGGCAGGATTGATGGCGTCCCTCAGTGTCCATAATGGGTAGTCAGCATTATAATTTGACAACCTTTTGGTGGTTGGCCCCCTTGGTGTCTGGAGTGTACACTCCCCTGTGTACAGACGGTGTACTTTCCTTTCATATACACTGTGAAAACACTATGACTAGACTTTGAGGATCGGTTTGGGAAGGGGGTATTTGTCCACCTTGGTATGTGGAGCACACATCCCATCAGTTACATAATTGGCACAATAGAGTGCCTTAGATACGATGTGGAACAGGAGGCTTGTAGCACAGATGTATAGTCAAGAAATCTGCATATAAGCAATTTTCAGGAGTGGCGAAAGAGGTTCCAATCCAGTGCTAGCAAGGAGAACCTAATAATGTGGCCACTGAGTATATATTTAGTGTCCTATTATTATGAAATACTAGGGGGCTTCGCGCCAGCCACTTTGCGTCTCTGCTGCTCGTGTACGTGGATTTCACTTTTACCAAGCAAATCTTTTAATTCTCGTGGATACGCCTCTTCATTGGGAAGAAACACTACTTTTCCCTGATGGCAACACGAATTAGATGATCTACAAGTCAGTGACTTAAAGTTTAAATCCGAACAATATATTCAATCTTTTTTCGCTGTTCCGTTATTTCACCGAGTAATAACTTCCGTTTGTTTGTGCTAATGCGATCTTTACTATCATTTTTTTGAGACTTTCGAATTTTAGTATTTTCATCATCTCTAACCTGCTCTGCGTGTTTATCGTTTATGACGTTCTACTCTGTCATCTAATCTTTGTCTTTTATTTCTGGCCCGAGCGTGGTTAAATCTCTTGGCACAAAGTCTTGTCTCGCGGGACGCGAAAATATCTCTCTGAAAAAGTCTTGTCTCGTCCTAGGATATTTTTATTATAATAGAGAGATCTAGCTTGTTTGACACAGAGTGGCAGTTTGTTCTGTATTAACTCGCCATAAAATGTGGTCTGTTGTGGTCGTCTAAGTCACAAGGTTACACAACCACTATAACCCAATGCTAATAACACACAAGCAATCATCATCTCTCATATCATTATTGAACACACATATTAAACATTCATTGTCTACTATGGAAAAAGTAAGTGAACTCTTGGATTTAATAACTGGTCAAACCTCCTTAAGCAGCACTAACCTCTAGCATGTGCTTCTAGTAAGCTGTGGATCAGACCTGCACATTGTTCAGGAGGAATTTTTGACCATTCTTCCATACAGGACTATCTCACTTTTGAGCATTTTATGTTTGTTTCATCTGCAGCTGTCCAAAGACCCAAGGACAGTCCTCAGAACCCAAGCACATGTAGCCACAATCAAGATGGAGGGTGGAGAATACTTGCATAATTGGGCTAAATTCCTTGACCTTGCCATCAGAATTGTATGAAATTAAATTGCAGTTCAATGTAGATGGGCTGCCACTTTTCTAAAGCTCTAAACCCCAATTCTTGTCAATTCTTGCTATCTCTGTTTCTTGTTGTTTCTTCTGTGCTGTGGTTTATACAAACCAAAATGTTTAATCTGAATTCCTGTTAAAGATCTTACTGACATTCTGACACATGGCATAGTTCACAATGGTCAAAAGTTAACGGTGTGACTGTCATTGTTTGTATACAACGCCCCTGCCCGAGCCTTTATTAAGAACACAAAGCCACATAATGGGTACTGGGGCTGTAACAAATGTTGTCAGGTAGAAAAGTGTGAAAATAAAATGACATATCCAGAAACTATCCATATTCTTAGGAAGCCTGGTGTGAACAGCTCTCTTGAGGGTCATGACGGGCCACTCCAACAGGTGGATTTGCTTTTTTGAAGTTATTCTGTAGTAGGTTTACATCAATGTTTAGGGTCACTGTCCTGCCGCATCATTGGCCAACTTCTGCTGAGCTTCAGGTAGTGGACATCCACCCTGACATTATCCTATAGGGATACCTTGATAAACTTGGGAATTTATTTTCCCCTCCATGATGGCAAACCAGCCCCAAATCATGATGCTTTCTGGGATGATGATTTTATGTTGGTATGTAGTTCCCTTTTTAAACCACATGTACTGGTGAGCATTCTTCCTGATTAATTCAACTTTACTTTCACCAGTCGTCAACACATTTTCCCAGTGTCATTGTAGAGTGTTCAAGATGGGCTTTGCCAGACTCCAGCCTTGGAGCAATGGCTATCTCTTTGTTGTCCTGTCATAGACATCATGCTTGTTCAATGTCTTGTGTATAGTAGACTCCTAAACAGAAATGTTAACCTGTTCCAATGATTCCTTCAAGAATTTAGCTGTTACTCTGGGTTTTTTTTTTTAACCTCATTGTGTTGCTTCTATTGAGTCATCTTGCCTGGGCACCCACTTTTAGGGAGAGCACCTACAATATTACATCATCTCCAATCACTGTGGACTGATGGCTGTCTAAACTCTTTAAAATTACTTTGTGACCCTTTCCAGCTTTGTGCAAATCAACAAATCTTGACCAATGCTCTTCTGAGATCTTGTTTTTGCTAAATTTGCTTCATATTAGCGGGTGCTACTTGTCAACCGTAAACTCAAAATGTTTGAGTCCTTTTTATTGGTCAATGTAGCTGTAAGCCACACCTGTAGTCTTGTTTCATTGGTTGCACTTGAGGTTTGCTAACTTCTGGCTCCAATTAGCCATTGGGTTCACACACTTTTTCAACCTTCATTGTGAATGTTTGAATGATGTACTCAAGATCTACAAGACGAATGCAATTATTTGTGTGTTGTTAGTTAAAAACAAATTGTGTTTATTGATTATTTTAACTTAGATGAAGATCAGACCATTATAATGAACATGCAGATACAGTAAGAAGTATCGGGGCACCCGTAGGCAAACTTGTCTAATTGATATCTGAAAAATGAGGATTAAAAAAAAACATGGGTTTGAGCATTAAGAGCCATTTTTTCAGACCGGAGTCTGACTAAGACTACCAAAGATGACAGTTCTCTCAGCTATGGGAGAATCTGACAGGAAGAGGCAGAGTCAGGTGGACAGACCCCCGGAAGTGATGTCAGTGTTGGAGAAGTTGTCAATCTTCTGGTCTACATTGGGAGAAAAAGAAAAGGGCGATATCCCAGTGTGCCAACCCCTGGAGCAACGGAGAGTTACTGTCACCAGAGCCCTTAAACCAGGGGTGGGCAAAGTTGTTCCTGGAGGGCCACAGTGGCTGCAGGTTTTTGTTCTAATCTAATTGCTTAATAAGAAGCATTTATTGCTCCATTGCTTCAATTGAGTTTTCTCGCTTGTTAAGATTTTGAACCCTTATTGCTCATTTTAGTCTCAAACAGTTGTATTCTCGGTTTTTATTTGTTCCTTATTAGCAATAAGATGCAAATGAGAAAAGAAACCATTTCTCCTTTTAGCTTGTTATAATTTACACCTGTGTGTATTTACCGGCACTATTAGGTTTAATTAAATACTTGGAAGGAAAGAAAAGAGAAAAAAGTGAAGGACTGAGAATTGCTCATCTGTTTTAACCTTCAAATCATTTGGATGATATCCTTAGAAAGGAAAAAAATCTAGGATATGAGAATGACCTGACATGGCAGATTTAAAGCACCAACAAGCTATGAAATTAAACAATTGGCAAGGATTGTTTTCTAATTAATCAACAGGGAGGGAACAAAAAACCTTCAGCCACTGCGGCCGTCCACTTTGCCCACCCCAACCTTAAACTATTCCCTACGCTCACGGGCATGACACAATCTTTTAAAACAAATATATACATAAATGCAGTTACCGTATACTTTTTCTTGCTATTATACAGTTGTGCTCATAAGTTTACATACCCTAGCAGAATTTGTAAGATGTGTACCATACTTTAAAGAAAATAGGACTGAGCAGGCAGAACACATTTCATTTACTTATAATAGAATCCAAATTAAACTATAAGTCATCACAGAACAGCACAACTATTAAACAAAACATAGTAATTTGGAAAATAATGAGATGGTCCTTGTTCAAAACTTTGCATACTCTTAGTTCTTAATACTGTGTATTGCCCCCTTTAGCATCAATGATGGCATGCAGTCTTTTGTGATAGTTGTGGATGATGCCCTTCATTTTCTCAGCTGGTAGAGCTGCCCATTCTTCTTGGCAAAAAGCCTCCAGGTCCTTTAAAGTCTTGGGTTGCCTTGCATGAACTGCACATTTGAGATCTTCCCAAAGTCAGTCAGTCATTCATTATCCAACCCGCTATATCCTAACACAGGGTCACGGGGGTCTGCTGGAGCCAATCCCTGCCAGCACAGGGCACAAGGCAGGAACAAACCCCAGGCAGGGTGCCAGCGCACTGCAATCTCCCCAAAGTGGCTCAATGATATCGAGGTCTGGAGACGTGATGGCCACTCCAGCACCTTCACTTTTTGTTCTGTTGTGGCCACCGAAGCATCAACTTGGCCTTGTGTTTTGGATCATTGTCATGTTGGAAGATCCAAGTGCGTCCCACGCGCAGCTTTCAGACTGATGAATGCAAGTTGTCCTCCAGTATTTTCCGGTAATGTGCTACATTCATCTTGCCATCAATTTTCACTAAGTTATCTGTGTGGCTGTAGCTCACACACCCCCAGGACATCAGAGATCCACCTCCATGCTTCACAGTCGAGATGGTGTACTTTTTCGTCATGGGCCTTGTTGCGTCCTCTCCAAACATAGCGTTTAAGGCTGTGACCATAAAGTTCGATTTTGGTTTCATCACTCCAAAGGAGTTTGTTCCAGAAGGCTTTTCTATATGTGGTTTGGCATATTGTAAGTGGGCTGTTTTGTGGCATTGGCTCAGTAAAGATTTTTATTCTTGCAACTCGACTGTGCACTGTTCAAGTACCTCCTTATTGTTCATCTCGAAGCAACAACACCTCTTGTTTGTAGAGAAATCTGTAGTTCAGCTGAAGTGGGTTTTTCTTGGCATCTCAACAAATGAGCCTGGCGTCGTGGCTGAAATCTTAGTTAGTCTACCGGACTGTGGCTTGATAACAACAGGACCCCTTAACTTTCCACTTTTTCATCAGAGTTTGAACACTACTGACAGGCTTTATCAGATCTATGGATACCTTTTGTTGATTTATACAATTCAACAACCTTTCCTCTCAGGTCCTTTGACAGTTCTTTTGCTTTCCCCAAGGTTTGTTATCCAGCAAAGTCAGTGCAGCTCTGCACGAATTTAAATTGATTATTTATACACAGACACTGAGTATAATCAAAGCAGTTACAGGTGTGGACGCTCTCTCTTAATTACCCCTAATTTGAACCTGTGCACGTCAACCTGTGTGTATGTTATCAGGCCCAACACTCGAGGGTATGCTAACTTTTGATCAGGTCTATTTGGGTGATTTGAGTTATCATTATGATTTTACAAAGGGCACACACAATTATGTGATAATAAATTGGCTTCCCTGAGCCCACTCCCTAATTAAAAGGAAAGGTTTCTGCATGTTTACTTATATTTTCCAAACAATGGCCAATTTTTCACAAATTCTGCCATTGTACATAAACTCACGAGCACAACAATATGTTAATGCTTAATAAGTTGTTAGTGCCTGTGCTGTAGAGCTCAAAACACTTGGGTACAAAATATTTTCCTAATTAAATCAGCTTTATCTAAATATAGTGTTTAAATTAAAGATCAAATCTTGATATGTCCACATATGTTAAAGAAGGAAAACCATTTCATGGGGTATAATTACTTTTCCATATGACGGATTTAAAATGAACTTGAAAGACTATTAATGAGCTGTTTTGTCCTATTAATTAAAAATATACAATATGAAATGCAGTACTGGGTAATGTGGTGCATATTGTATCTAGTCATAAAAACTATAAAAAGAAATATTCTGTATGTTCCACAGTACATTGTACACATTTACTATACATTTGCTCTGTGAGATATAATGGCTTTCCAGGTAAATACAAGGCTTTGGAAAACAAGAAGCCATTATCACTTTTGCTCCATTTCTTCAAAGGTTTACCGCTTGGATTAGGAATCTCGCTTTTGGTGTTGTCTGCTATTTGTCACACTCTGCATTTCACGCTTCAGTGCAACCCACTCGCAACGAAGAATGGCGCTCTGACAAGCAATTAGAGGTTTGTGACACATGTATTATTCATCACAAGCCCGTGCTAGATCAACAGACAGGCAAGTGATCAAGTAAGAAGACCCTCTTTCAGGGCTTCGGTTTTCCATAACTGACATCTTGTAGTCTTCACTAAGGCCTAACCTCAGGTGACACAGAACACTTAACAGACTTTATTTTGTCACTAAACAAGAATTAAGGGAACATACACAGCACAACTTCACACGTGTGAAAAAGTAAGTACACCCTTACAGCTTTCATATTGTCATGGCTTGGTGTTATATACAGTAGTCTTGCCCAAAGTACCCAGTATTGCCCAGGTATATTTATAGAATGGATTAAGGAAAGAAAGCAAAGGTTTGTGTGTTTTTAAATGGTGGCTATCTTGTTATTGCTGCCTATCCCATCTGTCATCCACACTGCCTCTCTATCACGGTCACTGCTCTTTTGAGTCAAGAATTTCTTTTCAGGTCCAATTGGATTCCATAATTTTGTTAACTTCTTGCTCAGTTGTAACCATGAATGCGGTCATGGCTGACTCGCCTGCTAGTTCAAGGTGGGCAGCCCGTAGTCATTTGGGGCTATGGGGTTTGTGGCTCACTCACGCCCTGTTGTAGTCTCTAATAGAAAAGACACTATATTTTATTTAACTTTATTTACGCTGATTACAGACCATATAATATGAGACCATCACAAACATGCATAATAACAGAACCAGTATAATTCAGTATAATTCATTAGCATATATTTTACAAGAAACCTGTTTAGCAAAAAGATTAAACATGTATAAAATGAGTTGAGAATAATTGTAGGGTCAAGATGTTACCTCTGAACCTCTCAGCCTCTGGAGAAGTAGGGCAGTCATATTCTTCATTGTTCTGAAACTAATAGACAATAGGAGAATAAGCAAATGGGGGACAGTTTTTAAATGAACAGGTAAGATCCTAATGGCTTTAAACTTGAGAAGAAAATAGTGACAGCATGTTGTAAACAATGATTTTTACATAGATAGATAGCAATTTTCATATTTATTATATATCTATTATATAGTGCGTTTTTATCTATCTATATATCTATCTATTGTGAAAGGATTCAGACAACACAGGAAAAGGTTTATATACTTGAAGTATACTTGAAGTATGGCTGAAATAGATGAAGGTTTGGTTCATATTAAACTAGTCTTAACAGATCTAGGTTGAAAAATGAACAAACAGACAGGTAATCATGGCGGTTTTAAAGTCAGGCAGGGGAAGAGATGTCATCAGGGCAGGAGCCGGAAGTGATGCCATCGATTTCAAGTGAAAATTCCCATGGTCAGTCTAACAGTGAAAAAGAGAAAGGATCAGTGCACTCTGCCATCCCCTTTACCTTCATTTATCTATCCCATGTATTTATCTATCTATCTCTGTATCTATCTGATTTGGTGCATTTGTTGCCCATCACTGTCAGTTTAAACTTGCTGAGGGAATAATTACAGAGAAGGGTAAAAACTTGTATTAAATATAAGAGAAGCACCAAGTCTTTTATTTTTGTCATTGACTAGTCTGTCACATCACGTGTATAAATAAGCCTGAGATTCGGTTTATGAGTGTCTCCTTTTGCTGCAGGTAGTACCTCTGGCATGGTGAAACATAAGAAGCCTGCTGTCAGACGTTGCTGCATGGAGGGCAGGGTGCACACTCTGATCTCTGTCTTTCTCCTTTTCTCTCTCAAACAAAGGCTGTATTTTCCTTGCCCACTGTCCTCATCCTGACCTGAAATGATCTCGGCCAACAGACGCTGATAATGAAACAAAACAGTTGTTGCACTCGGCCCACCTCCCCGACTGGGGCTCTCTTTTATCATATGATCTCGCTGAACTGGATGAGTGAATGCTGGATGGCTGTGAGTGCTAAGCTGAGTGACCAAGTGCCTGAGTGAGTCTCTTTGTGTCTATGATGTCATCTAATCAAAAAAAAGGAGGGATTACATAACCAATTCTGTCAGGATTCTCAATGAATAAACAGTATTGTCAGCTTATTGTTGTTGTTTTATTAATACTTTATAAAGCACAGCAGAGCCTATTTAGAATTAGATCTTTTGGATGTGGAGGAACAAACCAGAGAACACATACAGTCAAGGTGGGAATGGTCCAACTTCATGTCATTCAAACCCAGGGCTCTGTCCATGTTGTAGTAGCTCTAAGCACTCCACTATCATGCTACCTTATGCATACTTACATACTGGGTGAACTGGGCTTTCTTGAGCAGTTTGCAACCCCAGATACAAACATAGAAGTTGAAAATGATAAAAAGTGGCTAAAGGGAACAGCAAAATACAACAAAACAGAAAAAAACCAAACCTGTCTTCCCTCTGTGCCTAAATAGACTGCAGTAAGACCTGACTTCTCTCTGTTGCTTCTCTTACTGCTCACCTTCCAATATTTTATATCTCCTTCCTCCTTCTAGCTGGCTGAGTCCATGTTGCCAGCTGCCTCCCAACTCCAAACACCTTGGGCTAAAGGAATTAAGGGCTTTTTATAATGTGGCACAGCATCGTTCTGGGTACCCTGCTTTATCAGTCCCGGGGTCCCAGAACAGTCTGGTGGTCAATAAATGTACTGCTACCTCGATCAGCTTCACAGAACTTTCACATTGCTTTAACTATAGTATATGGGTTCACAAATGGCATCTGGTGGGGCATGAACCATATTTAGAGAGGAAAACCCAAAGTGACAACCACTTAGCACTTCAATGGCAGGAGAAAAGGACAATGGGATGTGGCAAAGTGGCATCTGTTTAGTGTTGTAATGGGCTACAGACGGTCTCTACTTTAGGACTGACAACCACTGCTGGAGTGCAACAGTCCACACAGACAATGTGCCCAGGCACAGGGCATAAACCTAGGATTCTGGCATGTTCACTGCAAAGCAGTATGCCTCCCAAGAAAATTGCTTAACTGTGGCTAAGGTTTCACAGACTTTAAGAGAGGTTACCACCTGGTAGGCACGCTGGAGTTGGTCTGTATCAGTTCTGTTTTTTGCCACCTACCATAGTTTTCAATATTATTCACTTAACATTTTGACTCCTCTTTTATTTCCATTTTGTCATTCTGTAAAATTAGCAAGGAAATCCTAATGGATGCAGTTAATAGTTAAACACATCCTCTTTTATGAGGAAGTGCGTAGGATTCAGAAACTGACTACTGTATATGTGTTCATCAAAATCTCTGAAGATCAACACTGGCCTGCACGTTCTGGCATTCATGTAGTAAACTGTCCAGATGAGGGGTTATGTGGTGGCTCCTCGTGCCTTCATGGGTTTCCTCCACTTACTAAAATGTTCATGCTGGATAAACTGTTAAGATGAAGTCTTCCCCACATAGTTGAGCCTGGCTGTGAGTGTGAGTGTGAGTGTAGCCCCCACGTCCACTCCAGCTCATTTAATCTGTGCTGAGGCTTAACAGGAGGTGTGGACAAAAAGTCAGTGTTGACTTCTTCGAGTAAATCGGCAATGGATGCTTCTAGTCTGTTATCAATGGCAAGAGTAAGAGGAGAAAGCACTGCTCTGTGTGCATCAGTGGTGTCTCTGAATTAAGGGCAGATCCTTCTCACTCCTCGACAGATGGTGCTGTTATGCAAAAATGAATTAAGTAGCAAACTCAAATTATTCGTCATAATGAAATTTTTCCAAATTTCCCTGATATACTTGATGCAGTTTCTTATCTAAAAATGTTTTTCTGGAGTATGTGAAATTAGCCTGTTTCTGGGTTGCTGTAGCAGGCCCTTAAACCTTGAAACGTTTTACGCATATGCAGCCTAGTGTTGTGTGGTGTACCATTACTATAAAAAGTACCAGACTGCCAAAATTTGAATCCAGTGCTCCACCAGCAAATATGGAAGTTAATGTGGTTGTGTACTGCCACCTCGCACTCTGACCACCCAACCCCTTCCTTGAAGCAGTGTGTGAGTGAGTGTTGTTATGGCAAGGGGGAAGACTCCTCATTATATTATACATCTGTGAGCGATCTTGAAACTCTGAGGGGGGACCATTTCCCCACCTCCACAACCCACGCTCTTTTATTACACTATATCTGCAAATGTGAAACTCCAAGGAGGACCTACAGCACAGGTGTCGAACTCCAGGCCTGGAGGGCCGCAGCGGCTACAGGTTTTTATTCTAGCCCTTTTCCTAATCAGTGACCTGTTTTCACTGCTAATTCACATTTTAATGGCCCTGTTAGAAGGATTCAGTCCTCTGAATTGATTTGTTTCCTCATTAAAATGCAGCCAAACAGAAATGAGACGTGAAATGAGCCATCAGATGACCGGCTAAACTGGGGCTTCAAACTCTAACCAGTTTCTTAATGAGAAGCCAATTCTTGCTGTTAATTAAACTTGTTATTTAATTCCACGGCTTGTTGTTGCTCTCATTCTCCCACAGCTGACATTTCCAAAACTGTTGATTTTCTGTTTTTCATAACAGCATCGTCAAAGTGTTTTGGTGAGTTGAGAGATCAACCTTACTGAGATATTCACCTTTCTTTATTTTCAGATATTGTGTGATGTGGCGTCTTGTTTTGTGTCTCATTATTATTTGGTTGCTAATGAAGGAAACAGAAACAACAAAAGGGCCTGAGTCAAGTTAATTAAAAGAAGTAATCAGCAGCAACAACTGGTCACTAATTCAGAAGATGGTTAGAATGAAAACCTGCAGCTACTGCGGCCCTCCAGGACTGGAGTTTGACACCCCTGACCTACAGTATCTCGTCACCCCAGCCCACCCTTAGTTATAACATGCATATATTGGCGTGCTTGATTACCTGGGGAGGGAAAGCTTGATTAAGAAATTGTGAGCCTTGGAAGAACCCTTGCAGGATTAGGGGATGGTGTGGCAGTCAGGATGCCTCTGACCCTGGGAGAGCGGATTGCCGTAGAGCCGGGTGGTACACGTGTGCGTGTGTGTGTTTTGTGTATGGGCTGGGTTGGTGAAGCAGTTGGGAGCTGGGGCAGGGAGGAGACAGGGTGGGGAGTTATCTGTTATTTGCTTAAGTATCAATTTGGTATGTATACCAAGTGCCAAAGTCAAAATTTTAGGATCGACCCAACACTAGTGCAGCCTGGAGTTTCCATTTTGGCTTTGCAGCTTGAGGGCCAGAGTGTACAGTATTGAAGTTAGCTACTGATTGATCAGTTTGAGGTGCAGTTTAAAGCATGTGTGACCTACACATGTCTCTGTTTTGGAGACATTGTTCTCGTTTGCATGAATTACACATCAGCTATTTATGTACAATACAATTTACCACTTTGCCCATTAAACAAGAATGAGAAATTCAATAATAGTCATTTTAGTTTATTTTTGGTGTTGAGTATTTGATATTGATGTTAATATTATATCTTATAATTGTGTTCTTTGGTGCTTGTACTGTATGACAAATTAATATACTGATCTTCATATTAGAAGTTTTTTTTTTCTTTTGTCATTACTCATCTGACAGCGTCTTTCTCCCCCTCACTCCTTCATATGAGATTTACTAGAGTCATCTCCTTCCTCGGCCAGTGCTACTGCCACTACTCCGATTTTCCTCAGTGTTTTCCAATGATCTTTTCTGTGTCGTTGGGCCCTTGAGCAAGGCCGTTAACCTGGAATTGCTCTGTCCTGGTTATGACGTTAATCTGCATCCAGCCCTTCATGTAGGCGCTCCAACCTGCAGGATGAACCCTAGGGGGTGGTGGCAGAATTGGCATTCCGGCCATCATAAAAAAAAAAAAAAAAAAAACCTCTCACTGTTCCATTCCATCTCAACTTGTGTGGCACTGAGGTGTCACCAGTTGCATGGCTGCACTCGGGTTCTAATCTGGGATCCTGACTTGGTTCGTCATGTGGTGGGTGTGGCAATGCTCTGTATCAGCGCCTGCTCCTAACCTCTCTGCCTCTCTCTCTTTTCTGTGTTCACTGCCTGCACATTCATACCACTGGCTCTGCCTCACACCGCTTACTTAGGGTCAGAGGTAACACCATTTGGAATCGCCTTTCCAAAGTCCGTCAGCCAATCTGTGACTCTCTGGAATTTACATACCCATCCCAGTGGATTTAAGCAAAGGAGCGAGTCTTGTTAGGTGTGCTCTTTACATGTAGGTGAAGAGAAATCCACTGATCTTGACTTTGATGATGATGCTGTGATCTTTGCGGAGTCAATGGAGGCTCTGATCGGGGCTCTAGGGAGACTGAGCGAGGAGTCTGAGTGTCTGGGCTTGCGAGTGTCCTGATAAAAACCAACATCCAGGGCTCTTGGGCATGGCCATCAGCAGTGTTTCTGTCTGTGGAGAGAGTGTTGACCTCATTGAGAGGTTTGCTTACCTTGGCAGTGACATTCATGTGTCTGGTGACTCTTTCAATGAAGTCAGTAGATGGATTGGGAGAGAATGAGGGGGTCATGAGTTCGCTGGAAAGGGGTGTGTGGCGCTCCCGATATCTCTGCAGATTTGCCAGGTCCAAATCTTTAGAGTCCTAGTGCTTCCTGTTTTGCTATATGGTTGCGAGACATGGGCACTATCCAGTGACCTGAGACGAAGACTGGACTCCATCAGTAATGTGTTTCTTCAGAGAATCCTTGGGTACTGCTGGCTTGACTTTGTGTCGATGAGCGGTTGCTTACAGTACAGAGTGCCAAATGAGGCACATCACCTGCATTGTGAGGGAGCTTCAATTACAGCACTACGGCCATGTGGCAGGATCCTCATTGTTGAAGACCCGAGCAGCTGGACCAGGCCAAGGGGACACCCACGTAACACCTGACAGGTAAATGGTCATTTCCAGAGGATGGGACTGGACTGCGTGTTTGCCTGAGGGGTTGCCAACCAGGATCCCAAGCTGTTTTGTTTTTGTGCTGGGTGCGCCAACACACTGTACCAGTTCATGCTCCCCGACTCGACCTGACCTGACCTGATGGTTCTAACGCACCGCCAGTGGCTTTCATTCATTTTCTGACCACATACTGTTGCAGTCAGCACAATGTGTTTGATCATCTCTTTCATACTCACACTGCATGGAGTTCATTTATGGACTTTCTCAGGAGGACTCTTCCCCTTTTGACAATTCACAGACACATTTGCAGTGTCTTTTCCCAGGCCCATTTGCTCAGCCCTCCAGAATATTCATGCCATAATCACCCCTGGTTGGGATTGCTGATGGTTAGAAGGTAATTTTCTTCATGGGAGTTGTGTTTTTGTCTCCCTGTAGTTTACTTTTTGGTTTCATGTGTGTACAGTCTAATAAAAAGCATTTAAATTACAACTCCACTCAAAACATCAGTTATTTGTGTTCACACACTCTATACAGGCAGGAGCAGGTGAATCACTGGGCTGAGGAGTGGGACTGCAGGGGGTTATGCTTTTCCAGCTTTTGTTTACATTCTTGTGATCAACTAAAGCAAACACCAATCAATCAATCAATCAATCAAACATGTTATTCAATCAATCAGCCCCATTGCAAATGTGCTTATAATATGCCCAGGTTTACAGCAATAAAAGAGTAAACTGACTATTAATAAGCCTATGGAGGAGGGCTAAACAGCATCCTTTTTTTTCCTTCTTAGCATTGATCTACACAAAATTTAACGTGCCAGGGGTTAAGTTCCTGAAAAAACACAGTTGTGGAAGCATAGATCCTTTAGGGGGAAAAAATGAGGATAGGTCCCAGTGGGACGTCTGATAGGGAGGAGATGAGGGGCGAGAGTGAAGACCCAGCATGTCTGCTCAACCTCAAGTCTTGATAATGATTCTTCCACAGGTTCATGTATAGAAACCTGGTTACGACTTCTTCAGTAGTCAAGTTCTATTGTCTCTTAGGTGCTCCACCAGAGGATGTGAGAGACTGGAGAGGAGCCAATCAGAGGACCTCACTGAACCATCCAGTTAGTAGTAGCAACAGGCAGCATATACAAAGGGTGAGGACTTAATCAGTGCGAACATGTGAGCCACACTTACTGGGAATTCTTCATTTGTGGAGAACAATTGCAAGCATTGGTGCAACAGAACAGAAGTGGGCTGAGCTCACAACCTGGGGAAGGGGGATTTGGGCGGCAGCATCAGTACTCCACATGATGAATATGGAGATGGGGTTTCTGATGTGGCCTGTCTGGGGTCTCCTCCATCAGGAAGTCCAGGATCCAGTTGCATAGGGAAGTGGTGTATCGTAGCAGACTTAACCACCCTATGATCTATGAGTCCACATCTACTGTACAGGATAGCTAGTCATCAGAAATGGGTTTGAATTACACTGGACGCTTTTCTCCAAACATCTTCCTAGGCCATTTGAGGATTTTGGAGAGATTTGCCATTTAATTTGTTAATTTTCCCAGTAGATAGCATTCACTCCTGTTCCAGTTTTGGGGCAGTCTCGAGGGGGAGTGCACCCTCTGAACACTTCAAGAGAGTTTTTGATTAACATATAACCCGAGTTCATATTGTATATGGTCAGGACTATTGTAATTCTGTCATGTACCACTTGTATTGTTAATAATTTCCAGTTTGGCTTGGTTAGAGAGTAGCTCCCTTGTCTCAGTATGTGTCCAGTTTCTAAAATATATAACATGGCCTAATGTTTCCCTCTTGTTTGTAAAAATCCTCAGGCTACAAACCAACACGTTAACCTCTATGTCTCTTATGACCTGGTACTAACATCGAAATGCCTTAAGTGTTGAACTTTAATAGTCTTGTCCTGGTATTTTGACAGCTTTTGTTCACAAACATTCAGTGAGATGTTAGGCTTATAGGACTCAGAATAGGCTTTGACCTGGGAAGTTGTTTGGTTGAAGCCAGCATTTACTTCTATGTGCTCTCAACTTGGTTGTCTGCCATTAAATTACTGGGATAGGCTGCATGTATGAAATGGGCTGTTGCTGTTCAGAGAAAAGCACTTCTCCTTCAGCTATGCTGGCTGAGACTTGTAATCGCAAAGCCCGTACTTGAGTCCCTAGTGCTGCCAGGGAAGATGAACAACAGAGAGGGGGCTTCATTGAGATGCTCCGTCTTTAAATCTCAAGTGAGACTCACTCGACCCAGCAAAGGGTATAGCATTATACTTAAGTTAGTGGGAAATTCGGTGCGTGCCCATTTCTATATCTTAGCCATGAACAAATCTGTGTAGGCGACGTTAAGCCAGTGGCACATTACATGGCTTCTATTCACTGGAGATGGCTGCGTTTGCTGATTTCATTGCCTGAGGTTTTCACATTATATAACACTGCATGACAAATCTGAGGACTCTGTGATGACTTTCCAGCCCAGGTTCACATTTCCAAAGTCATCACAAGCGCTCCCCTGTGTCTGACAGCCAGTAACATGGTGCCTGATAGAGCCGGTGTTATACAAATGTGTTCCATGATGAAGATTTCAGCCACAATCTCTGCCTTTTGTTTGTTTTTTCCATTCTGTCACGGTACGTAAAACATGAAACATCAGATGAGCCTTTTTTCTGTTTGTAAGGTCTAAAACACCCGTGTTCCTTATTTCTTGTAGGCGCATTATCTGTACTGTCTCGGTCCTTTTTTAAATGTGAAGGCCTTTAAATGTAAACCTGTGTTACATCAGGGCAGGTGTGCCCAACTTACTGCCACCTCCAAGCCTGCTATTGACAGCAGCAGCTCTCTTATTATCTAAGCCTGAAGCTCTTCTGTATGTTTGGGGGTTTGCTGTTTATTGTAATATTTATATTTTTTGTGAGCTTCCATAACAAAGAATTTCACCACAGATTACAGGTTCTTTATAATTTAATGTGACAAATAGAATTAATTTGATTTGTAGTTCTTGTTGCGCACTTATTAGCTTTCTATTCTTGCATACACAGGGTCTGCCAAATGATTTTAGAACAAAATGAGACCTGTTTGATTTTCAACTGAGTCTAGTCATTTGGTTTGAGCTGCAGGGGGACTACACGACTGCAGGTCGGGGTGTATCCTGCACTGCCTCTGAATCTTTATGTAAGTAAAGTCAGTGACTGAAAATTGCTCGAAGAGTCGTATAATTTGACAGGGCCTAAAGGAGTTAAATTCCTCAGTTAGTGAGACACTTTGATGTTTAATGTAATTTGCCTTCTACTCTTTGCAAAAATAGCAGTAACTTATCTGATGTGATTGATCTCCCAAATTGAGAAAAGCCTCCTCAAATTCAAAAAAGCCACAAAATAAGTAAAATGTACATATTTGATTATACATCAAATTCATAATTCATTAATATGTTAATCACCAAAAGGAAAAACGTAATCGCAAACAAACCAAAAATCTAATTAAACTGAAAGAAGAGAAAAATAATCAAAAGTTTTTTAAAGAAGACGCTCTTAACAAAAAGGAAATAACAGCACAAGACAAAAAGGCTAAACAGTAATTTGTTCAGTGGTGGCTCTGCAGCCAAGGATCTGCACTGGTATCTGGTAATCCTATTACTGCTAGAAGGAATGCTACTCCGTTGGGCCCTTGAACAAGGCCCTTAACCTACAAATTGTTCCATGGGCGTTGTACAATAGCTGACCCTGTGCACTGACCAACCCCCAGGGCCAAGCAGAAAGAGAATTTTCCCTCTGAGTTTAATTGAAAATCAATATTAAGGGAAAAATCCCTACATGAATAAAAAGAGAGGAGTCTGAACGACCAAAACCTAACAGTATTATGAAAACTAAGAATTCAATATATAAAGACGCAAAGGAGACCCACAAAACAAGTGCCATCTCTGAATGTCTCTAAGAGACTAGAACAAAGCCAGATAACTTAAGAGGACTTGAAACAAAAGAAGGAGCACAAAAGAGGGCCAAAAACACAACCGCAAACACTTGCTAATGCAGTCCTTCTCGGGGGATTGTGTTACCTGAGAGGGCTGATCCTAGCAGCAGCCCCCCACCCCAGCAAATCAAGACAACATGGGGTGTTGGGGTTGGGTTGGGATTGGGTGGGGTGGGTGGCAGGATAAAAGACAAAAAAGAAAATGGAAATAGGGCAATGGTAATGGGTCAGGGGAAAATTAAATCACTAAGGGAAATGAAGACGGGTGGGAAGCATTACTGCAGTCCTCACTCGCTCCTTAAACTCTGAGTGAGATATGCCCAGTCTAACAAGAACATAGTATGTAAAATCGCTGTCAAAAATGGCTTGTTTGTTAATGTAAGTAACATAGCAAGTGACGAAAGTAGATCACACGGGAGGTCTTTTGTAACTGCCTCCCTTAACCAAGGTGACGTAAAAAGGAGCTGAAAATGTATGAAATATTGGCTTTATTCATAACACTGGTCAGCAAAAGTATTTTTTTTTTTTTGCTTCCATCAAAAATCGTAGATGTTCTTTTTAGCTTGAGGTAACTGAATCCAAATGTGGTAACAGAATTGTTTTATCACATCCAGTTTTTAGAGATCAAGGTTGAAAATGAAAATAAAGTCTAGTTTAGAGAAGAAAACAATATACAGTCGGGTATACTACATCAAACGAATGCTCCAACAAACCAACATGGACACCAGAGAGCGCTCCAGTTTCCCAAACACCCAACACAAACAGGCACGAACACAACTTTAAAGCACAGAGTCTTTTATTGTGGGAAACACTTCCACACCAAGCCTTTTTTTGCCACAATCACAGCCACAAGTTCTGTCTCTCACAAATCACTGCCTCCTCCACTCCTCCTCTCAAGCGTTGTCCACCTTACTCCCAGAAACTTCTTTTATCTCCCACCCAGGAGTGTGTCCAGTCCTCTGTACACATTGTCCAAATGAACTTCCAGGTGAAGTTGGGACCCAATGAAGTAGGGGTCCCTGCATCACCCCCAAGTGGTACCTACAAAACCCAATAGGGCTACACCAAAAAAATCTGGGGGAGATAATGTACTCTCTCTCCTCTGGTCCTTACCCGGCCAGGACTCCCTCAGGATGGAAGAACGTGAACGTCGAGGAATACTGTTGGCTGACATAGCACATGTGTGCATAAGACGTGCTGGAGCCTTCCCAGCTTGGTTGGAGCATCAGACATCATCTTTATTATCGTTCATAAGGTTCAATTATTAGTTTAGTTCAGTTATCTGCTTATTTGCAGGAAAGCCTTCTCCATCACAGGGCGAACCCTGGACACACTGGAAGCTGTGGTGGAAAAGAGGATGGAGGTGCAATTTGGATGTCATGATAAAAAAATCCCCTCCACGAGGTGATGTCTTGAAGCATTTTTAGCCACATTGTGTGCTTAGCACACCACAGTGTGCTAAGAAGCGACTTTGAGGGTCTTTTCTGCCCACTGCTATCAGGCAATTCAATCCTTCCTCCCGATGTACTTGTTGCATTCATTTTGAAACATCTTCACAATATGTATTTATTTTTATTTTTGCATTTTTTGACTCGGTTGTCTCTTTCATGTTGCAGTCAGTGGGCAGCATGGTGGCTCAGTTAGGAGACCTGGGTTCGCTTCCCGGGTCCTCCCTGCATGGAGTTTGCATGTTCTCCCCTCCGGGTGCTCCATTTTCCACCCACAGTTCAAAGACGTGCAGGTTAGGTGCATTGGCGATTCTAAATTGTCCCTAGTGTGTGCTTGGTGTGTGTGTGCCCTGCAGTGGGCTGGTGCCCTGCCCGGGGTTTGTTTCCTGCCTTGCATCCTGTGTTGGCTGGGATTGGCTCCAGTAGACCCCTGTGACCCTGTAGTTAGGATATAGCGGGTTGGATAATGGATGGATGTTGCAGTCATTTTAAGGGTCTAAATGAAACCTCTCCCCCAGAACACAGACTTTCAGAGTCCTGGCGTGTTTACTTTTAAGCTCTGATGCAGGCCATAATGGCTAAAAGAGACCTTATGTGCCAGTGTGCAATCGATACTGAACAGCTGTGGCTGAATCGGATTTTTGTTTCACTAAATCCAAACATACATGGAAACCAACAACAATTTGACCTGGCTTTCAGGATTCGTGTTTGTTTGACACTAGATTTAATTTTCTAAACGGGCTCCTAAGAATTTAGGTAAGGAAATCCATGTGGGTTAAAAGTCGCCTCTTTTATTATGCAGTGCATTCCTTTCATACACCAAACACATGGAAAAACGGCAGCAAATCCTTGTTGAATGCTGAGCTTCTAGGCATTTGAGTATTTTACTATGAAGTGTGAATGGTATCTTGGCAACTGGTTTGTTTGGGTGCTTTACTGCTTAAGACGACTCTGTGAAACGAGTAATAAGAGGAAGCTGTAAAAGCAGACAAATGGCATCAGTAGTATTTAAAAGAGGACATCCTTACGTTTCTGCTGATGGGCAGGGGTGAGCCATCACCGTCATTAGAGGGTCCAAAGACAAAAGGACCAAGATGACCATCAGCGTGCTATCACTTTCTTATTGATTACAGTGAAATGCAAGAATAAAGCATGAACACCTTTTGAGTAAGAGCTAGAATTACATTTTCAGGTCAAATGAGGTGTTTTACAATTACAAGTATTTTAGAACGTGAGATGAACTTTTCTTACTCAAGGAAACCAGCATACTTAGTTGTGCAACTTAGAGCTTCTTTACTTAGGCAATGTCATGCTGGGGTGATTCTTCAACTGCTCAGGGGTGCTACATGATTTATTCTCCTTGTTGCACGTGATTAATTTACGACATAGTATATATAAAAAGTCATATTACATACAGTACAGGCCAAAAGTTTGGACACACCTCCTCATTCAATGTGTTTTCTTTATTTTCATGACCATTTACAGCACTCCATCACTCTCCTTCTTGGTCAAATAGCCCTTACACAGCCTGGAGGTGTGTTTGGGGTCATTGTCCTGTTGAAAAATAAATGATCGTCCAACTAACCTGACTTCTGCACAACACAACTGCTGGTCCCAACCCCATTGATAAAGCAAGAAATTCCACTAAATAACCCTGATAAGGCACACCTGTGAAGTGAAAACCATTTCAGGTGACTGCCTGTTGAAGCTCATCGAGAGAATGCCAAGAGTGTGCAAAGCAGTAATCAGAGCAAAGGGTGGCTATTTAGAAGAAACTAGAATATAAAACATGTTTTCAGTTATTTCACCTTTTTTTGTTAAGTACATAACTCCACATGTGTTCATTCATAGTTTTGATGCCTTCAGTCATGAAAATAAAGAAAACACATTGAATGAGGAGGTGTGGCCAAACTTTTGGCCTGTACTGTATTTATATCATTTAAATATTTTCTGTTCTGCAAACTATCTATGAGGTGTGATCAAAAAATACGGTGAATGTTTTAAAAAAGAAACATTTATTGCAGTAAAAGATTTACAACTACTAGTCACCCTCAAAATACTCTCCTCCACTTCGAATGCACTTCTCCCAACGCTCCTGCCACTTTGCGAAGCAGTTCTGGAAGTTTTCTTTAGAGAGTGTCTTTAGTTGGGCTGTTGTGGTTGACTGGATGTCCTCAATGGATTGAAATCTTTTGCCTTTCATGGTCATTTTCAATTTAGGGAACAGCCAGAAGTCCCACGATGCCAGACCCGGTGAATAAGATGGATGCGCACACAGCGTAATGTTTTTATTTAACAGAAATTGTCATACTAGAAGGGGGATGTGTGATAAGGAGTGTTGTCATGATGAAGAATGAAACATTTTCCTCAGTTATTGATGTTGAAGGACATCCTGATCTTTTCTCGTCTTCAACCAAGTCTGATCCATTATAAAATCGATCAAAACACTTGTAAACAGTGTTAATTGTCGGTGCAGTGTTGCCATACACCGATTTTAACATCTGATGGGTTTCCTGAGCTTTTTGCAATTTGAAACTAAATTTCATGTTAACGCGTTGCTCGATATCCATTATTAACGATAAACTTGAAAAACACACTTGAACTCAATAGTGGCTCACAAACGACGGACAGGATCAAAGAAGTTGAAACTTGGCTCTAGGATGGACCTGTCAGAACTGGCATTGAGTTGTTTTGCGTTGCTCTTGGATGGTGCTCTGCATCAATATTCACTGTACTTTTTGAGCACACCTTGTATGTGGAGTGCAGGTTCCCCTTGTGTGTGAGTAGGTTGTCTACACGTATTCTGGTTTCAGGCACGTATGTCTCATTTCTCAAATACATGCAGGTTAGGCTCAAAGACATCTCTAAATTCACTCTGTGTTAAATACGGACGTGTTTGTGTGCCCTGCAATGAACTGATGCCCCTTCCAAGATTGATTGTTGCTTGTGCCAAGTGCTGCCAAGGTAGGGTCAAGTAGCCCTAAATTTGGATTGAGCATGTTTGAGAACCTGTGAATTATGTAATTTCAAGCGTGGCACAGTGGTTTCCCAGCTTTATTAACACTGGGGTTCAAATTCTGGCCTGCTTACAGCGTATGTTGATTGCATGATATCCTTATTTGTATTATTATTATTGTATATTCTGGCTGACTCCTGTATTCAAAGTGACTTACAGGTCAGGGTGCGGTGCCACTGTTCACAAATTTATAAACCATTGTAACACAGGCAGGTTAAGTGAACTGGGTCACACCATGAAGCAGATTGAACTAACAGCCTTGTGGTTTAAGTCCACTATAACAGCCTGTTCAAAAATAAGGTTTTCTGCAGGAACCACTGTTTCATCTCATTTCCCAAAGTCCTGAAGTTAGGATGATTATACATGTGAGTGTAGATTTGTTGAACATTTGTTGATTGGTGAATTTCACAGATCAGCACCAAAGTGTTTTCACAGTGAATTTGCTGAGTTTGCCAGTGACTTTGCTTGCCTGAAAATCTGCGCTATGGCCAGTTTACACAAACTTTTCATTTTTCCCAGTGCCTCATGATGGTTTGCGAGACAAGCAAGACATCACAGAGCTACAGCAACCATGTTGGTACTGTTACACATGTGGAGAACTTCCACTCATGAATAATGTAAGCAAACTCCACCTCACACTTTACAGCAAGCACTGCCTGATGTGCTTCATGTGTGCATGAATAATTTATGCATAATAAATGAATAATACATGCATACATGATGTCACAACCTGTTTGGTACTGCAGCCTGATTCATAACCCGCATGCTTTAGGAAAGAAAAAGTAAAAAGAACACTTGCAGTTTTTTTTTTTATCTGAGGGGTACAATAGCTATCTGTCTATATGTATATTACACTTCAAGAGAGGCTCACCGAATCAACAGGCTAATTAAAAGGGCAGGCTTTGTTATGGGACACACTATGGACCCTCTAAAGGTCACAGTGGAGGAGAGGATTAAAACAAAACTGACTGCCATTATGAACAATGCTGCATATCCTCTCTCTGACACACCAACACTGCGGACTTTCAGACAACAAAGTATGCCAAGAATCTTAATGTTTTGTTTCATTTTGAAAAATACAATTTTATTTTACTGTTTATTATCTTCTTATATAATACGCTACTGTGGCTGTCCGTTTGTCTGTCCAGGATTTTAAATCACCTATAGCTCGCAAACCGTTTCACCTATTGACTTGAAATTTGGTACACATACAGTATACTACATGACGTCTACTATCCACTTTCGGGGTGATGATTTTTATTACTCTTTTTATTTTTATTTTATTATAGAATCAACTCTCAGCAGCGCGCAGCAGGGCGGCGCATGCGTATGGGCGCCATTCTCATTCTCTACCACCTTCGCTAATCATTCTTGAGGCAGATTGAAGACTTAAGTGCCAGCTTAAGTGAAAAATTTAAAGAAAACGTCCTAAGTAATTGCAACACAAAAACTAACTTAATCAGTTTTAACCTGAAAAGATGCACACGAAAGAAGAGAAGCAACAGGCCACTAGGGTGGAGAAAAGAAGATCTGCTCAGGAAGCAGCAAGTGCATCAACCTCTGAGCAAACAAATGCTAAACGTACAGAGAAAGAGGAGGAAAACTAGGAATGCTCAAGTCAAGTGTATTCACTGCACGTCATCGTGCAGTAGCCGTTACTTGTTGTTTATATTTTGAATTAGATATTTAGGGGGTACCAACATTTTTGAAGGTCCTAGGGCCTCTAAAGGTCTTAAATGTGGCCCTAGGAGTGGGACTGCCAAGCCATTAGTTTTTTCTTTTTAGTCATTATGGTGTGTGTTCAGACCGTAGTGTGTGTGTTATTTATGTAACAAGCTTCTGTCAAAAGTCAAATTTACCCCTGGGGACGGATGGATCTATCTGTCTATTATATAGTGCCTTTTACTTCTATCTATCTATCTATCTATCTATCTATCTATCTATCTATCTATCTATCTATCTATCTATCTATCTATCTATCTATCTATCTATCCTTGACTTATGCAGGCTTAGAAAATGGATGCTTCTGTCTTTTTTAGGATGTCTCCCTAAATAAAGTTTAAGGTAGCCTTTGGGAGGTCTGAGTGTTTTGAACTATTCTGTTGCTGACTGACTGCAGGAGTTGATATTCCTAAATGTTCCAATTTCTGAAAAAAACATAATAAATATTTCTTTTTGAATTGCAGGTGATGTAACTCCAGTGCAGATGTCCCCCATTGCACAGTCTCAATTCATCCCCCTTTCAGAAGTGTTGTGCTCTGTAATTTCAGACTTGAATGCGGCTCATGTAATAGTTAACCAAGAGTCCCTGATTGAGAGTCTACGGAAACAACATCCAGGTAATCTGATGAATTAATGGAGGCACAGCAGGTATTGCTGCTGCTTCACAGCTTTTGGGTCGCACCTGTTTACACTTTTTTTTTTTTTTGTGCAGTTTGCATGTGCTCCCTTTGTTTCCTACTACAGTCCTAGGACATGCTGTTTGGTTGATTGCTATCCTGGTGTGAGTGTGATATGGTTGTTCTCTAAGTGACTGACACACCATTTATTGTTAACGCTACCATCACTTGATTGATTAATTAGTCCAGAAGAATGATCGAGTTCAGGGTGCATGATAGCAAATCTACTAACCATACATGTGTTTTGAGGAGAATATGAATAGTTAAGCGACACAGATTTAATTTTTCTCCAGGTAGTTTTTCCCATATACCCAAATATTTGTTTATTAGATTGATCGACAATACTCAATTCACCCCTTGTGTGCGTGTGTGTGTGTGTGTGTGAGCAGGTCCTGTGATGGACTGGCCTCTCCTCTACTGCTGGTTCCTGCATTATCTCTGTTGCTGCTAGAATAGACTAAACCTCACTTGTAATTCTAACCAACCATAACCAACCATTTTCCAACCCGCTGTTATTTTCATAACATAACATTACTCACTTTCAAACAGAAAATCTTGAGCATTACTGCAATAATTGTCCTTGGAATTTAAGGAATTTCTTTCATTCACACTTCCTGTATCTGGACAACTTCTTAATTTCTTGATATCTTTCATATGTGACAATTCGTAAGAAATAGTTGGGGGAGGCATTTCATAAAATTTCCTAAAAGACCCCTGACCATTCACTAACATTTTCTTTCACTTCCCGCTGTCTGTGATGGCACTTGTTCTACTATAGATAAGATGGATCATCATGTATGATGGGCCTGTTTTCTGATGTCTTTAATCCAAACAGAATTATCATTGTTTTCCTACACAATGCAGCTAAACCAGGATACTTGGAATTTGAACCTACAACCACTCTGTACAAATGTATACTTGTTTGTATACACGTGTGTGTGTGTGTGTGTGTGTATATACTGTATGTGTATATATATATATATATAGAGAGAGAGAGAGAGAGCGCCAGCTCAGACACAGACAGGCGGACACGTCAATGTCACCCAACACACGTTTAATAGACATACTATTTATAGCAATAGTGCCACACAACCCCAAAGTCTATATATGTATGCATTGCATTTGTCATTCCAACAGATGGTGCATCACAAACATTTGTAATGATAAAATTCATTAGTAAAAATGTTTGTGATGCATTGCATTTTTCATTCCAACAGAATGTTCCTCTGTCTCTGTTATATTACATTTGATATGGGGTTTGTAAAAGAACTGGTAATACTTGTGATGCACCATCTTCTGGAATGACAAATGCAATACATCTATCTATCTATCTATCTGAGAGGCAAATCCAAAAGTTCACAGAATTGTAAAACAAATATCTTATTATGCAGCTTACAGTAATTCCATTTTAGTCATCGTCAAAATACTACTCTTGGGATGAAATACACTTGCCCCAGTGCTTCTTCCATTACTCAAAATATTTCCTGTGCTCCTCTTGTGTTACTGGCTCTAGTGCCTCCTGTGATTTTTTTCCTGTCTTTCTAACACGGTAGAAAATTGTCTTCCCTTAGGTCTCAATTTTAATTTAGGTTTGCAAATAATAAACTGCATTGTTTACAACACAAAGTGTGCAGGTGAACTGTCCCAGTGCAAAATGCAACATTACACAGAGCACTGCTCAAGATGCAGTTTTCTCAATGCTTTCCTGCAGACATCTCAGTAGTTCAGTGTGATATCACTGACTAACACTTTGTTCATGGTTATTATGTTCATTAATGCAGAAAAACTACATCATCATTGTCTTGATGTTCAATATAGCCTGATGTGCTTTTTTCAACTTGGGTGGAAAAAAAATGTTGAAGTCACATGCACAACAGGAATAAATGTCAAAATACGCATCTCAATCAACTCAACACAATGCCACTTCACTGACTGACTAACAAGACTGAAGGCGGGCGACAACTAGTGCCATAGTTAATAACTTCACCCTGCTCTTATGCTACTGACCGATTCCGGGAATGTGTGTGTATGTGTGTATGTATTTAAGATGTGGACAAATCTGTTGGTACCCATCCATGAAAAATGAAAAACGCACAATTGTCTGTGAAATAACCTGAAAAACTCACAGAAGTAATTGGCACCCATCATTATTTACAGGGTGGTCCAGATCTAATTATTCAGATCCAGATTGTCTGGATGACTTTGATTCATGCGGGGACGATTCCAGTTCGTCGCAAAGACGATTCTTCATGTCGTCAGTTCACACACTTCTCGATGGTCTGGGATTTTTCGGGTGATTTTCTATGTAATAAACTTAATCATTTATAGCGTTCATTTAGGACAATTGCTTTTCATTTAATTACTTTTCAGGGGGCATACAGCACTTTTTCAGTGAGCTATAAGAATACTAGAAATTTGTAAATTGAGAGCCTTGCCTTACGGCTCAGCTCTTTTTTCACCACGACAGACCGATGCAGAGCCCGCATCACTGCGGATGCCGCACTGATCCGCCTGTCGATCTCACGATCCATTCTTCCCTCACTCGTGAACAAGACCCCGAGATACTTAAACTCCTCCACTTGGGGCAGGATCTCGCCCCCAACCCTGAGAGGGCACTCCACCCTTTTCCGGCTGAGGACCATGGTCTCGGATTTGGAGGTGCTGATTCTCATCCCAGCCGCTTCACACTCAGCTGCGAACCGCTCCAGAGAGAGCTGAAGATCACGGCCTGATGAAGCAAACAGGACAACATCATCTGCAAAAAGCAGTGACCCAATCCTGAGTCCACCAAACCGGACCCCTTCAACACCCTGGCTGCGCCTAGAAATTCTGTCCATAAAAGTTATGAACAGAACTGGTGACAAAGGGCAGCCCTGGCGGAGTCCAACTCTCACTGGAAACGGGCTCGACTTACTGCCGGCAATGCGGACCAAGCTCTGACAGCGGTTGTACAGGGACTGAACAGCTCTTATCAGGGGGTCCAGTACCCCATACTCCCGGAGCACCCCCTACAGGACTCCCCGAGGGACACGGTCGAACGCCTTTTCCAAGTCCACAAAGCACATGTAGACTGGTTGGGCAGTCTATATATATATATATATATATATATCTATATATATATATATTATAAAAAAAAAATTCTGGAAAGGAAAAGCAGGGCGACGATACGTGATCTTCTCGGAAGTTCTCAGAAGACATTTAAAAGACCTGCGAGATGCAAACAATATCAAGACGCAAACAATATCAAATAACACTCAGTCGTGTAAAGGCATGTAGCACACACAGATCCTAAGCAAAGAAGAAAGAGCAGTGCGGAGAAAAGAGACCCAAAAGCATTGGACAGTAAAAAAGACAGATAAGAGATTATGAAAGCAGTGGAATTTGAAAGGCTCAAACAAATGATGGCACGATACACATGCAGAGAAAGGTAAAGAATATGAAAGCAGTAAAATTCAAACGTATTGTAGCATCCCAGCCAGGTTGAAGCCCTTTTTGTTTTAACTGACTGTTAGGTCCGATTAAGGGAGGGCGGAGTACAGCATGGAAGACTGAGAGCAGCGCGACAGCAGATGATCCTCCTTAGCGTGTGTTCAGCCACACCCCCTGCACAACGCGAGCAGAGTTATACGTCCTGCGAGAAAGAGATGTAACCACGCCCGGGGCTGGAAATAAAGTATTGTTGTTACAAATGTTTTAAAATAAAAGTGGAAATAATGCATATGTAACAATTCCCATGAAACTAACAATCTCTTTAAATTGTATATCCGGTAAACCAAACCTGGGGGTGGGTGAGCGAAGTGATCAGGGGGTGGAGCCCCCTAGTCTTATATATAAATGTCTACGCATGGAAGTGTGTGTGTGTGTCTGTCTTGGAAGTGAGAAGTGGAGTCAGGGTGAGGGCTCCACCTCTGAGGATACGCAAGCGAGGCCAACACGTCTGCAAAACGAAACCTCAAAAGAAAGACAAAGTCTCTTAGGTGCTAATGCACAAGCGATGTGAGCACGTCTGCAAAACGAAACCTCCTAGGAGACAGATGCCCAGAGTAGTTCCTTTCATTGCCTGACATCTCTACATTTCATTTTTTTTTTCTGATGATTTCAGTAGTTTCTAGGACCCTGGGCTTTTTACAGCATGGGCTTACACAGCTATTTTTATACATAAATACATTGTGTACACTTCAAGCTCCTTCACTTCTTTCACTTGTTTCCTCTCATTTTCACGCTGGCATTTGAACAGCTGGTAACTATTAAGAAATAAGTAGTGAAAAACAAAAAGGTTTTTCTATTTGAACCATAATAGCATGTGCAAAACCCAGCACACAATAAGGTTTCAATGTATGTAGCATGGTTGTTCGTACTGATCTTATGTTATGTTAAGGCTGAGGTGTAATATTTAAATACATTCGTTTATCTCTTCAATTCTGTCAGACTAAACTCTCCAGCCTCCCTGGAGCCTCCAAAATGTATAACTTAAAGACTGCAGTGTGCTGCCATCTAGTGGTTTTGTGCCCATCAAGTGCGTCTAACACAGTAGAGACAAAATGGGATTTGTGGAGTGGCAGAGATGTTGTGGGGCTGGTTGAATCAAAGGATGATGATGATGATGATGATGATGATGATGCGTTACTTCAGTTGTAACACCAAACAGTCAATGATTGTTTGTTGAGGAACAAAAGAATTTACTAAATCATTGTTGCTAAACAAAACCAGTTATTAGATAGATTTGCCGATAGAGAGAGAAACAAATAGACAGTACTTTATTTGTCCTTAGGGAGACATTTAGCCTTTACAGAAGCCCAGGAATGATGGAAATATTATAACAAACAACAAACCTCCTCAAACACTCACAATAATTACAAAAAGCAGAAAAAGAAAAACGAAAAGTCTGATTTGGCTGAAGGTAGCAGAGCAGTCCCATTACAAAGTGATATTGATGTTGGTATAAAGAAACCGCTGTAGCATTTCTTGACTCACTTCTGTTGAATAACATGTTGGCTAAAAGCCCCTAATGCTGGTGTGTTAGAGAGAGGATGTGCAGCTTTGCTCATAATGGCACTCGTTCTTTCCTTCCCTACTCCCTCTAGGATGCCGAGAGTGCATCCCATAACTGATCCTGCCTTCTCAATCTGCTTGTCAATTTGGTAGGCCTCTCTTGAAGTGATGCTACAGGCCCATCGCACCACACTGGCCACCACAGAGTTGCTGAAGACATGAAGGATGTCACTACCCGCACTGAAGGAACGCAGTCTCCTAAGAAAAAAAGAGCCTGTGCTGCCCTTTCTTATGTAACTCTGCTATATATAGCAAGAAATTCTTAAAGGTTCTGGTTGGTTCACAATCAATTTGCAACATTTCTTATTTTATTTTCTTAGCCGCTTCTTTATGCAAACAGACTTTCTCCATCAATTTTCTAAACACAATTTATTAGAAAGCAGATCATAGAGATACAGAGCTCATTCTGGCAGCAACAGACATACAGTCCATCGATGGCACAGACTCTGTCCAGCATATTAAATTGCTTTTATAAGAAAACAGATGAATTGTTGACTTTATTAATCTAAAATTATAATATGCTTTCTTATTGCATTTTAGGTCTGTCCATTCCCACGCAGGATATTCTTTACAATGCATTGGGCACGTTGATTAAAGAAAGAAAAGTCTATCACACAGGAGAAGGCTATTTCATAGTAACTCCACAAACCTATTTTATAACAAACAGCCTATCCAAAGACAGCCAGAAATGGCTCACGATTGACAATGAAGCTCTATCGGTACCCCCTATCACGTACCTGGTGAGTGCAGAAAGCTGTGCAGAATCTGTAACAGAAACCATTCCCACTGTGGCTCATTGCAAATCCTGCCGCTGCTTTGATCGACCATCCACTCAATCCGTCCAAGACCAGCAGTCTCTCAGCGAAAGCGCTCTTAAGAGCCAGAAATCCCTCAAGGATGCAAAGCCCTCCGTTCAGCACCAGTCTACCTCGACAGCTGCTGACTACCGGCCTCGTGAACTGAGCAAATCCTCATTGGCTGGCAAAGAGAAAGAAAGGTTTGGCAAAAGGTTTAGCCTTAGCCTATTCCGGCGTAACACCACCAAAAAAGAGAAACCCAAAAAAGAATATGCAACGTACTCGGGCCAGTTTCCACCAGAAGAATGGCCTGTCCGGGATGAGGACAACCTGAACAACCTTCCCCGAGATTTGGAGCATGAGATAATTAAGCGCATCAATCCCAGTCTAACAGTAGACAACCTGGTGAGACATACCATCATGATGAGGAAACTCGAGGAGCAGAGTAACTTCATCAGCAAAGGTACCACCACGGAAATTCTGGCCACCAAACAAAGGCAAGTGTCGAAAAACACCACTAGGAAGCCATCAGGCAAAGCAAACAAGCACAGAAAGAAAGGCAATTATTCCAGGGAGAAGCATCGAGCAAAAAACAAGCTGACCGTGGACAAGGAGGATAACAAACAGGCAGCCATAATCAGTCACTCAGAAAATCGTACTGAATATGTCACTGACTACCTTCAGCCAGACTACAATGTTCGGGAAACGGAGTTTGAGTACCACAGGTGTAATGAAGTGACTGATTTGGAAAGCAAGAACCTTTATAAAAAACAAATTGATAATCCTTTCCAAGGCATGTCAGTGAGAGAAACCAGCTCTGGAAGGAGCCATAAGCACCAGGATATGAAGCGCTCGCGATCAGAGAAGCCTACACAAAGGTCAAAATCTTGGGACTCCTCAAGGACCAAAGTCGCTAACGACAATGATGCACATGCAGTTGCCAGCAGAGAATATCAGACTAAAGACTTGAATTATGATGTCACACTAGATATCCACCCAGTGAAGGAATATTCGGGGGATTATGGTTCACATTACCCTGAAAGTAGCACCTTACGAATTGAGGAGAAGTTTGTCAGTGTCAAGGGGGGCTCAGTTCGAAGTGGACACTTCTATGAAGAAGCAAACCATGAAACCAGGCTTAGGACTTTGCCGGACAAGTGTGCTTCTGGGAGTTTAACTATGAAACTCACGGACAAAAAGAATGAAGCATCTCAGAGTATGGTGCCAAATGTGCACTCCCTGCCACCTCAGATCACTTACCAGTGTGACACAGCGGCAGTACTGCTGCCGTGGCAGAAAAAGATGGCTAATCAGAACCGCCTGTCTTCCATCTTTGGACAGGAACCTGGGATTTCTGACCATCTGAGCATATGCCAACCTGAACGGAAAACCAAATCTCTCAGAAATGGTATTGGCCCACCTCGGGAGACCAAACAGACGGACAGTGAAGGTTTCTCAGATGATGAGCAGGCAGTCTATCAGCAACCTGTTGATGAAGATGATGCTTGCAGTTCTCTGTGTTTAAATGAGGATTCCGAAGGTTCTGAATTTAGTGAAACTTCACAACAAACACCTTCCCATTATCGCCAAGTCTGGAATAATGCAATAGTGGAGGACCAGTTGACGAGCACAGTTATAGACCAGCGCCTCAATTCCGAGTATTCTTCCCAGCAAGAAGAGACAAAATGGAAGGAATCCCATAATAGGCATGTTGCAAACCTCTCTGCTGGCATCCAGTTAGAGAGCACACGCCAGTCCCTATCGCAGTTTATTTCTGAGCATGAAGAAGATGTGGACTGTGGCGCCCAACAGGAGGAGGTTGGCGAATGTAGTATATTTGACTACTGCCATGCAAGTGAGGCCGACTCTGATGCAGAGACCGTGCAAAAGTCCATTGATGAAGGAGATGGCAAATCTACATGCTGGAACATGGATCAGGAAACGGAGGAGATGTTGAGGAAAGAGTTTGAGCAAAAAGTGGAGCTCCTGCATTCAGGACCGAGCCCGATACTTGGCCATGACGAATCTCGAGAGACGGCAATGCCCATTGAAACTGTGGAAAATCACAGCATTACTGGAGACAGTGGGATTGATTCCCCAAGGTAATTGTTTTTGTTCGATAAATTCATTTTATTTGTGCTAATAAATAAATAAATGATTGAACAATGCATATTGTGTATAACATTGAAGCTTTAAAATAATTTTACAATGTAGACCCTCATAGGCTAATTGACTGTCTTTTATATGAGGAGTCAAAGGCAAGAAGAATAGGACCCACAGCTCGATGATTTTACTGTGCCTTCATTCATATATTCATATTCAGACCCCTCCACTTGTTCATATTTTGCTATACAATACAATACAATTTATTTTTGTATCGCCCAAAATCACACAAGAAGTGCCACAATGGGCTTTAACAGGCCCTGCCTTTTGATAGCACCCCAGCCTTGACTCTCTAAGAAGACAACGAAAAACTGGAAGAAACCTTGAGAAAGGCAGTTCAAAGAGAGACCACTTTCCAGGTAGGGTGGGCGTGCAGTGGGTGTCAAAAAGAAGGGAGTCAATACAATACGATAGACAGAACAAAACACAAGTAATCCTCAATACAATATAATAGTAAAATAAAAAAATATTACAAGTACAGAGCAGAATTTAACAGTAGATGATTTGGATTTGTTGATACGTTGCTGCCTTGTGCTAATATCATTTAAATTAATTTATTTTCCACATCAAGTAAAACTAAATACCCAGAATGACAAAGTGGAAACAGCATTTTAGAAAATGTTGTAAATTTAGTAAAAACAATAAAAAAGTGTGGCTATCACATTGATAGAAGTTATTCAGACTCTTTACTCAGTACTTAGCTGAAGACCCTTTGGCTGTGATTGTGGCCTGCAGCCTTCTTGGGTATGAAGGAAAAAGCTTTACACACCTGAATTTGGGGATTTTGTGCTATTCTTCTCAGCAGACCCCTTCATGCCCCGTCAGTTTGGATGAAGACCATCAGAGGACAGCTGTTTTTCAGGTCTCTCCAGAGATGTTCAGTTAGGTTCAGGTTCAAGCCACCCAAGAACATACAGTGTTGTCACTAAGCCACTCCTGTGTTGTCTTTACTTTGTGCTGGCAGCCATAGTCCTGTTTCGGCCCAGTCTGAGATCCAGAGCGCTCTGGAGCAGGTTTTTAATTAAGGATGTCTCTATACTTTGCCCTTTTCAGCTTTCCCGTAACACTGTCTAGTCTCCAACCCCAGTGCAGGATGCTCCCACCATAGTGCATTATGGTTGGAATGCTACTGCACAGGAGCTGAGCGGAACTTGGTTTCCACCAGACATTATTATGCTAATCCTGGTTTCATCAGACCACAGTTGTGTTTCTCATAGTCTGAGAGTCCTTATGGTGCCTTTTTCCACACTCCAAGAGGGCTTCCATGTGTGTTTTTAGTGAGGAGAGGCGACTATCTGGCCACTCTTCATAAAGCCCACACTGATGGAGTGTTGTAGTGATGGTTGGAAGTGAAAGTGCCATTCCCTCTACTTCTTTTTGGCACCTTTTTTAAATGCCTGATTGATTGTCTTCTCAGCAACCCCTGCGCTCTCTGAATCTGCCCAATAGCATAATACTGCCAGGGCTGCTGGGAGTTGTAGGCTATTTTAAGTACAGCCTGCTTCTGTAACTTTAAATCTCTTGCAGGTAGAAGGCTGTAGTACAAAGTGCTTTGCAATTGATGATGGGCCCCGTTTGCTAGAAATGTACAATAATAATTACAAATTGGAATCAATAAGGCTGCTGTGTGTTTCGTTTAGATTTTCTTACAATTTTTCTGTATTTTACACATATTTACAGACTGTTTGAAATGTAATTTTCATACAAAGTACAGTGCATAATTCTGCACATACATACTGTACACTGTGTGTGGTGTGTGTATACTGTGTATATATATATATATATATACTGTATATATATATTATTTTTTTTTTTTTTTAATATGTCAGTCATTCTCCATCCTGCTATATCCTAACACAGGGTCACGGGGGGTCTGCTGGAGCCAATCCCAGCCAACACAGGGCGCAAGGCAGGAACAAATCCCCTGGGCAGGGTGCCAACCCACCGCAGGGCATTTTTAATATGTCTTTTGATAAATAAAATCTGTTTTATTTTTATGTATATTCTGCTTATACTTTTCAGTGCATAGCATGAATATTTAAGGGTATTTACTAATTTATTTTTTTGTTCTAAAGTACCTAAATTTCACTTTTTTCCAGGCCTACTTGTTTGACTTTACTTGAGTAGTTTCAACATAAAGTATTTTTTCTTGTGTAAATGTTTATCTACATAGTAATACTTCTGCTTTAGTAGAGTATTTTAGCATTTTTTCCAACCTTGATTATTAATTGTCATTTTATAACCCCTGCAGTGGGCTGGTGCCCTGCCCAGGGTTTGTTTCCTGCCTTGTGCCCTGTGTTGGCTGGGATTGGCTCCAGCAGGCACCCGTGACCCTGTAGTTAGGATATAGCGGGTTGGATAATGGATGGATGGATGGATTTTATAACCCACTTAATTTACATCAAGGTCACAGGGGAGTGCCGGAGCCTATCTCAGCTAGCATAGGGCATAAGGCAGGAACAAACCCTGAACAGGATGCCAGTCCATCGCAGGGCACACACACCAAACACACACACAGCAGGGCCAATATCGTGTCAGTAATCCACCTGACCTGCATGACTGTGGGAGGAAACCAAGGAAGATACAGGGAGAACAGGCAAACTCTACACAGGAAGGACCCGGCAAGCAAACCCTGGTCTCCTTACAGCGAGGCGACGGCGCTACCCCTGTGCCACCCTTTATTATTAATTAATGTCTGTACATATAAGACAATAGAACTGAAAGAGGAAGTGTACTTTAATTTCCTCATGACCGTTTTCTGCAATATGAAGTACATTGTTGGAAGTGTCTCGTTCAGGGTCACACAACAAGTCCGTGCTTGGAAGTAAATCTCTTACCACTTACCTTTATGCTTTGCCTTGTATGGTGAATTCCACCCTAAAGCACTTTATAGTTGTTTCCATATTTCTGTAATGCAATAAAAAGTGCATTTTAGGAGTATCGCTTGCTTAGGTCTGAGCAGAGGTTAGAAGAGAACCTGCAGTCTTACGATTTTTTTGTATAGCTCCTCTGGCACACCAGCCCACAGGGTTTAACAGGTACAGGTACAATTGTTCCCATATTATTAGAATGAAACATAAAATGTTTAAAGTATCTTGCTCAAGGTAGCATTGAGAGCCAGCAGTGGGACTGGACCTGTTAATTTGTGGTTTTATGTAGCGCTGTTGTTTAGAGAGCACTGAACTCCAAGGCAGTTACTGTAACAGGTTCAGTGATGCTGTCTCTAAGTATGAACAGAGGATGTCCCTTTCGCTCAAATGATTTACCCGGGAACACAAGATGTTGATCCTGTAACCTTGTTGTATACCCACAGTCCAAAGACATGCAGGTTTGGTGAATTGGTGATCGTAAATTGACCCATATGTGTGTGTGTGGTTGCCTGTTGATAGACTGGCATCCTGTCCAGGGTTTGTTCCTGCCTTATGCCCTATGCTATCTGGGATAGGCTCCAGCAGACCCCTGTGACCCTGTTCAGGGCTAAGTGGTTTAGACTGACTGACCTTATTGTTTTCATATTGTGTATTTTCATGTAGTGTAGTGCATAGTGAACTTATTTCCATATTTTTTATATTACGAAGGGACTTCCCAAGGAGTCTTCAATACTCATTAAATGTGCAACTCTGTGATGATTTTATGGAGGGCTTTGCATAGTGAATGTCGCTCCTGAATCATTCCAAACTACTGTACTTCCATATTTTGAAAATGTGAACCCTGGCATGTGAAACACACTGACACCCATAGAAGATTTACACTGGCAACCTTAAAAAAATGAAAGCTAAAATGTGAATCCTTCAACTGAATGGACAAAGGAGGCCCTTGATCCCTTCTGAAAAGTAACAAAGCATATTATTCTCTCTTTAAGGGCGAGAGTGATCCTTACATCAAGCAACACTGCCTTTCTGGAAGGACTGAAACGACGAAGCTTTCTCCAGAATCTAGAAAATCTACACTCTAAAAACAACGCAATCCGGCCACAAAGTTCTTTGTTGCAGCTGACGCCGGTGATAAACGTGTGACGTTTTTAAGGATTACAATGAAGAGTTATTATTATATTAATCCATCATAACTGCTCTTGAAGATGCCGGTGAAAAGTCTCCTGCTGTTCTTCAGTGGTGTTCCTATTTCCAGATTTATTTATTCTCCCACTCCCACGTAACTTAAATGTATTCCTGATTGAAATCTTATTTCATTTCTTTTATTAAGATTGGAGGCTGTAGTTTGAATGAAGAAACTGCATCAGACCAAAGAAGAACAGCACGGGGACCAGAGAAGGATGTTGGCTCATAACACTGTGTGTGACCCGACGGTGGTGTTATCACCGTAACGTTTGTTTATGCAGATTTGGGGTCACGGCCGGCAAACACACAACATTTCAATACTTTTTTTTCCAATATTTTAGTAGTGTATAAATGTATATAAATTTTTTTACCTCAACAATTAAATGGGAAATTGCAAAGTGGCACATACAGTATGTGGCATTGTCTGTTTTGGTTTTATTAAACAATAATCTTTGTAATATTTTAATATTTTAATACCAGTTCACCTGAAACTAAAATAGTGACATCTGCAGTGTCTTCAGAACTGTAAATAAATATCTTTGTGGAAATAAACTCTTGTGTGTGATTTTTAGTAAAGCTTCTTTAATTGACGTCTTACTATTTGTGTGGATTAAATTAACAATTTTATATGCTAATTACACTGGTGTTTTTTTGCAGGCTTTATTCCACAAGTTCCACAAGAATCAGGGTAATGAGTATATCAGTAAACTGAGTTTTGTTTTCTATTAAGTGATGTGGCAGATGGCCGAGACCCATGCCCGGCTGGGACACCCCTTTGACACTGGATCCGGGGGAGCAGCCATGGGATGCAAACTACGTCACCCGGAACACTTGGTGGTAGCCCTCCTGGGTTGCATCGGGGCCACTATCCTCGAACACCGGAAGCTCATCCCTGTTGGGCTCTGTGGCCACCATAGACATATATAGGTAGACGCCGCATTCACTGTGTTGCCCAGTCGACACGATACGTCAGTGCGTCAGCCATATTGCGAGTAGCAAAAGTGCCATTTAAACTAATACAGGTAGACATGGAAACCGGGTTTTCTGATGAAAAAACAATAACGTTTAAAACAGCATCGTTTACATACAACAGATTTTGGCGAATCATTTAAATGCAATTACAGGGTGGTCCAGATCTAATTATGCAGATCCAGATCGTCTGGATGACTTTGATTTAAGTGGGGACAATTCCAGTTCGGCGCGAAGATGATTCTTCATGTCGTCAGTTCGCACACTTCTCAATGGTCCGGGAATTTTTGGGTGATTTTCTATGTAATAAAGTTAATAAGTTATAGCGTAATGAAAATTGCATAATTAGATCTGGACCACCCTATATTTATATTTATTTATACACTAATAATGGCAATTATTAAATAATAATAATAATTATTATTATTGTGGTGCAGTGGTAGTGCTGTTGCTTCGCAGTAAGGAGACCTGGGTTCGCTTCCCGGGTCCTCCCTGCGTGGAGTTTGTGTGTTCTCCCCGTGTCTGTGTGGGTTTCCTATGGGTGCTCCGGTTTCCTCCCACAGTCCAAAGACATGCAGGTTAGGTGCATTGGCGATCCCAAATTGTCCCTAGTGTGTGCTTGGTGTGTGGGTGTGTGTGTGTGTGCGCCCTGCGGTGGGCTGGCACCCTGCCTGGGGTTTGTTTCCTGCCTTGCGCCCTGTGTTGGCTGGGATTGGCTCCAGCAGACCCCCGTGACCCTGTAGTTAGGATATAGTGGGTTGGATAATGGATGGAATTATTATTAAATAATTCCTCCCATATAAGTAACATTTCTCAGACTGCCTTCTTCCATCTCCGAAACATTTCTAGACTTCGTCCTGTTCTTACGCAACACAGTACTGAAGTATTGGTTAATGCCCGAGTCACCTCACGTATAGATTACTGTAATGCTATTCTATCTGGCATCCCACAAAAACGTATCCATCGCTTACAACTTCTTCAAAATTCTGCTGCCAGGATAATAACTTGCTGTTCTAAATCCACTGAACATATTACACCTATTCTCTCTCAACTTCACTGGCTCCCTGTTAACTACAGAATACAATACAAAGTACCGCTCTTAACATTTAAAGCTCTCCACAACCTCACTGATCTCCTACAGACTGACACTCCTCTCGCTCACTCAGATCCTCATCTGCCGCTCTACTTTCTGTACCGCACATCAAACACAAAGCACATGCGTGAGGCATCTTCATCCATTACTTCACTCCACAACAGTGCCATTCGCAATATGGCGGCGACGTTGACATACGATGCTGCTGGTTATGCGGCGTCTAGTAATTCTATGTCTATGGTGGCCACCACCAGGGGGAGCTGCAAGGCTTCCGGAGACGGTCTGGGTGGTAACACAGCCACACCTGGAAGTGCAGCCTAATTTAGGTTAATTGCCATTTGAAGCACATCCGGGTGAGCTATAAAAGGACGACGATGATGACAAAAAAGCTGCCTGGGAGAAGTGGAGAAAGAAGAAGAGTGTGTTTTTGCGTGTTTTTCATTTGGTGTTTTTTGGGACTGTGTTGTGTATGTGAGTATACGGGGAAGGCGTAACCCACAGACGAAGAAAAATAAAATATTTTTGTTTGTTTTCACCTGTGCCTCCAGTGTCAGTCTGTGTTTGGGTCAGCACCAACCAAGTGCTTTTGCCACAGTGAAAACAAGTTGTGTATTTTAATATATTTTTGTTTATCATAACACCAGAGAGTGGCGATATATGCTACATTTTGGTTGGACCTGCACATAAGAATTTCACAGTAATCTGTACGCTTTGATAGTATTACTAGTACTGCTATGGTGACCCTGACCCTGAAAACAGACCTAGAGATCAGCTTACCAAAATAAGGTGGCTTATTACACACCTAATAAACATGAGGAGAGATAACACAAGTATAACAATAAAGGGCAAAAACGTGCTGGCCTCCCAGGTCCTTCCTTCCCAACACATAGATGTCCTCTGAATAACTGAGGCAGCGCTTCCCCAATATCCTGGTGGTTGAACTCCAGTCCAGTTCTCCTTCTGACCTCCTGGCTGACGGCCTCTTTTAAATCCCAACCCTCTAAATTTAATTTTTGATTTAATCAGAAATGAATGAAGGTCAGTAGGATCAAGACAGAATACATGTCAGAAGAGTGGTGAGGATGCAAGGAGTAAAGTTGACGAAGGTGGATGACTTTAAATACTTCGGATCAACAGTACAGAGTAACAGGGAGTGTGGAAGAGAAGTGAAGAAGAGAGTGCAGGCAGGGTGGAATGGGTGAAGAGTGTCAGGAGTGATTTGTGACAGACGGGGATCAGCAAGAGTGAAAGGGAAGGTGTACAGGATGGTAGTGAGATCAGCTGTGTTATATGGGCTGGAGACGGTGGCACTGACCAGAAAGCAGGAGACAGAACTGGAGGTGGCAGAGTTAAAGATGCTAAGATTTGCATTGGGTGTTTGACGAGGATGGATAGGATTAGAAATGAGGACATTTGAGGATCAGCTCAATTTAGATGGTTGGGAGACAAAGTCAGAGAGGCGAGATTGCGTTTGTTTGGACATGTGCAGAGGAGAGATGCTGGGTATATTGGGAGAAGGATGCTAAGGGTAGAGCTGCCAGGCATAAGGAAAAGAGGAAGGCCTAAGAGGAGATTTATGGACGTGGTGAAAGAGGACATGCAGGTGATGGGTGTAACAGAACAAGATACAGAGGACAAAAAGATATAGAAGAAGATGATCCGCTGTGGCAACCCCTAACAGGAGCAGCCGAAAGAAGAAGAAGAAATCTATCCAGACTATGCGCTAACTTTTCCTTGGTGAGGGACACCAGGCCAGAGCTTCCTTGTTAGAACCTGCTGTCCCATCGTGCCCACATGAGTCTGTGCGCAATATGCAGCAGGGTCCTCAACACTAGTTAAAGCTCCTTGTTGCTCAAAACTGAGCTGATCCTCACACTATTTTAAAATATAAATATAGTGTCACGCACGAGTGCTTGGGGAACAGCGGATCGACCCGGTTTGCTACGGAAAACGTTCCGAGAGGGGTCAACGACAGAGTACTAACTTGTCTTTTTTTCCTTCTTCAGAAAGTCCGAGGCCTCACAGACATAAACAAACGCCATGACGGCTATAGGAAGCACGCACTTCCGGGTCTATTTAATCCCTCTGATGACCCTTGATGACATCACAGTTCCCACAATCCATCACGAATACCCAGCATCCTTCACATCAATCTCCGGTCCGCCTCCATAAAAAGTCCGTCCTTTCTCCCCTCATGGTCTTTTTGCTTTCTGATGTTTGTAAAGCGACTGACTGCTGTTTTTTTGGTTACAGTATACGGGGCTAAACACCCCAAAACTTGCAACGTGTCTTGTCTTGTATTACAGTGGCGTAGTCGGCAGGATTAACGAGGGTCCGAACGATGACAGAAGGACAGGACCTGAACGCGGTCCTCAACACTTTGGTTGCAGAGCTCCAGGCCGTCAAGGTGGAACAGGCCTCAACCAAGGCGGAGCTCGCGGAAACGAAGAGGCGGCTGCGGAAACAGTAAGACTGGAGCCTCCTCGGCCGTCGCATCCTCCCATGCAACCTCTCTCTGGGGAGGACGACATAGAGTCGTACCTCTCCATATTCGAGAGGATGGCAACCCGACATCAGTGGCCGCGGGCGGAGTGGGCGTCCATTTTGGCCCCGTACCTAAAGGGGCCTGCGCAACGGGCATATCATGACCTCCCTGAGGAGGAAGCCGCCCAATATGATCTCCTGAAGGCTGAGATCTATCAGCGATACGGGGTAACCCTCGGAAAACAGGCACACGCTTGGCATCACTGGCGCTTTGACCCCGCACTACCGGCTCGAGCCCAGGCCTTCGAGTACTGGGGCAAGCTCGGACGCTGGCTACGGCCAGATAAAAACCAGGCTCGCCAGGTGGTGGAGCAAGTGGCGTGCGAGGGTCTGATTTACACGATGCCGGACTATCTCGCTCAACAGGTCTGGAGGCACCCGTTCACTGATGTGAACGGCCTTCTGGAGGTTCTAGAGAGACAGCTGGCGGTGACCCAACTCGGGAGGTCTGATCGTCCAGCACGTGGGTCGCGGCAGGGATGGGCCAGTGTCCCCGAGCCCACTCGCCACGCCACGGAGGCTCCGCTCCAGCCAAAAGAACGAAGGCTCGCGCTGCCGCGCTGTTTCAAGTGCGGGGAGCCGGGACATCTGCTGCCAGCTTGCCCTCTCAACCAGAAGCCGATGGACTGCAGCTGGGCAAAGGAAGAGAGGTACTGTGCGCTGTCTAACCCCCTTGCGGTCACGAATACAGGAGTGGTGTTGTTAAACGGGCACTTGGTGGTGGCAATGTTTGATACCGGGAGTAACATAACCATTATTGCTCGCCGCTACGTCTTACCGCGACAGTGGCTCCCTCACCGTATGGGAGTAAGATGTGTGCATGGGAAGACCAGGACTTATAGGTCTGCGAGGTGCTTCATTACTTGGGAAGGGGCTCTGAAACAGCTGGTGGTGGCTGTAATGCCGGAACCCCCCTTTCCGGTCATCTTGGGACGAGACTGGTCGGATATTAACAGCGGTAGGACCGTCACCACTCCTGTTCCTAGGCTAGGTCTGCTCATGGAGGGTCATGGGCCCCTCCCCGCTGTTCCCATGCCGTGCACTTCGGCTACTACTGATGACGTAGACGGGTCGGAGGAGTCCTCTTCGGAGGAGGACCTTGACCCCGAAGACGTCCCAAGCGGAGCTCCGGAGCCGGCAAGCACTCCTGCGGCTCCACTTATGGACGTATTCACCGGCTTGGACACCCAATACCGGTCCACGCCAGCCTCCTTTAAGCGTGAACAATGGAACGATGATTCCTTGAGGTTTGCCAGGAATGCTATCGTTTCCAGTGACGACATATCGTCCATGGCCTCCACACCACACAGGCCCTACTTTGTACTTGAAAACAATTTGCTTTATCAGGTTGCTGAGCATGAAGGCGAGGTGCGGAAGTTGTTGCTAGTGCCACAAACCTACCGGCGGGAGGTTTGTGAGCTGGCTCACGCCCATCTCCTAGGTGCCCATCTGGGAACCGAGAAAACGTTGGAGAGAATAAAGCTCCGGTTTTATTGGCCTGGGGTCAATGAGGAGGTCCGCCGTTTCTGTCAGTCCTGCCGGTCTGTCAGTTACGCCAGATTCCACGCAGGGATCGTGCTCCTCTGATCCCGATTCCCCTGATAGATATCCCTTTTGAGCGGATCGGGGTCGATCTGGTTGGCCCCTTGGAGCCTTCCGTGCGTGGTCACAAATATATTTTGGTGATGGTTGACTATGCAACCCGATACCCCAAAGCAGTTCCCCTGCGCTCTGCTAATGCTAAAAACATCGCACGGGAATTAGTAGCCCTGTTTTCCCGAGTGGGCATACCCAAAGAAGTCCTCACGGACCAGGGTACACCCTTTACATCGGATACGTTCAGGGAGGTTACCAAACTACTCCAGATTAAGCATCTCAAGGCATCCGTCTATCATCCCCAGACGGATGAACTAGTTGAGCGCTTCAACCAAACACTGAAGCAGATGCTCCGCAAGGTGGTCAGCGCGGACGGTAGGAACTGGGACCAACTTTTACCCCTCGTGCTTTTCGCCTATAGGGAGGTTTCACAAGCCTCCACAGGGTTTCCCCTTTTGAGTTGTTATATGGACGACAGCCCCGGGGCTTATTGGATGTACTTAAAGAAGGTTGGGAAGGGGAGGCGCTTCCCTCCACTAACCTCCTAGAATATATCGCGCAGTTACGCGATAGATTGGCTAAGATCAGGCCTCTGCTTAAGGATCACATGTCCAGGGCTCAAGCAGCGCAGATCCGGAACTACAACAGAAATACCTCTCTACGCGAGTTCCAGCCTGGAGACCGCGTGATGGTGCTCATGCCCACCTCCCACTCGAAACTTCTGACTCATTGGCTAGGACCCTACGAAGTGAAAGAGAGAAAAGGACTCGTGGACTATTTGGTGAGCCAACCAAATCGTCGACCGAGTGAGAGAGTATATCATGTCAACCTTCTGAAGCCGTGGCGAGACAGGGAGAATGCTCTGCCTTCCAGCCCCGCGCTCTCCCTTTACTCAGAAAAGACCCCGCTTCACTTCGGTTCTAATCTGTCCCCTTCCCAACGGCGGGAGCTCGAAAGAGCCATCCTGTCTGTCCCGGAGGTGGTCAGCGAGGCACCAGGCCGGACCTCGCTGATTGAACACGACATTGTAACAGACCCGGGGGTGGTTGTCCGGGAACGACCCTACCGCCTTCCAGAGGCGAAACGCGCTGAGGTTGAGCTAGAGGTCCAAAAGATGCTCAACTTAGACATCATTGAGGAAAGCCATAGCCCCTGGTCAAGTCCTATCGTCCTCGTATCCAAGCCGGATGGGTCGTGGAGGTTCTGCAACGACTTCAGGTGTCTTAATCAGGTCTCGAAGTTTGATGCATACTCCATGCCCTGGGTGGATGAGCTCTTAGAGAGGCTGGGGACGGCCGGCTATCTGACCACTCTTGATATGACGAAGGGGTATTGGCAAATTCCCTTAACGGCATCCGCCCGAGAAAAAACTGCTTTTAGCACCTCTAGCGGTCACTGGCACTACAAGGTACTCCCATTCGGGCTGCACGGGGCGCCGGCGACCTTTCAACGTCTGGTGGATAAAGTGCTACGGCCCCACCAGTCCTATTGTGCTGCATACCTGGATGATGTTGTTATCTATTCCAGCACGTGGGAGGAACATGTTGTGCAGGTCTACACAGTACTCCTGACGCTAGCGAGAGCCGGACTTCGCATCAACCCACGCAAATGCTATTTTGGGATGAGCGAAACCCGTTATTTGGGCTGCCTAGTGGGTGGAGGGCTGGTGAGACCACAGTGTACCAAAGTGAAAGACATCTTGGAATGGCCCCGTCCGATGGTCAAGAAGCAAGTGCAGACCTTCCTAGGGTTAGCGGGGTACTACCGCCGGTTTGTACCTCGCTTCTCCGAGAGAGCAGCACCCTTGACGAACTTGACAAAGAAAGGGGCCCTTTTACATGTGGTGTGGACCGATGATACGGAGCGGGTATTCAGTGACTTGAAACGGGCCCTTACTTCGGCACCTGTGTTAAGGACACCTAACTTCTCACTTCCTTTTATTCTCCAGACCGATGCTTCGGACACAGGTCTAGGTGCCGTGCTGAGCCAAAGCATTGATGGTGTCGAACACCCTGTGTTTTACCTGAGCCGGAAACTGTTGGACCGGGAGACGAGGTATGCGGCGGTGGAGCGGGAGGCCCTGGCCATCAAATGGGCGGTGACGCACCTGCGGTACTACCTGCTGGGTCGGGAATTCACCCTCGTGACGGACCATGCCGCCCTCCAGTGGATGGCTCTGCATTGGGAGTAGAATCCCCGGGTCACCAGGTGGTTTTTGGACCTGCAGCCTTTTAAGTTCACCGTCGTTTATCGCCGGGGCACCCTGCAGGCCAACGCTGATGCGCTCTCTCGCATGCATGACCTCACTGTTCGGGTAGCCCGCCCCGATGGGTCTGGGCTAACGGGGAGGTCCTGTCACGCACGAGTGCTTGGGGAACAGCGGATCGACCCGGTTTGCTACGGAAAACGTTCCGCGAGGGGTCAATGACAGAGTACTAACTTGTCTTTCTTTCCTTCTTCAGAAAGTCCGAGGTCTCACAGACATAAACAAACGCCATGACGGCTATAGGAAGCACGCACTTCCGGGTCTATTTAATCCCTCTGATGACCCTTGATGACATCACAGTTCCCACAATCCATCACGAATACCCAGCATCCTTCACATCAATCTCCGGTTCGCCTCCATAAAAAGTCCGTCCTTTCTCCCCTCATGGTCTTTTTGCTTTCTGATGTTTGTAAAGCGACTGACTGCTGTTTTTTTGTTTACAGTATACGGGGCTAAACACCCCAAAACTTGCAACGTGTCTTGTCTTGTATTACAATAGTCATGGCCGAAATTATCAGCACCCCTGGAATTTTCCCAGAAAATGCACCATTTCTCCCAGAAAATTGTTGCAATTAATAATGTTTTGGTATACACATGTTTATTTCCTTTATGTGCATTGGAAAAACACAAAAAAAGAGAAAAAAAAGCCAAATCTGACATCATGTCACACAGAACTCCAAAAATAGTCCGGACAAAATTATTGGCACCCTTTCAAAATTGTGGCTAAATTGTTTTATTTCAAGCATATGATGCTCGTTTGAACTCAACTGTGGCAAGAAACAGGTGCTGGCAATATAACAATCACACCTGAAGCCAGTTAAAATGGAGAAAAGTTGACTCAACCTTTGTGTTGTGTGTCTGAGTGGGCCACACTAAACATGGAGAACAGAAAGAAGAGCAGAGAATTGTCTGAGGACTTGAGAACAAAAATTGTGGAAAAATATCAACAATCTCAAGGCTACAAGTCCACCTCCAGAGATCTTCATGTTCCTTTGTCCACTGTGCACAGCATAATCAAGACGTTCACAACACATGGCACTGTAGTTAATCTCCCTGGACGTGGACGGAAGAGAAAAATTGATAAAAGACTGCAACGAAGGATAGTCCGAATGGTGGATAAACAGCCCCAATCAACTTCAAAACGTATTCAAGCTGTTCTGCAGACTCAGGGTGCAACAGTGTCAGCTCAAACTATCCGTCGACATCTGAACGAAATGAAACGCTATGGCAGGAGAGCCAGGAGGACCCCACTGCTGACACAGAAACATAAAAAAGCCAGACTGGAGTTTGCCAAAATGTACTTGACGAAGCCAAAATCCTTCTGGGCGAACGTCTTGTGGACAGATGAGACCAAGGTAGAGCTTTTTGGTAAAGCTCTTAATTCTACTGTTTACAGTTATTTTTTCCAAAGGGCGTGCAACCAAATATTAAGTTGAGGGTGCCAATAATTTTGTCCGGCCCATTTTTGGAGTTCTGTGTGACATGATGTCAGATTTGGCTTTTTTCTCTGTTTTTTTTGTGTTGTTCCAATGCACATAAAGGAAATAAACATGTGTATACCAAAACATTATTAATTGCAACAATTTTCTGGGAGAAATGGTGCATTTTCTGGGAAAATTCCAGGGGTGCCGATAATTTTGGCCAAATCCCTTACCAGTCTTAACTTAGTAAAATTGTGTGCTCCAGGAGGGCACTTGCAAGGTGATAGGACAAAAATATTGCTCATGACATCTCTGACTTGGTCTGTAAAATACTTCATGCAGCTGATCCACTTTTCACCACGAATGGACATCAGGACTGAGCGCTGGCTGGTTTACTGATCTCCTTTCTTTTTGTCCAGCTTGACTGAAATATGTATTTGTTGTTGTTTTAATAGCCAATATCATTATTATCTTGTTAATGTGCTGTATTTTTAAATGTGCTATTCAAACATTTTTGCACTCTGTTATTAATATAATGGTGAGTATTTCCATTCCCCCTCCTGACTTTGCTTATATTGCTTTATCACTTGAACTTCCTTATGCTAATGCAGACTTACTTGGACAGAGACACAGTTTTCACAATTTTGGCTCTGCACACCACCACAGTGGATTTGAAACAAAGCTATTAAGATGTGATTGAAGTGTAGACTATCAGCTTTAATTCAATTGGCTTAACAAAAATATTGTATGAGCTGTTTAGATAAGACAGACATTTTTATACATGGTCCACCTATTTTCAGGGGCTCAAAAGTATTTGAACAAATTAACATATTTATAAATATTACAGTCATTTTCAATATTTGCTTGAAAATCTTTTATAGATGCCTGTGTGAAGTGTGGAACCCATGTCCCTCTCCAAGTGCTTTGTTTGCACCCTACTGATGGTTTGCCAGGCCTTTACTGCAGGTGTCTTCAGGAGCTGCTTGCTCACTGGACTTTCTGCCATCAGTTTTGTCTTCGGTGTATGAAATGCATGTCCAGTTTGGATGAGGTCTGTTGATTGGCTTGGTCAATGAAGAATATTTCACTTCTTTGCCTTGAAGAAATTGGTTTGCTTTCGCAGTTTGTTTTGGCTCATTGACACCCTGTACTGTGAAGTGTCATCCTATCAGTTTTGCAGCATTTGGCTAAATCGGAGCAGACAGTAGACTTCAGAATTCATCCTGCGACTTCTGCCAGCAGTCATGCCATCAATAAACACAAGTGACCCACTTCTATAGGCAGTCACCCATGCCCTAGCCATAACACTACCTCCAGTATGTTTCATAGATGATGTGGTGTTCATGGGATCATTAGCCATTTCTTCTTTTCTCCATGCTCTTCTCTTTCTAACATTCTGGTATATATTGATCTTAGTTTCCTTTGTCCAAAGAAAATTGTTCCAGAATTGGACAGGTTTTTAAAAATGTTTTCTGGAAGAGTCTAATCTGTCCTTCCTATGCTTGAGGTTTACCAGTGGTTTGCATCTTGTAGTAAACCTTTTGTCTTTACTTTCTTGAAGTCTTCTCTTGATTGTAGCCTTTGGCAAGGACAGCCCCATCTCCCAGAGAGTGTCTTTGATTTAGCTAAATGTTGTCAAGCGGATTCTACTTCAACAAGTACAGAATTCTGCAGTCATTCAGCATAGTTCTCTTCTGTGGTATTCCAGACCTTCAGGTGTTGTTGTGTTCATCAGTGTGTTCCTTCTCTTTAACAATGTACCAGATGGTTGATTTGACCACTCCTGCTGTTTCTGTTATATCTCTAATAGGTTTGTTTTGTTTTCTCAGCCTAATGAAAGCTCTCTCCTTCCATCCTGAGCAGGCGTGTTGAAGTTGTCTTTGATTAGAGGAGCTCCAGCCTGTCTTGGCAGCACTGGGAGCAAAGCAAGAACCAAACCTGAACAATGCACTAATTATACAAAGTAATAATACATATACTGTAAACAGATTATACCTTGTAATGAATGCAGTTACTGTCAATATCTGAAAATGTAAGGAATTAAATTTACCAAAGCATTACATATTCTTATGTTACTTTATAATCTAATTACAAAAACATCATTTTGATTTGTTTTCAGTGCAGGTCTGGCAAGTTAATTTACTCACTCAGAGATACACAGTGAGTCAGTGATGTAGACTGAATATGTGACCCTGTGGCATTATATAGTGCCTTCCACAGCCAATAACATTTAAAAGTGTTTTATGTGTACAGTTCAACTGCTGCCACATTTCAATAATGTGAACACTTGCAGCTGAAGTGAATCACGTAATGAGTCCGTGGTGTGGCCATATTGAGCACCAGCCAAAGGAGTTTTAAAAGTACAGTACTGTGTTCATAATTTACCACATGAGCCCGCTATTACACATCAGGCCAAGGGATAGATAGATAGAAAAGGCACTGTATAATAAATAGATAGATAGAAAGGCACTATATAATAAATAGGTAGATAGAAAAGTCACTGTAAGACAGACAGAAAATTCACTGATAGATAGATAGAAAAGGCACTATAATATAGATAGAAAGTCACTGTAAGATAGATAGATAGAAAAGGCACTATA
>JANRMT010062811.1:4054905-4072447 GCA_026402145.1 Polypterus bichir lapradei | reverse complement strand
ACAGATAGAAAGTCACTGTAAGATAGATAGATAGAAAAGGCACTATATAATAAATAGATAGATAGAAAAGGCACTATAATATAGATAGACAGATAGAAAGTCACTGTAAGATAGATAGATAGATAGATAGAAAAGGCACTATATAATAAATAGATAGATAGAAAAGGCACTATAATATAGATAGATGGATAGATAGAAAGTCACCATCCTATTGACTATATGTATGTATCTAGATTGCAAATACCATAGATAGATAGATAGATAGAAAAAGCATGATAGATAGATAGATAGAAGATAGATAGATAGAAAAGGCACTATAGATAGATAGATAGATAGATAGATAGACAGAAAATACATGATAGATAGATAGAAAAGGCACTATATAATAAATAGATAGATATATAGATATATGGATATGAAAGGCACTATATAATAAATAGATAGATAGAAAAGTCACTATAAGATAGATAGATAGATAGAACTTTATTTGTCCCCTGAGGTGAAATGTGGCTTTTTACAGAGGCTGTTTAAATACAAAAATAGATAGAATAATATATGTGTATGCACACCTTATGATTTGAACACACACCAGACTAATTAAAAAGGATGAAAATGTCAAAAAAAAGACAACTTTTGACTTGGCGGTCCCATTTACAGTGAGGCGCTATATAGGTGTACTGCTGTTAGTATAAGGGACCCCCAGTGGTGTTTCTTGACACACTACTGCTGAATAATTCATTGGCTGAAAGTCCTCAGTGTTGGTGTGTCAGAGAGAGGATGAGGAGCTTTGTTCATAATGGCACTCAGTTTTGTTTTAATCCTCTCCTTCACTGTGACTTTTAGAGGGTCCAGACTGTGTCCCATAACTAAGCCTGCCCTTTTAATTAGCTTGTTGATTCAGTGATCCTCTCTTGAAGTGATGTTACCAACCCAGCACACCACAGCGTAGAAAATCTCACTGGCCATCATAGACCTGTCGACGATGTGAAGGATGTCACTTCCCACTTTAAAGGGACACAGTCTGCAAAGAGCCTGCTGTGCAGTTTATTAAGTGTCTCTGTGTTCTGAGAACAGTCCAATCTGTCATTGATGTGGACCCTCATGAACTTGTATCCGTGGACCACCTTAACAAAAACTCCTAAGAAAAAAAAATCCACATTACATATCTCAAGAAGGAACATCTCATATATTAAAATGGGAACCCATGAAAAAAGCAGAGGTATTGTCATTACAACTCGCTACCGACTCCAAGACGCTGTTGAGCAACAGTCATATTGTATAACTGACTTTACAAATAATAATTTATAACATAAAATAAGCACCCACACTTAAAGCCAGAACACTACATATATTAAATGTCCTCATATATGAAAAATAATCATTTTAAACCAAAAGTATAAAGAATTAGAAATAGACCTTGAAAAGCACGTCTGTCCCCTTCAGTGTTCACACTGCGTTTGGCGCCTTCACAGAAGGAGCAGACGTGTGCGTGCGTTTCTGGAGTGCATCACATCAGACCCTAACCAGGGCTGCCTTAACAGCATCATAGGTCCCCGGGCAAAGTAGTGTGTGCTGGGCTCCATTTTTTGACAGCAAAACAGAAACACACATAAGCATCAGAAACATCGTTGGCCCCTGTGCTCCTGAGGCCCCCAGCCAGTGCCCATAGGTTTAGACAGCCCTGACCCTAACTAACCTAACTCACGCTCCACCTACAATAACAAGGGAAGGGCATTACATGCTGCTGACGGCCGATTTTGGAAATGTTCACTAATTCTGTACATATAAAAAAAGCCAATGCTTTGTGTGTGGACACTTGTCTCTCTTTGCCTTTGTTCGCTATTCTGTTATTGTTAAAGTTCTTAGGGGACATGCACATAGAAACTTCATTGTACTTTTTACACAAGACAATATAGTATACTAGTCCGTTATTCGTTGGTCTTGGACCAAATTCTTCAGTACCGTTTGTCAGACGTTAGAAGAGAACAATGTTTCTGGGATGACAAGACCAGACCTTGTGAGGAGGGCATCTGAGACATGGATCTTCGGTGCCCCCAAACTGCCGATCTACAAATATGAGCTACACTGACTTCATCAACTAAGGCGGAGCAGTTTCCAAATGCGCCATACCACAGCGCCACGTGTGGGTCATATAAAATATTGCATTTCACCCAAGCGTCATACAGCAGAACATAAAATTCAATCGCGTCTACACTTTTAATCCAAAGCGTTCACAGAATCGTGTTCTCTCAGTGCCAGCTGCTGGCCAGTGTTCTGATCGGTCCGCAAGCTAAGGCAAGAAATCCCGCAACCATTCGCACTTTCCTCCGAGTGTCTACGTGGCGCCTTGTTTTTGTCTATTATACATCGGGCACGTTTTAGTGCCTGATCTGATATGACATTTCTTCCTTAGCATATACAGTAATCCGATCCTTATTTATTACCACATACAGCTTCTGCTAAAGAATCAAATAATCCTCGGTTTTATTTGAGAAACATATTGAAGTTGTTGCTAAAAGATTCCGTAACGATGCAACGATATAATATACATAGCTGCATCTACAACAATGGACTTTCTCCGATACAAACACCAAATTCCAATGAAGCATTCATAAATATGAAAGATGTACGACAGATTTTACAGTGGTCTTGTTCCCCAAAAATTAGAGATGCGTTGGCCGGGAATCGAACCCGGGTCAACTGCTTGGAAGGCAGCTATGCTAACCACTATACCACCAACGCTCCATAGTCTTTAACATTTTATATATTCTTTAAAAATGAATTCTCTCAGCTTCCTATTTAATTGATTTTCATTTATTTTTTTAAATGTTCCATTTTTATTTTGATTTTTTAAAATTAATCCATCAGATTAATATAACGTTAATCACATACAATAATAAATATAATAGTAAATATATCCCTAACTGTATTACTGCTTATTTAAACTAGTTGATTGTAATTAAGTGCATATTTATATAGAAAAATCCTATTTTAATTTTAAGGCAATGTGGGGCTGCTGGGTTGCGAGAACGCGCCCTGGACGGAACGCCACTCGAGTACACGCGCACACTTAGAACTGTCACTCAATCAAAGCAGCGTGACTTTTGGGAAAAAAAACACACACACGATGAAAATACGCAGACTCTTCACATCACATATGTATTCACCAGGAAATTGACTTCCCCACTTGTTGAAAATGATTTGATAATCATTAATAGAACGAGGAAGAACAATGCCATTGTACAGCAAATCGCTAGGACTCCAGTTCACGTCTCTTATGAATGTAGCAATGACAAGACTGCTAGTGGCTCTCAATGACAGAGAATTTACATAATGAGTAATGCATCTAAATTTCCCATTGGGATTAATAAAGTATATCTAATCTAATTTCTGGGGGTATATTCAGTAAAAGTCAACAGTCACTGACACCAATGTTATCTTAAATATAAAAGAAAAACGACTTGTTTAATTTACATCATGCATTCTTGAATTTCCAAAAGAAATTTTCCAAAAATCGAGATTCAATGCAGCTGATGGCTTAAATAAGTACTGTAATGTTTACAGTGTTTTAATATTCCTCAGATCGCCGTTTGATTGCAACGGGAGCAGAGGTAATGTCTGTGCTGTCTGGAAGTGACTGTAAATAACAAAGGAAATTGCATACCCTGAAAAACAACGACTGCTTCTCTTCATTGCGGAAATAGTGACTGTGCCTCTTTGCTATTGAATTTAATCCCTTTCTAACAGAAATTAAAATCTGAATTAAGTCTGTACGTAATAATACCACGAGAATATTTCCTAGTCACCGAGCGCCTTTGCAAGTGGCTTCTTCACTTTGAATCAGTAAACTACCGCCAAGTAGGGAGGGGCGAGCAACTTTGCGTCATAGCGTATCGTTTTTGCGTCTACTCTCATTGGATATTTGAAACCCCAGCACATTTGTCTTTAAAGTGCGCCAATTTGCTCAACGTAATCGTATTGTAACTTTTGAAGGGGATTGTGTAGAACTTGTAAATGATGGCCCTCCTGCGTTCTTTAATAACTTCTAACCACGTTTATTATCTCGGAAATGAAAGCGAAAGATGAGAGGAAATCCACACGATATAACCAAAAGCGACATTCGCACGCACAGATGTGCCAGAGAGGCCGGCTGAGGACCTCAATTGGATACTAATTGGATTCGTAAATATCGAATTGTCGAGATGTCGAAAAGCAAGTTAAAGAAATCCTCGGTATGTACGCATCAGGGGTTTTGGGGTTACGCGTTCTTTACATGTGGTTAACGTGAGGTTCTCCTTTGTATTACAGATGTCAGGCGGTGTCACTAAAGGTTCAATGAGCATTGAAAGTTTCTTCGCGAGCACAAAGGTGGGATTTTGTTTTGTCATCTTTACCGTCTGCTTCTTCCATTTCACGTGGACAATCTGAGGGTTTGACGAAGAAAGCTTTTGTGAGCAGTGGTCGGGCGCCTGCCGCCTTGTTTTGCGCATGCGTTTCAACCGTTTCGCTAGAGAGGGTCTGCAACTCCACATTTTACACAACTTCTGCCGAGCTAATTCTATGTCCCTCAAATCGCCGGCATCTCAGTGATTCTATTGGACAGACTGGTGAAGGCTATTCCTGTATGGGCGTCTCGATCCGTACAAGAACGCCCTCTCTGTCAACTCCCACTATGGACGAAGGAGTATCCTACCTTTGAATGAAGGAATAACACGCTGTATTAAATTGGTGTTACAGTATTAGAATCGATCTGTATTCACTGCAGTCTAAAATACCGACCTCACGATGTGATGGGCGAACTATAAGTTGGACTTTATACGCATTACAGCTTGTTGAAAGCGTAACTGAAGGACCGTGCATTAAGTAAATGTGAGAAATGGGGGGCAGTGGGTCTCAGATTTGCTCCTAGAGGATTTCCGTCGTTAAATTTTATTACAGTCCGTTCATACTTCTAGGTAGGCAAAGCCAATTAATTGCTAATTACTATTCATAAGGTACTTAATGTGATCATGAGCAAGTATTTTAACCCTTATCCATGAATGCAATTTTTTTAACGTTTCCATGAATGGGGGGAGGGGGGTCTTGCAGACCAAATTAAAATGCTTAAATCTGCCTAAAAACCAGTACAATAACTTCAGAAATTTTTATTACCTCTGAAATGAAGTAAATGTGATGTAAATTTTCAATGGTTTACATGTTACCTTTGTAATAGTAATCACCAAATCATATAAAATACAGTCATAGTAGCACTAAAACAAGACGTCAGTTACACGTCTGATTCACATACAGAACAGTCACTCAGAATCTGCCTGAACTTCAACTTGTTTGCAGGCCAGACACACAAGGGAACGCTCTGAATGTTCCTGGCAAACTGGAAGTTTTGCACTGGGAGCAAGCGGCCTTTATCTTTCTCTCCTTTGTCCTTGGGCACATGTGACAGTGTTGTTTCTTAGCTACATTTGCTGCATCTCCATGGGGCTGTTTCCTCATCAGTTTTTGTTTCCTCATCACTTGACACAGTGTCACTCCCATCATCATTGTCCTCTTCATTTGAGTTGTCTGATGTATCGAAATCTGACAACTCCTTCATTATTTCAGCCAGGGCTTCACTTGCATTGAATTTCTTTGTTGGTCGTTGACTCATTGTTCATAAACACATCAACTGGACTTGCTCCTCAACAAACTATACACCAGCAACGTCTCAGGCAGGACTAAGAAAATATAAACCAAAGAAAATACAAATTTACATAGAAAATTCAAATATTAAAATATAAAACAAAGCAAAAACGCTCATACAAAAATGGTAACGTTTACAGGAATGGGGGCTCCTCGGAGAGCCTCCCCCCCCCCCCCGACTACTTTGTGCTACTGTAGCACTTATTTGCACTAAGCTATTGACAAGCGGATTTCGGCACATTTTCCAAGATAATACAAAATGAAAAGTCAGAAAATTTCATGGCCGTCATATTACCTTGAAAGGGAAAGAATTTGAAAATCTGCGACTGAGGGTCTTGGAAACCCCCTCATTCATGGATTAGGGTTAACAGTTTATCCAAGAGCAATGTCTATATAGCGTATTTTCATACATTAAAGTAGCTCAAAGTGCTCTACATTAATAATAGTTTCAAAACATAAGTAAAATCTAAGTAAGTTATTTATAACAGTAGATGATCATAATGCCCATCTTAATTATAAAGTATGGTTAGCTGGTCAGACAGGACAGGAAAATAAAAGCTTAATATGCTGGGGTGTTGCAGGAAAAAAAAAACCCGTGGGGTCCCTACCGAAGCACTAAAAGCATTCTACAGATCACGAATGTGTCCCCATTAACAGGATACTCTTGTGGAGCTTTCTGCATCCTCTCTGTATCCCAGGTGGCTGCCGCATACTTAAGCCAGGGGACAGTGGCGCATTGTGCCACCATAGAGTACCAACGACAAAAGAGAAAACACATGAAGGTATATGTGATGAGTGACCAGTCCGTAAAACAGCCAATGGAATTGCATTTAATGAAAAGAATCTGTTTCCTCATCCCTTCATTATGAAGCACTGCTACTAATTTCAGAAGTGCTCATGAAAGTCAGAGTAAAGAGGTGGGTTTTTAGTCGCTTTTTGATGTATCTCGAATGGTAAAGTATCGTGGATTTTTTGGAGTGTGGAAACTGAAAGCCACCTCACCAGTCATTTATACTTCACTTTTGGAATACAGTATTGACCAAACTGGTGTGTGAGTATCTAAGATTACATTTAGGAATGTAGGGGGACAAGCGTCCAAAATATGAGAAGGTGCTAGACTGTTTAGAGCCTTGAATACAATTTTAAGTATTCTAAATTCATTTCTAAAGGACACAGGCAGTCATTGTAATGATGCTTAGGCCATGAGATTTTAAACTATACTTTATATGTTAACAGCTACAATAATGGTACAGTAATTGGTATTTCTAAATTCAGCATGAGATGCTCTTCATTATGGAAATTATGCCATGTAAAACACAAACTTTTTTTGTCACTGATCATTTTAGTTTAAAATGTGCATTGTGCAATACAAAAATTCATACTGTGATAATTTTGAGGTAAACGTTTTACTCTGATCCTGCTAGGTTGATGTTTTAATGCAATCTCTTCTTCCAGAAAATAAAGCATTGAGTCACTGTGCATTTCAGGAAGCATCTCTAAGAAAAAGTGGAGAAAAATAACTATGATCCTTCAGGAATAGTGCGTACAACCTTGTAATAATTTGAAACCACACAACAATTTCCTTGCAGGGGCAGGTTACATGGTAAATGTACCACAAAACGTAAAGGGATACTCAAATTCTGTAACATTGCACACATGAAGTCTCAACTGTGTGTTAATACATAATAAACACTTTCTCCTTTTTGGAAAAAAAAAAAAAAATCAGTTAAACATTAGCCCAAACTCAAGCACACTTGCGCCTATTGCCCAATGTTACACTGTAAATAAATGCCAGGCTTCAGTTTATAATGCACTTTACACTTTGTCTGCATGAGACATCTGCTGCCTTCTCAATGAAATATAAATATCAAGTGCTGGGTTATTAACCGCAATGTACCAGTCTGCCAGCTTATTCCACCAAATCTGAACATGTAATGCTCTCCAAAAGAAAAAAAAAAAACATTGTATAAATCTCAAGACCCATGAAATGTCATAATGTGAAATAAATGTTTTACAGTACAATGGTAAATGAGAGTGCAAAGAGCAGAACTTGCTTAAAGTGTTACCCATTATAGATGGAGGTACCTAAAGTGTCAAAAACGATGAAATTGCTCACAAAAGTTAAGTTTTAATCCCATTAAAGTGACTAATGGAAAGTGCACTATATGGTGGGTATTTTTCATCGTTGTTCACAGGAGAGGAAACGTCTGTTTTTTACTTGCTGTGACCATCAGTTTGAAATTTTAAGAATACAATAAGTCAAAAGTTGGACAAAACACTCATTCACCACCACTAAAGGACAAATATGACATTTATAAGAAACACAAAAATCCCAGTTGACCTAAAAATATAAAAAATGTATGCATAGTTTTTCTTTGTCAAGCTCTGATCAAATGACAACAATTTCCAACAAAGTTTTTATTTATTTATTTTTTTTTAAATTCAATTTATGCACCATATAATTCACATTGCAGGCAGGTAAGCTCCCCTGAAGGAAGATGTGATTTGGATGCTGCAGGCAGGAATGAAGTTGGTTCAAAGTTTAAGCGAGGGGATGAAACCAAAACCTTTACAATGTGAACAGAATTGGGATCACAAAAGTCATTGCTATGCAGCACCCTGCTGTGCAGCTCAACAAAAGACTTCATAGATAATTGCATACAAAATCTTAGATATTCTAATTATATCTGTCCTATGTTGTTATCTAAACTGAGCATTGTGTTTGTACAGTACAGGGTGGTCCAGATCTAATTACGCAGATCCAGATCATCTGGATGACTTTTATTTATTGGGGTACGATTCCAGTTTGGCACAAAGACGATTCTTCATGTCATCAGGTCACACACTTCTCGATGGTCTGGGATTTTTGGGTGATTTTCTATGTAATAAACTTAAGTTACAGCGTAATGAAAATTGCATAACTAGATCTGGACCACCCTATATATGTGAATAGTTCATGTATACAGAGTGTTTGGTAAAATACTGAGGTTAATGGGCAGGTCAGTGCGTACTTTTTTTGAAGTATAAGATTCAGAGACCTCAGTAAGTTGCCTCCATTTACATCTTAATACAGAAGCAGAAGGCCGCTATATTTTCATAACACTCATCTGCTATCTGTACAGAGCCTGAAGTCTTAACACCTTTAAATATGCTATTTATGTTAATTCTGCGCAATTATTTTCTGTAAAGTTTAAAGTTATAATTTGCTATGGTGGTGACTGGTCAATTGTACTCGATCTTGATAGTGCAGGTTTGGTTACTTTACCGTTCTTAAATCAGCAGGTCAGTTGAGGTTGCCAGATTAATGAAAATCGATATTAGTGCGTTGGTTCTATTGTTGTGAGTCCTTAAAAATGTGACTCATGTGTGACTGTATGGCATGGTGCCACAGTTGATGGGCACAAGACATTAAATTTTATAACTGTCTGACTGACTTGCAATTGTACTGTTTCAGTTTTAAAGATGAATTGATTCAAATGGATCCTTTTATGCATTGAAGAATGATTTGTTAATTCTAAGTTCTGTGTCAAAAAAAATGTTGGGATTAGTATGTTTCATCCTGTTAATCTGCCAGGAAATCAAAACATTTTGTGCTAAATTTTGTAATACCAGAACATTTACATGAAATGGCAGGAGCAGGGGGGGTGGTAAAGATGGCTGTTAGGATCAGGGGCAAAGTTCATTATGTAGAGTTTATCAATGCAAAGATATGCACACTGTTTTGGTGTATTGGCGACTCTAAATTTGCTTGGTGCGGGTATGCCCTGTAGGGAATGGGTTCCTCATCCAAGATGGTCCTCACCTTGTGCTGTTGTTGATATATATTTCCTATAACTCTGAATTAAAAGATGAATGAATTCTGAAATAAATACTGAACTACTGTTAAGAGAGGGTGGCACTGTGGTGCAGTGGTAGCACTGCTGCTTCACAGTAAGAAGACCTGGGTTTGCATCCTAGGTCCTCCCTGTGGGAGTCCGCATGTTCTCCCTTGTGTGGGCTTTTTCTGGGTACTCCAGTTTCCTCCCACAGTCCAAAGACATTGAGTTTAGTTGTATTGGCAGTACTAAATTGCCCCCATTGTGTGGTTTAAGTGTGTGTGTGTTGCCCCACTGGCACCCCACCCTGGGTTTGTTCCTGCCTTATGCCCTGTGCTAGTTGGGATAGGCTCCAGCAACCCCTGTAACCCTGGTCAGGACTAAGCGGGTTAGAAAGTGACTGACTGTTAACAAAGTTGTTTATACATCATCAAAAAATATTATAAAAGTCATTTTGATGGATGTTTTATCACCCTTTTTTGAATGTGTAATTGTACTTCTTTTGTTGCAGAAACATCTTGTCATCCAGAAGGAGGTACCAGCGGGGACCAAAACTATGGCTAGCAGTAAAAATATGGTCAGTGTCAAAAGCATGGTCTTTAACCTTTTAGGGAGCAGTGATGAGGAAGACTTTGAAGAGAATCTTCTCCAGTCACCGGTTCTAAGAGGAAGCAACTTCTCAATCCCTGAAACGCCTGAGAGTCAAATAGAAGCGCCAGGGGGGGAGAAACTAGGCAGAGCTTTACCCTTGTCGCCCTTGCCACAGAACCAAGATTTGAGAGGCTTGCCTTCCTCCAAGAGTACCTCACATACCCCTAAAAGGCTTGATGTGTCTAAGCAAAAAGGCCGGAACCTCAGGCTGGGCCCATTAAAAAGGACGGTGCAAAGCCCAGAATCGGTACAGGATGCCAAACGAGTAAAGAAACTTGCCCCGGCTCTAAAGGAGGCTGTGAAGGGCAACGGCAGCTTTTTTAGAGAGAGTTTGAAGATTATACCCAACTTGTCAAGAGACGTCAAACAACTTGACTCTCCAAAAAAAAATTTGAACTGTAACACGCATATGTCCAATTGTAGTGCCATCCCAAAGCCACCAAATCTTGCTGGTTCTCCTAAGAAAGCACAAGTTGGCAAAGAAAATGTACCAATTAATGAAATGCCCCAAATGCCTAAATCCTACCTTAAGAAGCGGGGGGTTTTACAAACCAAAATCTTGCAAGACCCCTGCGGTCAGAAGGAGGCAGAAGGAGATCTGAGTGTTAAATCAAATGCCCAAGAGAACAAGGTTGAGGCAGCTGGTGGTGGTGCTGCTGTTTACCTCCACAAAAATGAAACCTTAAGCTCTGGTTTGGATGAGGGGCATCTCATTTCTGTGCCCTTGCCCAACCCTAACGTTGAAACTGTGAAGGACACGGACCACGTGAATAAGCATCATTGCACCAGCTCTTTATCTCCTGACACAGAGAGTGAAGATCTGGATGCTTTAGATGATAGCTGGTTTGATGAAGCTATGGAGCACAACTTTCCCGAGAAGGCCACACCTAAGGCAGTGTAAGTCATTTTCATACATAGTTTGTGAGGATACAGTTTGTACTTGGAAATGTTTATTATACGGTAGAAGGCCTAAGGCTTTAAGAATGGTATTTGTTTGTTTCATTTTGAGCCTCCCGTTTCTTTCTTTATTTATTTATTTAGCTGTTACTCCTAATGCTGCACTTCTGTGGAGAATGAGATAATGTCCAAAACCCCCTTCTTGCCAATCGATGACATTTGAGTTTGGGATGTGAAACGGAAATAAGTATTAATTCTCCATGAGCAAGGATGTAGCTGAATGGGGGGGTATTTTTCGTACGTGGATTACTCATTTAGCCGGATGTAATTGTTGACGATTTGGCCTGATCCTGGATCTGTTGGTTTTTCAAAACTCTTGCTGGATGTGTCGTCACAGCAGCACATCCAAATCCTGAAACCTGCTCGGAGCAGGTTTGTTCGATGTAAACAAGGAGTAGCTCACACAATTAATTAGTTTCCGTGCATGGAATTCATTTCAGTCATGGCTTAGCCGTTCATGAATGAGCAACCAACTGATATCGGTGAGCAAATTATAAGAAGAGAATTTCATATAGAGAGGGTTTTGCACGATCGGCAAGATCTTTTGTTGCCCCCTTTAGCTAGCTGAGGGGGAATATTGTACCTCAAAGATTTATTAGCACCTTATATTTGAAGTCAAACTAGGCAAAGTCGGGCTCTCACAACCACACAGACAGTATGCATTTGAGTTTTTTTTGCAAGCGGCACTTTTTTTATATACTGTAGGCGATGCGGAAAATCTGTCTAAAAGTGCAGTTTGCCAGGCAATTCGTAAAGTTTGTTTGGCTCTGAAATATTTCCATTGGGTTTTCGTAGAGTTTTCTGGACACCTGCGTATGCAGACAATAAAAGAGGCATTTCATGCCATTGCAGGTACACAGGCAAAAACAGCCACAGTTCCGTAAAGAATCTCACAATCAGCCTAACATTCTCATTACCCAGGATTTCCAAATGTGATTGGGGCACATGGGACTGATCAGAGTGGAGTATTATTAAACATTATTTGGAAAATGTATCTCTCCTCCTGATTAATAATCAGACACAGTGTCTTCATCAAATATTTGACCTTCGTCAATATCTTGTTGGTCAGACACAAGTTCTAGGGATATGACATTCCCTGCAACTGACCCAACAAAAAAAAGAGGGCTATATGGAACATACCTATGGCACACATTGAGGACAAATGTATGCAATGACCATCCTTTACCTGAAATGAAGTGACCACTGCATCCTGCCACTGGTTATGAGGAGGAGCTTCTCCCTGGAATGCCCTCAGAAACAGGGCGATGGGCATTTTGCTGGAGAGCCAGCTCTTCTGCAGAGGTTAGGTCAGGACCACGTGGACCTCCACTTGTTTTTTCTTTGTCTGCCTTCTTATTAGCTTTAAAATTAATGTTTTGTTGTATTATATATGATTCTTTATGTCAACAATTCTTTAAATAGTTATATATCAATATTTACCAGTTTGAAGTATATTCCTGTACTTCACTTTAACCTGTTCCCATGTTCTCCTTGTGCTCACATTTGATCTGGAATTATGACATGTTAAATAATGATTAATCTGACACATAGGAAATGAAACGCTGCGTTCAGTAAGTACAATGCACACTACTTGGCGTTTAATTTGTCGGCCACTTTTTGCCAGCCGTCTTTTCTGCTTTGGGCTGCTTTTGCAGTGTTACCCCTTGTGCATATTAAATCTTGAAATTCTTTATATCCTTCGAATAAAAGGCCCTGCTCCGCTTGTGTGGAAAAATGCGCCTGTTCTTTCGTCATTTTGTTGCAGCCTATCAAAGACTTGCTGATCGTGTTTTCTAGACTCAATATAGATGGGCTTTTCAATCAGCGCAGGCGCACGCATTCATCTCAGATGATTAGATCCAGCTCGACTAATCTACTGCACGGCTGTATTTGAAAAACCGACTTATCCCGGATGAGTTTCACCGGTATTAACTCATCCCAGATGAGGCATCTGATCTCGGATGGTTTAAGCGACGTACGGAAAATACCCCCATGGTCTTTAAGTTTCAGTTTGATATAAAAGCAATACACTAATTGCAAATATAGCATGTCTAGGCTTCTTCCATTATCTGACTTATTGAATGTAGTTTGTGGGCATGTGGTAGCATTGTGCCAAAGGCAAAAAAAGTCCTTCGATGGGGTGCTAGTTCATCTCCGGGCATACTCCCCCTACTTGGTATGTGGGGAGTTTCAGCTTTCCATATCTTAGAAATTCATTTCAATTCTTCATTGTCATGTGTGCAAGTACCGTGTAAAACGAAATGCTTACTTGCATGTACATTCCATATCTTCCTGTCCTCGTCATCTTGCTCTGTTACTCCCACCACCTGCATGTCCTCTCTCACTACATCCATAAACCTTTTCTTAGGCCTTCTCTTTTCCTCTTGCCTGGCAGCTCTATCCTTAGCATCCTTCTCCCAATATACCCAGCATCTCTCCTCTGCACATGTCCAAACCAACGCAATCTCGCCTCTCTGACTTTGTCTCCCAACTGTCCAACTTGAGCTGACCCTCTAATGTCTTCATTTCTAATCCTGTCCATCCTTGTCACACCCAATGCAAATCTTAGCATCTTTAACTCTGTCACCTCCAGCTCTGTCTCCTGCTTTCTGGTCAGTGCCACCGTCTCCAGCCCATATAACACAGCTGGTCTCACTACTGTCCTGTAGACCTTCCCTTTCACTCTTGCTGATAACCGTCTGTTACAAATCACTCCTGACACTCTTCTCCACCCATTCCACTCCAGGGTGGAGTAGGGATGCACCGATACAGGAATTTTGGTCCGATGCCGATATCCGATAATGCATGTCTATGTACTTATCTGCCAATGCCGATATACATATTTATAAGATACAGAGAAAAACGAGACTTGATCTGTCTGGACGAGAATCACAGACAAAGTGAACATTTATTTGTATGACAATTTTGCACTCCACATTCGATCATTAAAAACAAATGATATCTGCCACATTTGGCTGGGTACCTGTTGGTTATATGGAAACAGTTTTGCAGGTTGTTGCTTTAAATAAAACTTTTCTCTTTCTTTTTGATGGAACAAATACAACAAATTTAAATCTGATATTATCGTGCATCCCTAGGGTGGCGCCTATCCCAGCTAGCATAGGAAGCAAGGCAGCAACAAGGCCTGTACGGGATGCCAGTTGTGGTATCATGTCAGCACTCAAAGCTTCGGATTTTGGCATTTCAGATTAGGGATAATAAAGTGTTCACTGAGAATTGTAAAAAAATTCTTTGGAGAAGCCAAGTGATTTTTAGTTGTCTGTGTAGTTGTTATGAGGTTAGTAACGATTACAGGAAATTTTACATATTGAGAGAAAAAAAGATTGATTATATACAAATTTACAATAGCTTAAAAGTCTCCTACTGAGTTTACTAAGTGGATGCCAGCTCCCTAGAGCAGGGGTCGCCAAGTCCGGTCCTGGAGGACCACCATGGCTGCAGGTTTTCATTCTAACCCTTTTCTTAATGGGTGCCCTGTTTGTCCTGCTAATTAACTTATTGTGAATTAATTTTAATTGAATTGCTTTTTTAAGATTTGTTCCCCTGAATTTCTTTATCGTTCCTCTGAATTGCTTCATTTCTTTCCTTAAATGGCACCCAAACAGAAATGAAATGTGAAGTGAGTGAGCCGACAGAAGACCAAATAAGTCAGGGCCTCAAACTCCAACCAATTTCACTGCAACCAGCTGCTTAATGAGGTGCTGAGTCTTGTCATTAATTAAACTCGCTCTTTAATTTCATGGCTTGTTGCTGCTCTCATGGTGCAATAGCAGACATTTACGAAATTGTTGATTTTCTCTTTTCTAAGAGTACTGTTAAAATGTTTTGTGGACCTGAGCAGATCGACATTCCTGGGTCCTTCACCTTTCTTTATTTTCAGATATTGTATGATGGACACCAGTTGCTTTGACTAATTTTGTATCTCATTATTGTTTGGCTGCTAATTAAGGAAAAAAACAATTTAAGGGGCCTGACCCTTCAAGAACCAGTCAATTAAAATGAATTCAAAAGAAGTTAATTAGCAGCAACAATAGGTCACTAATTAAGAAAAGGGTTAGAATGAAAACCTGCAGCCATGGTGGTCCTCCAGGACTGGAGTTGAGGACCCCTGCCCCAGAGGTCATAGCACACTGGGTATGCTGTTTTCTTCCCCTGGTGATCTGTTTGATTTGATTTACACAGGGTTTTATTTTTATTATTTATTTATTTTTATACACATTATATTCAAAAGCAAAAAAGAAAAACTTTGTTGTGTGACCATATCCTTTGTTGTGCTTCACTTAAGGAAACAAAAACCAGTCATCCCAGAGAATGCCATACTTAGCAGAGGACTACACAACCGATACTGTGTTCTGGATGTCAAGGAGCTGCAGGATGCAAGGGGACATCTGGAAAAACATCTCATCATAGCAGCTTCGCGGACAGCGGAGTTCAAGGAGCTGTGCGTTTTAAAAGATGACTGGTAAGAGCTCTTGAGCAGTTCTTGAATTGTGTTCTGTTAATATGAAACTGTTTATAGTAGCTTCCTTTAGACTAGGGGTTCCCACACCCCCATGTGGTGTGACATTTCGGGAGAGTGACAAAGAGAGAGGCTGCGTTGCAATTCGCTGAAAATTGAGTGAGGTGCGTTGTCAGACCTTCTCGTGATCCAATCGATGTTTCGCAGTGTGCCATCGTTTGTAGGTTATTTATTAGCTTGTGCTCCAGTTCTATGATATTTTAAAGAATCAAGAATTGCATGTGCAATTTTCACCTGTGAATGAGCTGCAGAAATGCCCATTCTCGCAGGTTCCTTGCCGTAGGCAGAGCTTTCACAAAGATGAATAACTTTTTATGAGATGGAATAATCTGTAGAGAAGGGCACGTACTAGTAATAGTTTCTTTGTAAGGCCTGATCATGAAACGTCACTGATCTCAAGGTTTAATTGACATTTTTGTCAGGAAGGGGCAAGGGAGGCTAAATTGGATGCAACACTCGGCCCATCTCTTCTGCTGGCGGTCCTTGCAGTAGCGCAGCAATTTTAACTTTGTGGCACATCTGTTTTTGAAGGTCTTTGCAGGTGTTATCGTGGGACAAAGCTCGTCGACTGTTTCACATTGCTTAGCGGCATGCGAGTACTCGTATCTTCACAGGGGTCTCTAGTTGCCAAACCCCTCAATTGTTGTTCGTGTGTCATTTCCCTATGGAGCTTGATGCTTTGTGGATTGTCAATAGAGTCTTAAGTTTCATGGAGGACACGTTGAGATTTATAAATGTAAATTGTTCAATTCATATTTAAAGTTTATACACTGCGTTAAAAGTTTGTTTTTTTTTTTTTAGTTCAAAAAATTTGATCTTTGACTTCTTCATCTTCAAAAATGATATTACTTTTGTAGGGGGTGCAAACATAAATCAAACATTTTTTTAGGGTTTTTGGCATAGAAAAAAGTTAGGAACCGTTGCCTTAGACTGAACACGATTGTTTTCACTTTTCATGAACTGTTCCCTTTCTTTTGTTCATTTCTTGTAATCTGTGTTTCCAAAATGAACCTTTTTAGCTTTACTTGCTAGCATTTCATAGCAAAGAAACCTCACAAATATTAGAAATTGTACCTAGGATTTTTTAATCAAAAACAGCCTCTTAAAGAACTGTTAGTTAAGGCAGGTATATAATTAGAGCACATGGCAGCACAGTGTACAGGGTGATTTTGAGTTATTGAAAGATCACTGTCCATTCTGAACTTTTAAGTACTAAACTGAAGAATAACCTCCAACTGTAGTGTCTTATTCATGTTGCTTTTGCAATTCTGGCATTCAGAATTGTTTAAGCACTTTGTTTTTCCACCTCAGAATAATCTAATGACCGTATTAAACCGCATGTCAAACTGTACAGTTTATCATTTCATTAATTTAGCAAATCTCTTGCCTCCTTCTCTGAAAGCTATTCATTTTTCTGAGCGTTACATTTTTAATATGTGTCTCCGTTTGCTCCTCTTCCATGTTGCATCTTATGGTATTGGTCACAGAGATGGTTTGACTGTTAAATACAAATTTAGTAAAATGTTAATTGGCTTCCTTGCCAGATCGTGGGAAAAATGATCCCATTGAACTAAGCTTTCATTTGGTTTTTTTTAAGGGAGTCTACACCTGTAAAAGCTGGTGATATCATCCACCTGGAGGGCAAGTGCAACTCTGATTCATGGACCATCCAAAGAGATTCTGGGTACTTGATTCTAACCCCTGATCATCTTCTTTCTGGCACAAGTGTTGCAAACAGCATCCGATGCATGAGGCGTGCTGTGCTGAGTGAACGATTTAAGGTGAGGATTACGGTTCAAGTACTCGCCTACATACTTTTTTGCTAATAGGAGAACGAAAGGTCAACTGTCTATACAGTGTGTGTATATATATATATATATATATATATATATATATATATATA
>JANRMT010062811.1:4003969-4054805 GCA_026402145.1 Polypterus bichir lapradei | reverse complement strand
ATATGGGGGGTCCTCGGGTTACGACACAGTTCCATTCCTACGACAGTGATGTAACCCGAATTTTGGTGTAAGTCGAAACACACCCTAGCCTAAGTCACTTACCTATCCTAACACATTTGCAAAATTATAATCTAGAACATAAAAACACAACTAAGTCACAGAAAAAGGAAAAGGACATAAATATACTGTACTGTAGTAACAGAAAAAATGACAAAAAATGAGTGTAAAAATAAATTCCATACCTTTATTCCTTCTGATCTCTTTACACTGTCTAATTTCACTTCCATTGTGATGGCTTTCCTCTTCTTCGAAACACTACCATCTGAAGACTCTGACTTTCGTTTAGGAGCCATGATAAGGGCCAAAAAGTTGCCAAACAAAGCAACAAAAATAGAACACTTCGTCCGTGTGCAACCAAACGAGTTCGCCATCTCCCTTGCTGTGTTACTGCGTATTCTTCCACTGCGCATAACCAAACTAGTTTGCCCACGTAGTCTGTAAGTACGACGCTAATGGCATAAGCCGAAACACTCATGTCTCAATTTTTTTAAGTTTTTATGGGAGAGAGCGTTGTAAGTTTGACTCCCTCACTCATACACCGCGTACTTTCACTTTCACAGCATGCAACGAAAATACTGTAGTTCGCAAACTCCCTCACTCATATGCCGCGTACTTTCGCCACCCGCAACCAAACTAGTTCACCCTTGTAAGTCTGTAAGTACGATGCTAACAGCGTAATCCGAAACACTCACGTCTCAATTTTTTTTTAAAGTTTTTATGGGAATGAGCGTCGTAAACTCGAAACGTCGTATGTCGCAACGTTGTAACCCGAGCACCCCCTGTGTGTATATATGTATATGTGTGTGTATTATATATATATAATACCATGCAACTAAATTATTAAAAACTAATTGATTCAAAGTACAGTTGAAGAGAAACAATGTTTATTTTATCTCCATTTAATGTTTATTCTCCTCCTACTCCACACCATGCACTCAACTGTCCTCCTGTGCTGCAGATATATGAAATCGATTCCTGCATTGCCCATAAGCTGCATGACCCAATCTTAGCGTGGAGAAGGGATGCATGCACGCACACACGCAAACACAAACACACACACACACACACACAGTAGTTAGTGGCCCAAGTTAGGAATTACCTTTTTATTAGTTTTTTTGTGTCTAACATCTGCAGTTGGCCTCATGAAATGCCACTGTTTTTCTAAGTCTCACCAGCATCCTTGGGAGATTTCTGATAAAGTCTGGAGTGGAGCTTCCTTCCCATTGTGCTAACTCCCTTCACAATTTTAATCGCTTAAGTAATGTTTCCTCTTTATCTCCATTTGTTTAAACTGAAATGGTTCTACTCCAGGGGTCTCCAACACGTCACCGGCGAGCTACCGGTAGCTCACAAACCCATTCCAAGTGGCTCACCAAAGGGTTAGTGAATCCTACATAAATTTGAAAACTTGATTAGTCAAATTAGGGGTAGGCGATCTTTCCAAAAAATCATATCACGATCCACAATCTGAATTGCAATCTATCTTTTCAATGTGGCACACACTTAAGAGCCTATCTGGACTCAAACTCATCAAGACATAAGTAACACTTTAAGTCTCACACGCAGTTGAATTCAATTGTTCTCTCGTTCGCTAGCTAAGCGGAGTTAAGGAACATGTCCCAAAGCTGACAAGTGAGTAAGTGAGGAAGGAAGGCCCCTACCCTCGCCCTGCTGTGTGTTTCTCGGATTCGCACAAATAAATCGGTACCGCAAGCGAACTCTGATACATAGTGAAAGGAGAGAAGTTGCAAAATCAACCAGAATGTTCAAGCAAATTATAGAAAAAAAAAACTCGATCTAAATCCGTTAGTTATCTCTTGAAAAAGCAGACAGACAGAGAGACATTTGATTTTATATACAGTATTATATATTAGTAAACCTTCAAAATAATGTGCAGTTAAAGTCTCAACAGAATTCTCAGCATTTCTGGAGCTTAGTAGAGCCACATACTATAAGAATCTTCAGCAAGGAGCTCTGAAAATGTCTGCTTTGTTTGGGTCTCCATACCTCTGTGAGTCTGACGTGAATGTCACGAAATCAAAGTTCAGAACACGACTGACAGAGGAACATTTAAATGACTCCATAAGAGAAATGGATCCACTCCACCACACACCTCTCTTGTTGAGTCATCTGACTAACTTAAAAACACATCACACATGCAACTGGACCTGTGAATTAAGTGAAACCGTGACATGGAACAAAATGACAAATGAAGAAGTCATACCTGTGGATTTGGAATTGCATTGTTTTGTTTTGACAGCATTCTTGTTTTAATTCAATAGTGTGAGATACACGAGAAAATGCGCACAGACATATAAAATGCACTTACAGGTGAACTAAATAATTTTTGTGATGTTTTAATGCAAAATCTAAATTTTGTAAATGTTCAGGCAAAACAAGCGTGTTCAGTTTGTTTTGGGTTGAAATAAGCTATGAGAATAAATGTTAGAAAACATGAGTAGCTCTCGGCCATTTTCATTTTGTAAAAGTAGCTCTCTGGGGGGTGAGGGGGGAGATTGGAGACCCCTGTTCTACACTTTAATCTTTCCTCATAGCCCATAAAGAACATCAGCCCCATTACTGATCACTGTGGGACACCTTTTTTTTTTTTTTTTAATCTCCAAATTCTGAAAATGTTTATTCACCATAACCCTTTATTCTTAGTGTTTATGCTAAATTTGTACCCATCTACACACTCTATTCCCACTTCTTTTTCTTTCTTCACTAGCTTCTCATGTCAGACCTTATCGAAAGCTAGTCTTATGCATTTGTTCTTGCTATGTAATGGTCCATCTTGTATTATTATTATTATTAGCTTGTATTAATTTATCCATGACGTGTGTTAAGCTTACTAGCATATAGTTCTTTGGATCAGTCTAATCAACCCTCTTCTTTATATAATAGGATAACATTTGCTAGTTCTAGTCTTTAGGAATTTCCCCTAGTATGCAGTAATCTTTGAAAAATATGTATCAAGGTTTTATGTATGCACTCATTAAACTTCTCAAGGAATTTAGGATAAATGTTCAAAATTGTTGTCTGTTGAGAGATGTTTGGGTGGTAATGAGAGGGCATTGGTGGCACCCCATTCCATTAACTGGTAAATTTTATAGTGTTCGTTTTAAATTAATGTGACACTGCATCTTCCTTTATCTGTCTCTTGTTTGAAATGTGTTCTTGATTGCTATGTAAAATGCCTTGTGGTGGTATATTCTATAAATTGCACAATATGTGATCAATTGATTATTAAGACCTGTTTATAAACTAAAGGATCAGAGTCACATCTCATGTGATGGTAATGTGTGTGCTTACAGTGGCTTGGTGATGTTAACTCTTTCAGGCTTCTGATGGCAGCTCCAAACAGATGCTAGTAGGTACAATGCTCCACGACATTTTCCAGAAGGCTGCTATTTTCAGTGACTTTTCTGAGGACATGTTACATGAATTAGCTCGCAAAACATTATTGGCACCAAGATACCTCGGAGACATGTAAGTATCATCGATATAGGCTTCCATTATATTTTAGCTTTTTCTAACTTTATCTAAAGTTCAGCCATGTGAAAAAGAATGTTCACCCTCTTGCAGTTCTATTGGCTTTACGTGTCGGGACATAATAAAAAGAAAAAAATGTGGTTCTTATCAGTTTCTAAAATCATTTAAATGTAACCTCGGGTGTAAAACAACAAACAACAGTTTCCACTGTGTCATTATTAAAAAAAAAAAAAAAAAAAAAGCCAAAATGGAGAAGCCATCTGTGGAAAAACTATTCAATAACTTGCAGATTTACCAATGTTGTTTCTTGTCCTAGTGTGTATATAAACACAGGGGACTCCAGTTTCTGTATTACATCTCGCCTGAAGAAGGGGCCTGAGTTGCCTCAAAAGCTTGCATATTGTAATCTTTTTAGTTAGTCAATAAAATGTGTCATTTTGCTTGGCTTTTCTCTACATTCATAATGGGTAACACGGTACAACACCCTAGTACTACAAGAAACATTGAAAAATTTTCATTATACATGTTTAATTATTCCATCCATCATCCTGCCAGTGCCAGCAAGCATTGCGCGTGAGGCAGGAACAATATCTGGACGGGCCTCTAGCTCATTACAGGGTGAATACGAGCACACACATACTCTAGTAGAGTCAATTTAAGCATCGCCAAATCCCTTGTCTCATTATCTCTCCCTCTTCTTACCTGTAAACATCAAATTTGTTTCAGAAACTAGATAAAACGGCTCCGCTTTAAACATAAGGAAGTTTCCTTTAAGGGTTAATCTCTATGGTAAAATTCAGAATTACGGTCTATGATAACAGCTGGCCTGACGCCTTGAGAAAATGTCATGTAAGTTAATAAAGTACTTCAACCTGCTTCTGGCCCAGTTAGTTCTCCTACTGAAGTCTGGAAAAATTCCTCCCCTTTTTCCGTAATAAAATGAAAGGTTTAAATAATTCAACTAACATAAATCCATCATCTGTTTATATCTTTCCTTGTCTGCCCACTCTATCCAGCTCCTTTAGTAAATTTCTACCAGTCACACCTGCATTTGTTAATGACCTGCTTTGTAAGATGAGGCCGACTACTTGTGTTCTGGACCCCCCCATCCCCACCACACTTCTTAAGTCCTGCCTTCAAGCCATTATCCTGACTGTTACAACAATAATTAATACATCCCTTGACACTGGCTTTGTGCCCACCACTTTTAAAATTGCTTCTGTAACACCAATGTTAAAAATCTCTGGTCTTGATGCTGGCAATCTTAACAATTTTCGGCCTATTTCTCACTTACCTTTTCTGTTAAAAGTTCCTGAGTCTATTGTAGCCTCCCAACACCCCAATTACTTAACTTCTAATAATTTGATTGAACCCTTTCAGTTTGGTTTCAGGGCGCAGCACAGCTGTGAAACTGCTGTGCTTTGAGAAACCAATGATTTGCTTATGGTAGCAGACTCTGGACAAATCAGCATATTAATTCTGTTAGACCTCAGTGCAGCATTTGGCACTTTCAGACATGACATTCTACTGTCCAGAAAGGAGAACAAGCTGGGTGTCATTGGAACTGCCCTGCAGTGGTTCAAGTCCTATCTGACTTACAGGCAAGAGTTTGTTAGTCTTGGCAACAGCAGATCCAGCTCGGCGCCAGTCATACAAGGAGTTCCTCAGGGCTCTGTACACCGCCTTCTACTTCCCCTTAGCCATATTATTTGTAGCTATGGACTGGGGTATCATTTTTATTCAGAAGATACTCTGCTGTATTTCAATGTTAAAAGTGAAACTTCATCAGGGCTTTCTCAGCTCACACCTTGCCTAAGTGAGATTAAAACCTGGATGTAACATAACTATTCAAAATTAAATTGCAACAAAACCAAGACTCCTGCAAATCGACACTAAAGCGCAACATAAGAAAATTAGCTTCTTTCCAGTCACTCTTAATGGTGATTTTGTTAGACCTAGACAAGGAATCTCTGTGTCTTTTTTGATTCCTCCCTTTCTTACTCCACCCACATAAACCACATTAAGAATCTTTCTTACTTCCATTTCTTTAACATATCCCATGTTCGCTCATTCCTCTCTTTTTCTAATGCCGAGAAACTTGTCACTGCGTGTATCACATCCTACATCGATTATTGTAACTCGCTGCTGGCAGGTGCCCCTTCTAATCTTGTATTGCAACTCCAGCTGGTTCGAAACTCTGCTGCAAGAGTCCTTACATCAACCAGCAACAGCGAGCACATCACCCCCATCCTGTCTTGCCTCCACTGGCTCCCTGGGTCTTACAGGATTGAGTATAAAATTCTATTAATATCCTACAATGCTTTAAATGGTCTCACACTGGACATCAGTGACCTTCTCCATCACTCTGCTCCTGTTCACCCACTGAGGTCTTCTGATTCTGGCAATCTTGTTGTGCCCCACACTAACCTGCACTCTATTGGTGACAGGGCTTTCAGTTGTAAAGCACCCAGACTTTGAAATGACCTCTTGAAATTAATTAATTAATTAGATCGGTTGACTCCATTCATTCTTTTAAAAAACTCATCTGTTCAGACCTTAACCTAACTCTCTGCCCCTTCTTTCAGTTTACCTCTTTGTCTAGATGCTCTGGATAATTTTTGTGTGTGTTATAAATTATATGATTTGTACAGGCATTTCATTTAGTATTGAATTTAGTATTACTGTATACTCTGGTTTATTTGTTAATTCTATTTAATGATTTTGTGTATCCTGTGTTTGTTTATTGTTCTATGCAGAAGTTATTTGTATAATTTTGTTTTAAGCGCTTTGAGCATGGGAAAGGTGCTATATAAATAAAATGTTTTATTATTATTACTTGTAGTATGTGCATTCCAATTGATACATTGAACACACATTGCCTGTGTAAAATTCTACATTATAAGAATAATTTAGCAACTGTTTGGCTGCATTTTTGCTTATTTATTAAATTCCTTTCTCTCAGGTACAGCATGAAGCTGAATCAAACCGAACTGAAGCAGGAAGTAGATGAGTACCTGCCCTCCCTAGCAAGCTGGGCCCGAGACTTCCTTGAACCATCACCACAGGCTGGCCAGAAGCCGCTGCAGTTGAAACTGTAAGAATGAACCTTGTGGATTAACTGATTTCAAAGGGTGAAAGGCTGTTAGATGATGACACAGGGAACCCCAAAGAGTTAATGTTATCAGACCTCTAAGGACCACTTGTTTAATTTTCTTTATAGCTCTTGATGTTTTATTACCATACATTACCATAGTATCTTTCTATTCTTTTTATCTTACTTCTTAGTGGGAATGATTACTTTTCACTCCATGGTACGTGCATTTTAAGGGTAAATACAGCTGCACAGATTGGGGAGTAGCGGAAACTGAAACTAGAGGGAAAAAATGTAGTGTGTCTGGTTTGCAGGGATGCAAACAAATGGCAAGAACCATAATCCGGAAGCAGAGCCCAATAAACTGGCATAAATATTAAATTAAATTTTAAAATTGGAGGTGTTCTATGCTTGCTGGCCTTTATTCTGTGTACTGTCAGATTCTGAACAGAACAAAAATAATAATTGCACTGGGGATAAGTCAAGGTCAGATTCAGAAAAGGGATCATTGCCCCTTTGGTTGACACAAGAGAAACCACACATCAAAAATCTGGGTGTTAGTCAAAATCGCAGTAAAATGAAATGAGGGAGAAATTTTAAACCAGAATAGTAAAAAGTACATGCACAAAAAACAGGCTTTGTTTTCAGTTGCCTATCCAAATCAAGGATGGTGAATAGAGTGTTGTGGCGTCTGATGTCGCCTCTGTGACACTTTAAATCCCAGCGCATGAAACTGCGTCCCCAGAAACTGAGAACAGTATCCTGGTGACGGAACCGACAATATGGTGACTCCCATGGAAACAATGGTGCTGTGAAAGAGAAACTGATAATTAATAAAGTAAACTTTTTATCAAAAGATGGAAAAATTAATAAATCCAGCATGAAATATTTTATAAGACACCACATTAATACTTCCAGACATAATTATGTCTAAGAACACTAATATCTAGAAAATAATTTTCTAAGTTGCCAACTTACAACAATATGGACCAATATTATGCAAGTGCAGTTTTCGTTGTCATCAATTATTCTTTACACTCCCATTAACCTAAAGTGTATTCTTCGTGCATGATTTTTTTTAAAGATCAATGCTTTCATGATCATTTCTTTATTTATATGTTGGTGATATCAAGGAAGATGTCTAATTTGAAGATTATGTGCATTACACAGCATGATGCTGTCATCTAGTTTGGTTTTTATGATACCTAAAAATACATTTACACCGTTAAAAATGAAAATTTATGAGTATGAAGTAAAGGTTGTGCAATTACAAGTATTTTATTTAGTTTAAGCCTTGGAAATCTCTCTTCTACTGTTTTACTTACTGTACAAGTATATGGTATGCACAGTGAGAGATTGAATAATGAATTACATTTGGTCTTTACACATAACTGACTGCTTATTTAGTGAATGCATCAGATGAACATCCAATGGTAACTAAAACCACTAGACAGGCAAGACAGAAAGTGTAACCTCCTTGACGTTAAAACTGCGCAGGACTGTGGCTCAGAATTCTATGCAAGAATGGTTAGCCATAAGTTGGGCTCGAGCTGACATTTAATGATGCATTTTACAGTGTTGACCCCAAATAACTCTTAGGACTTTATTCTGCTGCCATCTAGTGGATGAAATCACATCATGCTGCCAAAAATATTAATATTTTTATTTTCACCTGTGGTAACTGAAATGTTTACTCCTCAGTATTCTTGAGTGCGGCAGAACTTCTAACAAAAAACATAATGTTAAACGAAAAGCTGTAAAGACAGTTTTAGAACGAACTGAAACTAAAGCATTGCTTGAATCGAGTGACGATGATGATGTGAATTTGCCATCAGACGTTGACACAGAGGGTGAAATTGATGCATGATACAGCACTGTACAGTGAAACTGCCATGATGTGCCTGGTGGATTCAGTCACGTGAAGGTTCAACGTGGTGCAAGAGGATGCGTGACAAAAAGGCAAAATAATACGGTCAAACACAATGTTCAGCACTATTCACAATGCAGCATCTGTCAAAGCTAGTGTTGGGAACTGCGGACATCACTAAGCCTTGCACTGTGGTAGCCTGAAATAACACATTGGTGCTGATCAGCCATTGACATTCTACCCTGTCATGTGCAAGCAATAGAAAATATAAGTAAAGTGTGCAAAGAAGCACACTTTCCGATTGCAACATTTGACTGCACTTTGGTGGCTGTCTCAAGAAGGATGTGTGCTAAATCTGCATTGACATTTACATGTTTCTGATGCACATTTTTTCTTTTTGGGGGTGGGGGAGAATTCTATGCTTTTTGGCTTTTTCATGGGGTAAACATAGCACCAAGGAGACTGTGACGTGATGCTCAATATGACTATAATCCATCACAGGGCACACTCGTGTGCACAGCCTCACACACTCAGATGGGTCCATATTAAAGTTACTTATTAGTCTAACATCTGTCTTAGGGGTTTGGGAGTGAACTGGAGTATCTAGAGTAAATCCTTCTGATATAAAGAGAAAATTTACAAACTTCACATGGCAGAAACTTAAGACTCTACAGCTTTAAGGTAGTAGCAGCACTATGTTGCTTACTCCAATATTCTGGATGAAATATTATCCATCCATTATCCAACCCGCTATATCCTAACTACAGGGTCACGGGGGTCTGCTGGAGCCAATCCAAGCCAACACGGGGCGCAAGGCAAGAAACAAACCCCGGGCAGGGCACACACACACACACACACACACACACCCCAAGCACGATGAAATATTAATTTTTTTAAATTTAATTTTCTTTTCAATATCTTTGTAGATGTTGTAGTTGTTTGTTTAATTTGGAAGCTGTTAGTTTTGTTTATATTAATTTAAATTTTTACGTAACAAACACATCTGTGACTATCAAATGATTTTACTGAAATTACTGTATTTCTATACATTTAGGACCAGCCACACTTTGTGAAGTCTCTATATAGTATCTTAATAAACACTTGGTTGTCTCTACAGTCTAGATAGATGAAGTTCTTTTATGTGTTAATATTTGATTTCCCCCACACCTGTTTGCAGATATCTTTAAAATTATTTTAACTGCTGGCACTTTCAATTTTTCTTCATTTTAGCCAGAGTGATGAGAACATGAGCAAGCAGGAATCTGCCTGCAATGTTACCATAACAGAATTTCTGGACATTGAAGAGAATATTTGGTCGCCTCGATTTGGACTAAAGGGCAAGATTGACATCACTGCAACTGTAAAAATCCATAGGAGATCTAAAACACAGCAGCGAGTTATGCCTCTGGAACTAAAAACTGGCAAGGAATCAAACTCTATTGAACACCGAAGCCAGGTATGGAAGTGACTTTTTATCTCACTGTAATTATATATAGTTGGGCATTAAAACTAAGATGTCTCAGTTTCAAATTTGTTATATGCATGTAGTAATGAAATTTCTCCCATCAACTAGTGACAGCACTAATCCATAAGGCAAACTTGATCACTTTAATGGCATGTATAACCTTCAGAAACAATAGCAGTATTATTACTTGCACAGTAAAGTTTTGATTGAATGAATGAGACTAAGACATATAGTATATCTGTGCTGAACTTGCCATGCTTCACTTAAAGAAAATGCCAGGCTTTGTGAATAATAACTATGTTGTATATTTTGTTGTGCTTAGCATTTTATGGCTGTATAATATGACCTACACTGGTGATGAGACCAGCAAATTGATCACCAAGTTTGACATTCCCTCCATTTAAAAAAGTGTTTGTTTTTACGTTTACCTCCACAAGCTAGCAATTTTGTAACTGCTGTTGACATCAATCAAGTTACAATTTGTTTATTGTTGCTTCTAAAATCTTGCCTGAAATTTTGAACCTTTAAGCTGAAGCTCTGTTGTAGATGTAGGCATATTGCAATGTGTTGATTCTCGATTGTGGGGTTTTTTTTTTTGTTTTTTTTTTGCAGGTTACTTTGTATACCCTAATGAGCCAAGAAAAAAGGAAAGATCCAGAAGCTGGATTTCTTGTCTACCTCAAGTCTGGCAACATGCACCCAGTTCCTGGGGACCACATGGATAGAAGAGGTACTAGTGGATTGTATAAGGCTAATTGATTGAGAGGGTCCCCCAGCTTCAGTTGATCGTCTTATTGTTAATAGATTTGCTTTTAACTAATTTTAAGTGTTAGAAGATCAAAGACTTCCTTGTTAGCTCTGCAGATGATTTTTTTCCCCTAATCATTCTGTTTGTGATTGTCAATTCTTATGGATATCTAGAGGGCATTTTAAGTTTCATAGGGTGTGTGGAACACGGCTTTCTGATTTGTGCCTTTCAAAGTAAGCGCCAAATAAGGCACTTGTAGAACAAGTAAGTTATAAACTGCAGTCTATTTACAGTGTCTGAAGTGGTTAGTGGTACTGCTTCACAACACCAGGATTCTTGATTCATATCTCTTATGTGCTTTGTGCATGTGCATCTCTCTGTGCCTTCATGGGTTTTCCTCTATGCATTAATAAAACGGTGTGACTTGCAGTGGTAAACTTTTGCCCTCGTGTCCCTGAATGAGATAAGATGTTTGCTAATAGATGTACTAGTTGCAGCTAAAAAATAAATAGAGGTTGTTTGCAGTCACCTCAGGTAGCTTTATAATTTCACAGCAGTTGGACCTTGGTTGCTGGAATACCTTTTGTGTGCCCTATGCCTATTCTAAACACGTTCAAGTGGATTTCCTGCTACAGCTCAAAGATAAGCTGCCAGGTACATTGATAATTCTAATTTGTTTGTAGTAGACTCTCAACTCATAAATATAATTTTTTCATGTTAAACTGTCTTAGGGGAAAAAGTGGGTTCTGAAAATGGGTCGCTTATTAAGGAGACATCATTCAGAGAGACTGAATGGTTCTTACTGAGTTGACTCTTCTCAGAGTCTCTGATGACATTCTAATGCACACAGATGCAGGTGAATATTCTGCACTGGTGTTGATGGATCTTGCAGCCACATTTGACACGGTTGATCATCGTATCCTGACTGAGACATTCCAGATGAGTGTAAGGTCATCCCTGTAGTGGTTCTTAGGAATTTCTCTGTTGCTGCTGGTAACTTGGCGTTGTCATTTACTACTTTGTCCTTTGGTTTGCCCCAGGGTTCTGCTGTGGGCCCTCTTTTATTTGCCTTGTATATGTTTCCGCTTGGTCATATTTTGAGCAGTTTTAAATGCATATCATACCACTGTTCTTCTGATGAAATACACTTATGTCTCTCTTTTAAACTGTCACATGTTAAACATTATCTATTTTGCATGAGTGCTTGTATGTTTTAAAAGATTGATAGCTGAGAAATATTTGAAACTAAATACTGACAAAACAAGAATGTTAATTGGAGTACCTGACAGTTTTATCCCAAAGATTCTAGACAACCTAGGCCCTCTATCCTCTTTTGTGAAATCCACTTTCAGAAACTTAGGACTTTCTTTTGGTCAGACTTTGACTTTTGAAAATCATGTTCACTTTTTAACACAGTCTTGCTTCTACCACCTCAGGAACACTGCTAATCTCGGGCAAATGGTTTCCCCAAACAGAGCTGGAGAGGATAGCGCAGGCATTTGTGTCATCTCAGCTTGATTACTGTAACTTAACCATTCACATGTTTAAATTCATCTTTACTGTGTCACCCTCAGCTGGTGCAGAATACTGCTTCAAGGCATCACACCTATCCATGAAATTCAGTGTTCATTTTAAATCCCTGGTTCTCACTTTTGGAGCACTACATGGTCAAACTACTACCTATATTACTGAGCTACTGCAGCTTTCTATCGCATCCACGTCTTTGAGGTCTTCTGATCAGGGTTTGTTAGCTGTCCCGTGGACCAGCCTTAAGACTAAAGAGATTGTGCATTTGAGCTTGTGGACCCTAATTGTGGAACTCCATTCTTGTAGATGTGAGATCAGTAGACACTGGATATTTTTGTGTAATTTTATCAGGTTTTACTATGTATATGCTTTTTTTTTTTCGTGGTCTGAATTTATTCAGGCTTGCTTTTGTGCATTACGAAGTTTTGTATATTCTTTGTTGTAATTTGTTATAAGATTGCTTTTGCATGTATGTCTATGCATTTTATTCCTGATTTTAATTTATTGACTCACTTTTATGCTAGTGTCTGAGATGATGTTCTTGTAAAGTGCTATATACTGTATATATTCGCGTATAAGTTGGGTCTTGAAACCCGAAACATCGAGCATAAAATCAGACCCTGACTTATACGTCCGTTCAAAAATGCAATACTTTTTTTTTTTTTTACATCTTGCTTCCTCCATTCTCACACCAGTTTCTCAGACACTTTGAATTTTGTTACAGCAGCGCAGTTACCAATTTCTTTCACCACTTCAACAACTTTTAATTTAAAACCAGCTGCATATTTTCTTCTGATTGAACGCTCCATCGTAGATAAGGGATGCTCTTACGATAAAGGTGTATGAGGGTGTGAGATACAAAAAAACACAAAACTGTGCAAGTGTCGCTTCAGAATAGTTTGGGTATTACCGCGTGGTCACGTAGGCACAATACATAGAATAAAAAAAGGCTGTGTGCTCCGTGGTTACTCTCTCAGGTGGGCATTAGCATATCATAATCTCTTGGACCAATAGCGTGAGTTTTCCGCATTCGACTTTATATGACCAACATTCTAAAAAATCAAGCCCCGACTTATCTGCGGGAGAACTGAAACGCAAGTATGTACAGTAAATAAAGTTGACTTTCTTATTCAATTAGCCTTGCTTGTCATCAAAAGGTGACACAGAATATTTATTTGTGAGGAAATACATGGTTTTGTGTCAAACATTTTAATGCTGCCTGCTGACAAGCAGATAAATCAAACTGTGATACTAAATTTTATTAATACTAAGTAATAATCTGTACAATGTTGTTGCTGTTTTTGAAACAGAATTGCTTAAACTGAGGAATACTTTGGCTTTCCACCTTGACAATGCTATTCAGCCAACAGCAGAAGGTCAACCAAAAGCTGCCCCTCTACCACCAGTGATCAGCAATACGCAGATATGCAAGTTTTGTCCTCAAAGGAGAAATTGTGCAATATTTAGCAGGTAGGAATAATTGAAAGTTTTACAGATTTTGTTTTTTTGCTCACACACACATACACTGCTTGCCAATTTGCTGTGGGTCATGACTTTTTTTTTTAATTTCTTTGGTTAAGGGTTGAAGAGCATCCAGTTGCCATGGAAGATATGACCGTCGAAATCCCTCGTTCTTTTTTCACCCAGGAATGCTCCCATTTGAGAGAGGAGCACTTGCAATACTTCAGCAAGTGGTATCTGCTTTGTGCCTTGGAGAGCCAAAGTACTGAGCGCCGTGGGGGGCGTAAAAATATATGGTTGCTTTCACCTGAAGAAAGGCAAGTAATGGATTTCATCATGGACTACCGGAACACTTTACTTTAGACCTGAAGTTACATTTAAAGTGAAACTCCCAAAATCTGAACAGAAATGTGAACAGTATGGTACAGGATTAGAGATGGTTACTTTAGCCAAGGTAACATCAAAATGGGTAGAAGGTCGGAAAGCATTCACTCTTTTTATTGCAAATAATTGATCACTTTTGCACTTGTTTTATGTGGCCCTCTTCAGAAAAGCACCAACAGAAGACATTGTAGCAATGCTTATCAGAATCCCTGAGACACCTTTTCTCTCACAGCCTATTGTTAACCCAAAAATACATACTTCAAAACGGGTACAATCCATTTGATAAAAATATCACTTTTCTTGATTTCTGAAGATTTTTTGAAATAAGTATCAAGGCAGGCTAAGCACAGTGCATCTACTGAATAATGGTCTCTGGTACAAGAGAACAATGAGCTGTTGTGTTGTGTCTGTGGCTGATATCTTGACTATAGCCGTGTCCAGGTGGCATGGTTTAGAGAAAATATCGGAAGGCTGGTCAGCTCAGTGAATTTGAAAAGAATAACACTGGGGTGTTAGGCAGAAAGTGGAGGAGCAGTGGGATGTGGTAGCTATTGGCCGGACAACATATTGAATTTTGAATTCCAACTGATATTTAAGAAAAATCAATATGCAAAAGCCAATAGTGAGATATTCAGCACCTTTATTTGATCCCAACCACCCCAGTTTTGATTGTTAAATAATATACAAAAATCTACTGAACTCTAAGTGTGTCCACGCCAGCTCCACCAATGTTGACTGTTAATGATTGTAAGAAAAACCAAATGGAGTGAGGATCAGAAGAGGAATAGTTTAGAACAGGTAGCACTGGCTCTGCTGTTTGCAAATAGGTTTTACCTGTGATGACTGTTCAAGCAGTAGAGCATTTAAAAATGAAATGTTTACTGCATATGAAGAGGCTGTTTAGGCACATGTCACGCCTGCAACATTCCCTCCTGCCTTTGCACCAAAACAAGTCCCAGCTTAGTAAAGTTCCATTGAATGTTGTGACCACCAAGAGGCGTTGCAGCACCTCAAACTCCAGACATAACCTCACAGACTCAAGTTCTGGTATAATTTTATACAAAATACCCTGTACAAAGCATTTAAATGAGGCATAAGCAAACCAAAATACAATTCTTCTTTCTCTCCTCCACACCTCCCAGGTGACCTTTGTCCTCCTTCCTCCCAACTCCAACTCTCTTGGATGAGGTTGAGTGGTTCCCTTTATCTTGGATCCAGGAGTACTTCCTGTGCCAGGGCATAGCCTGATTGAAGTACTTCCAGGTAAATCAAAAATTCCAAAAAAGTAGGGATTGTGAATCCCATCAGCTCCCCCTTGCAGCCCCCATGGAGCCCAGCAGGGCTGCCTCACAAGGCTACAGGTCCAAGCAGGCCCTATGGGCTTCAATGTGGGAATCATAACCCGAGGGGGCTGCAACCAAGTGTATTGGGGGAGAAAATATTTATCAGTGCTCATCTCTACTATTCATTCCAGTGTACTAGGCTTCTGGCTGGGTAACATTCTTTGTTCAGTGCCAGTCCATATGTGCTGTCCTTTATAATGTTCATTGTTCCGTTGCATAGTATATGATTGGACAAGCAGCAGGTCGAAGTAGATAATGGCTTCAGTGACTTTCAGGTTTGCAAAACGCACTACTTAACTAGTGTCGTACCATAAATGGTCAGATAATTACCCTAAATTACACCAGAAATGAGACGTCCATGCATCTTATTCATCCATTTAACACACTCCCTGCTCTGTGTTGAGCAAAAACCATTGCCTTCACAGTTTTATGTAAATACAAGCCATAGTACCTGTTGAAAGCTGCTAATAACTAATTCTATTGCTTGCCCTACATGTACCTTCATCACCTTTCCTCTGTATTTGCATGTGTCTAAACCTCTCTTAATCCAGCACTCCATTTATCAAGTGTGTTCCTGTGAATCCTGCTTCTCTGACTCTGTCATTATTTTCAAAGCACTTTCCTTCCTGCCTGTCCAGTTTTATACTTTCTGTCTTTGAAGGTGACTCTCTCAGCGTGCACCTTTACTCCTTCTTGTACGTCTCACACTCGTACTGCCTCTTCGTTGCGTCACCAAGGCCAAACTGACCAATCAGATTGCTCTGAGGGACACGTAAACCTTAGTGTTTTATTATATAGTTGATTCTTTTATGTATCAGTTCTGTGGTAAACTACATTACTGTCTATTTTCATTTTGAGTTTGTATTTTTTGTATAGCAAGTGAATTGAGCTTCGTATTTTCAATAAATGGATATTCAACATATAGTGCATTCATTTTTGTATTAACATTAATAAATATGATAGCTAAAAATTCTAACCATTCTTGGCTTGCTTAGGAAGATTCTCAATGCATTTTGATCTCTTACAGTGATATAGTAGATATCTTTGAGCTACACAAAAGCAAGCCTGAACAAATTCAGACCAGGAAAAAAAAAGCATATACATAGTAAAACCTGATAAAATTACACAAAAATATCCAGTGTCTACTGATCTCACATCTACAAGAATGGAGTTCCACAATTAGGGTCCACAAGCTCAAATGCACTATTTTTATTTAGTACGCTATCTTGCATGTTTAACATTTACTGCTAACTTATCAGCATTTTTATAACAAGCCATAGATACAAGGTTAACCGTTTGTCGATTTGTGTTCATAATTTTAGAAACCGTTTTAATCCCGTCCAGAGATGCACATTTCAAATACATTTATATGATGATTATGCTGCTTTCATGTGGCAAAAAGTTGTTAGATATGGAGTGTGGCAAATGAGCACTTGTAACCTTGTTACCCTCACATTTCAAAATGATTGTAGAATATACTTGTTTTTTCGAGAATGGGTGTGGCAGGATGAATTTGAGAGAGAAATATGAACATGCCAAAATGCCTTCATTAAACTGTCAGTCTTGTACTTGTAGGTCCCCTCTTTCAGCAGTCCCTGTTTGACATGTTGAAAGCCTTCCTTGAACATCCATGAATGCTATTTTTTCTCTTACAAATTGAAAAATCAATTGAACCAGTACATACTGTTTCAGTTAGAATCAAAAATATCAGAATCTCCCTTCATATGCATTTTCAGCACAACATGTTTATCTTGCTGTGACTTTAAAGATTAGTCTAAATACCACTGGACACTGATCATTTCACCATTTCCCTTTGCAATGACAGACATAATGACAATAATCTAGTAAATGATGTGCAATAAATATGAAAAATGAGTGTAAACTAGAGGCTCACAACCATTTTATCCCATCCATCCATTATTAAACCTGTATAATCCAGGTAAAGGGGGTCATAGCTCACCCTGCCAGATTGATGTGCAAAGAAGGAGCCAGTCTTGGACGGGATGACAGTCCATCACCCGGCACATCCTCACACACACACACCTTTACTTTTCATATAAACAGTGAATTCACAGTCATAAGTTAGTCCAACTGACATGTGTTTGAAATTTAGTAGGAAAGCTGATGTATCCAGAAAAACTCATTCAGACATTTAGGGGATTTTATGTTGTTTGTTTAATGCTTTTTCAAGTCCTTGTTTGTCTTGTTCCATCTTAGAAAGGAACAGTTATGATGGAGAGCAACATACGCGGCTTTTGTCTCAGAAGCTCCAATAATTTGTATTTTTCTTTTCTTCTGCAATTTTCTTCTGCAATACTCTTCTCATTTGATTTGGTGGGCTAAATAGCCTTTGAAAAAAAAAGTAATTTTCTTTGTGTGGCTGATCATTATAAAATAATGAATTTTGAATGAATCTAAACCTTATTGGTTCTGCTTCATTTAAAAATAATTGGCCAAATTACAGCTTCATACAATCCATTATTGTCTTACAGAGAGAAATATGGTGGTTGTCTTGGAAACCTTATGAGGGCTGGACTAGTGCAGACTCTTTCTGATAATCAATACCTGACTCGGTTTCAGCTCCGCAGAGGAGGAACCTTTGCAGTGACATTCATGGTAGGAGACAGAGTTGTTGTGAGTGACCAGCAGGAAAAACTCTTTGCTTTATCATCGGGATACATTACTGATGTGAGCAGCACCCAGGTATCCTGCATGCTAGACAGGTGAGAATCTTTTGTTTTCTTGTTTAATTTTTGGAGATTTACAAATAGAAATGTTCAACCAAAAACTTATCCGGGCCCAGTTCGTGGGAACAGCCGTCTAATCAATGATGCCCAGATATCCCTTTTTCCTGCTACTGTACATCCTCCAGATCCCCCACGGGTGGGATACAGAGGCATTCCCAGGCCAGCCAAGAAATATAATCTCTTCAGAGTGTCCTGGGTCCACCCTGGTTGGACAGGGAGGTGTCCAGGAAGCATCCTAATCAGATGCCCGAACCACCTGAACTGTCTCTTGGAGGAGCAGCGGCTCTACCTTGAGTTCCTCCCAAATGTCTGCACTCCTCACCCTATTTCCAAGGCTGAGCCTAGACACCCTGTGAAGGAATCTCATTCTGTGTTTGTGTCCTCATATCTCACACAAATCTTTCTTTTTTTTTTTCCTATCTGAAGAAACCTTTCAAAGTATCCCTCGGAAGCCGTGTTAAGACTGGACCAAGATGAAGGGGTTGGTGGCATGGATGCACACTTGGGAAACATTTCCAAGCTCATGGAGAATTCTCCTATTAGGTGAGTGAGTATTTTGTACAATAGTTTCCTCCCTATTTACTTTTTCTGTGGCTTTTCCAACACCGCACAAACTGCTTTTTTAACAAAGTGGCCAAAATTTGGCCTGTGCCAAAGAATTAGCGCTCTGGAGGCTAAAGAATGAGTGCTCCGAAAGTCTTTTGTTAAAACAAACATAGGCGGTGAATACAACTTCAAACAAAGCCTGCAACATCAAATGATAGATGTAAAAAAAAAATACACACGTGTATATAAGGTGTTAAGAAAATGAATTTGTTATTGAATTGTTAAACTGCAAGTGTAAAGTTATTTGGGTGCCCTGTAAGACAGAGGTACTTATAATGTCTTGAGGTCAAGGAAGTGTTTGAACGTGCCATTTAGAAAAATAAGATTTTGGAACATCAGTCTATTCATCCCATCAGAACACGAATTCCTCTTCCTATGGTGTTTCCAGAGCAAATATTAATTAACATTCAAAGGTCTCTTTTAAGCATCAGTCACCACATTAATCTAAAACGTGTTATTTCTCTGCATGAAACTGTTTTCCAACAGTTGTCCAAATTCTGCTGTTACCCAGCATCCATGATAAACAAGTGATTTTAATAACCATGCATCAGTCAGATCACCACATGGTCTTGGTTTACTCAGGCTGAAAAGGTTCATCAGTTGTTCTTTTCCCATGATAAGTAATGCTCATTCTGCCATATATACATGGGTTCTTCTTGCATCTAAATATCAGAAATCTCAAAAGCATACTGTTGAAAATATCTAAGCAGACCTCAGACTTGGATGTGAAATTATACAGAATCGGGCTCTTGATGGTGCTAGAAAAGAAGTTTTAAATTCGGGTGTTTTTAAAAAGCATGTGAGATCCGGTACTCTCTAAACTCTCAAGGTCAAAGTACTTCAGGTTTTTGGGAAGGTTGAAGTTGCTGAATTTTGAACTTCTATACAAACTTGACAGCTCAGTGAAGTGTCTTGTTTGGAATTCCATAAATTGGCTTGGTGCGTCTCCTTGACATACCTTCCTAGTTAGCTGTTGTGGCGGACTGCTGAGTCTCATGCCCGGCCGGGACATGGGGAAGACGTGCCCCACGGCTGAAGACAAAAATAAAATCTTTTTCTTATCCTTTTCACGTGCCTCCGGTGTCGGTCTGTATCTGTTCGGGGTGGATATAGCGCCTCTGCCACACTGTTATTGTCTCACTGCTTCTTTTTATGGTTTAAATAGAATACATCTTTTTTTATTCTTTCTTTCATTTTTACTCCAATCCAAGCCTGCATTTTTCCGTTACTGTTTTATTTGTTCGATTAATTTGACAGTTTTAAGTGTTGAATGAAGAAAGTCCTGGGGCAAAGTACAGGAATGGAATCCCAGATGAAGAGCTAGTACCAAAATAAGAAGTGAGAAAGTAAAGGAAACACAGAAGAGCATGAAAAATGGAAAAACAAGAAGACCGGATGAAAAACCAGCAGAATTGTGGAAGAGTTTAGGAGAAGGGGGAGTAGATGTGTTCAGGGATCTAATGCGGGAAAATCTATGAACTGCAGAGAGAACCAAAGGAGTGGACGAACAGTGTGATTATACCCATTTATAAAGAGAGGGAGGATATTCAGGACTGTGGAAACTATAAAGGGATAATGCTGATTTCACACACAATGAAAATTTGGGAAAGGGTTATTGAGAGAAGGCTTGGGGAAAAGACCACCAAAGGTTTTATGCAAGGGAGAGAGACAACTGATTCAGTCTTTGCATTGAGACATCTCCTAGAGAAGCATCGAAAAACAGAAAGGTTTGTGTGTGGTTGTTCTTGATTTGGAGAAGGCTTATGATAGAGGGCCACATCAAGAGTTCTGCAGGTGCATGAGAGAGAAAGGAGAACCAGAGACATATGTGAGGATATGTATGAGGGAGTGAGGACTTGGATTTAAAGCAGTTTTGGGGTGACAGACAAGATCCCAATTGGAGTAGGTCTGCACCAGGGGTCTTCAGGTCCTTACCTCTTTAATCGGGTCATGGATGTGTTGAGTCATGGGATAAAAGACCAATCCACCTGATTCAGGCTCTTTGTTGATGACATTGTGTAGCACCAGAAAAGAGGAAGTGGAGAGGAAGTTGGAAGAATGGAGACGGGTTTTGGAAGACAAGGTTTGAAGATAAGAAGAAGACAACAGAATATATGAGGTTTAATGATGATCAGGATTCAGAAGTTAGCCTGCAAGGAGAGCTATTGGAAAGAGTGGATAAATTTAAATATCTAGAATCGGTGATAGCCTAAGATGGAAAATTAGACAGAGAGATAACCCATAGAGTGTAGTGTGGTGGATCCATTGAAAGAAGGTATCAGAAGTATTTTATGATCAAAGAGTTAAATCGAAGGTTAAAGGTTAAGGTTTTTAAGGTCGTGGTAAGACTAGCAATGATATATGGAGCTGAGACATGGGCAGTATTTGGAAAGCAGGGGAAGAAGTTAGATATGGCAGAAATTAGAATGTTATTGAATGTGTGAGAGGTTACAACAAAAGTGGGAGAGAGATCTAAAAGTACAAGAAAGTAGACTGAAGTGGCATAAACATGTGATAAGGAAAGACAATGAATATGTGGGCAAAAGAGTGATGGGAATGAGAAAGCAAGGAAGATATAGAAAAGTAAAAAGATCTGAAGGAAACATTCTTGACTGCGAGGAGGAGCAGGATCGAGCTGTATGGAGAATGTTGATCAAGTACATGGATACCACATATGAGTGAAAAAAATAAAAAGCAAGACGACTTCCTTTTTTTTTCCCCCTTGTTGTTCCTTTGTCACCCAATGTTTGTTTTAGGTAATTTCAATTATTCTTCTGACAAGCTTGTAGGGAACATCTGAGGTAATCAAGATAGTGCGAAAAAAAAAAAAAAAAGTCCCCTCCAGTAACCATTCACTAAAAAATTTACTTTATATGTTATAAATTGTTTCATTATTGTTTTTTGTTTTAAACCCATCAAATTATTGAAGGTTGTGTTAAACTTTGATCAAATACTTCATAAGAATTATCTTGAAGAGCTCTTTTGTCTCTGACATTTGCCGCCTGAGCTTATTTCTGAAGTTTCTTAATGAGCGTTTTGTATCACTTGGATTTCAGTGACAGGCTTAGAGAGCTGGTAGTGGATCTTCGTCCACCGGAATTCATTCAGCATTTGAGCTCGGTTTTGCCTCGAGGAGCAAAGGACACAGTAGCCAGCATCTTAAAAGGTATAAATATGTGCATAAAAAGTCTGTCTTTGCTAGAGCCTGCAACTCTCCTTTATTTGCATTACAAAGTTCCCTTCTTTTTACTAGGACTAAACAAACCCCAGAAGCAGGCCATGAAGCGGGTACTTCTTTCCAAAGATTATACTCTTATTGTTGGCATGCCTGGCACAGGCAAGACCACCACAATATGTACTCTGGTAAGATAGACGATCATACATTTAGAATTTTTATTTATATATATTTTTTGTACATACAAAGCAGTTATGAAATGCTGTTCCTTAAAGATAAATATAAAAACCTAGCTTAAACTGAGTATGCACTTCCTCAGTACCATAATACACTTAGTCAATTAGCACTATAACTAAATTACTATACAAATCTGGAAAGCAGACAGTGAAAAAAATTTTTTTGAGGTTGACTAATATACTGATCACCGATTTGAATCGTTTACAGTGAAAATCGGCTAATTTATTTTATTTGATTTATTTTTTTGAAAATTAGCTCATTTAGATCAGAGGCAAATTGATCAGAGTTCCTCTGTGTGGATTTTTAAACCATAACACTATCAGTGGAAAAGCAGTGATACCATAAATTGCACAGAAAAATTGACCTTTAGTATGCCTATAGATGTTACATTTTTCATATTTGATAGTATTAGGCAGATATTTCTTCAGCTCACATGAAATTTCTAATGTGTACAGCATGTTCCAAAGATATGCAGGTTAGGTGGATTGGCGATACTAAAATGGCTAGTGTGTGTGTTTGCCCTGTGATGGACTGGCGCGTTGTCCAGGGTTTGTTCCTGCCTTATGTCCAATGCTGGTTGGAATAGGCTCCAGCACCTCCCATGACCCTGTTCAGGACTAAGCCGGTTAGAAAATGACATGATAGTTATACTACTTACTGTAGCTTTTAATGGTAACACTTCACTAAATATGTGTCTTTAATATTATTCTGACTTCTTGGTTATGAAAGAAATTGCTAATTCACTGTCAGACAGAAAAAAAATTTCTAGTAGGTGTGAGTGGCTACTGCATGAGGTTTTCTGGTTTGGAAGTGGCTTTTTTATCTATAAAAAATTAAGTTAATGTTAAGTATGCTTTGAATCATAGAAACAAAATCATGGTTGAAACTGTTAAAGGGTATCTGACTAGAAAAATTAAATCAAAATGGCAGAAAGTAAATTTTTTTTCCTACATAATACCTCCTTCAAGTAGAGAGAGATGCGCTTGTAGTGAAAGAGCACCAACCTACATGGTGTTCTGGAAGTGAAAGTTTCAGGTACACCAGAGTAAGAGAGCAATGCCAATATGTTAAACAATAGATGAGCCAATATGTGCCAGTGTTGCTGTACCTTCAAGTCCGAGAGGAAAATGGAAATTCTTAAATGCCTGGCGAGTGGCTTAGGTATTTGTGAAAACAGACAGCAGACCATTTTTACGATTTTCAGTTTTACAGATTGATGGATACTATGGTTCCTGACTGTGCTTTTATTACTCCTGATTTCTAAGTGATTTGTACATAAACAGGTGTATTTTCTTTAAAGCAGCTCAGTAATTACTTGAAGCCATTTGTAAAAATGACAATGTGTATGAGGATGGAAATAGACAAAACTTTTTTTATAAAACTGCAAATTCTGCTTTGTCTCTTATGCAGAAAAAACTATTGCGTTACTCAAAGTTGGTAGAGTAACTGAGCCATCCTTGGTCACCTGTTTTTTTTTTTTTTTTTTTTTGTTTTTTTTTCATGTTACTGTGCAGGTGAGGATTCTTCATGTGTGCGGCTTTAGTGTCCTTGTAACCAGCTACACCCATTCAGCGGTGGACAATATCTTATTGAAACTGAAGAAGTTTAAGATTGGGTTTTTACGGCTGGGGCAGCTTCACAAGGTACACCCCGACATCCGCCCCCATACAGATGAGGAGATTTGCAAAAGCAGATGTGTGCAGACACTGGAGGAGCTGGAGCAGCTTTACAACAGTGAGGTGAGTCAAGCAGCTTTCATGTGGATTTCATTAGACAGTTTGGCTTGTAAACCTTGACCACCCTGTGCTCACTTCCTTTGTGTCTCTTTGTGCAGCTGGTTGTAGCAAGTACCTGCATGGGAGTGAAGCACCCCATCTTTAGCAGGAGACGTTTTGACTTCTGCATTGTAGACGAAGCCTCTCAGATCAGCCAACTTATTTGCCTGGGGCCCCTGTTCTATGCTAAACGCTTCGTGCTGGTTGGTGACCATCAACAGCTACCTCCCATAGTGCGGAACGTAGAAGCCAGGTGAGTTCACTTTGGGGTCTCTTTGGGCACAGTTTTGGAGAGTTGGGCCATCAGAATCTGATTTGACTGACTGATTACCTGGAACAGTTTATGCTTCAAATTCTTCTGTATACTAAAAGATTTTCTGCGTAGATGGCATTTGTCACATGTTAAAGTGCTTGTTGAAGACATTAATAAAAAGAAAGCTAGACTAGTGAGGGTAGAACTACTCTTGATCAGTGGTTCACAAGTACAGTCCTGGGGGTACCTCTCTGGCAGCTATAGGTTTTTGTTCCAATCAATTACATAATCGGGGATTCTCGTTTATCTCTAGTTGATCTTGTTCTTTACACTGTCTTTTATTTCTTCTCTTACAAATATTTGTAGGTGTATTATTGTTTTATTGTCTTAGGGTGATCCTGTTTTCCCCCTTTATGTACTCTTTATTATGGAAACCTTAATAAAATCTCTAAAATCCCATACATTTACCACTCTGTAATCGGGTACTTGAGCACTTCCACATCTGTAACCTCAGACAGTTAGACAGAGTAAAGAGACAGGCAGGAGTTAAGTTACACTTTTAATTATGCATTATTGATAAAAATGCCCAAAAATATGAATGAACCAGAATACTATGTGAATACTGGCAAACTATACCCTTACAGCCTAATTAGCAGTTCATCTTGCGTCCATAGGCGGCTCTCGTCTAGCTTGACTTGCTACCACATGGCCTTAGAATGGAATATTGAAACAGGCCACATACCTGTCTCGATATTGCTGCTGAGATATAGTTGTCTTCATCATGGTCTCTTCTTCATGGTCAGATGGTGAAAGAGAGAGGGGGAAACCAAAGTGACCAACTTTATACCATTCTTATCACAAAACAAATGGGGTGTCGTAGTACAGAATGGCCTCCAATTCTAAACCAATCATAAACAGCCATTTTTTTAGACCAGTAGAATTAATGTTCCAGTCTCTTCCTGAGCCAGTTACCAATGAATCGCTCGGGTACAACTCATCCGCCAGTTGCTTTGTTTAGTCAGTTTATAGCCTTCCTGTGGTAGATGGCTTATAGGCTCATGTAAGTCCAAACACAGTCAGCCTTACCAAGCTGGTCTGATGATCCATCCTCCTCACTATAAATTTCACACCTTGATTCAGTCCTAATGCCTGGTGGGGGGATCCAGGGGCTTTGGTTAGATAAACATCAAAGCACCTCTGTTTTCATCAATGAAGTAAAACTTGCCTCATGCAACACTATCTAGTTTACAAATAAAGACTTACAAAATGTTTATCAACTTATATGTTGGAAATCACTGCACCTCAACTATAAATGTTAATACTTTGCTAGAGTGCTTAACTGTCTTTTGTCATTTTCCTATTAATTCACTTTTTCTTTTCCTTTAATTCTATTCTAATGATGATAATTAATTTGCCCTGATATCCGCTCTGCTTGTGGCTAATGACACTGAATTTAGAAAGGGCGCAGCTCCCTCAATGTTAGATCTACTAGTGAGTTCATTAGTAAATAACTAGAGCACCTAGAAACATGAAATGAAAATTGTGCTGATGAATATCACAAAAATGAAAATAAAAACCACTAAAGTATCCCTATGGAACATACATAGATGCTTGCAGCAGTCTTGTTAAAATTAAAAATTTAGCAAATCCAGTTTTGTCATTTCTCTGTTGACACGAAAATATAGAAAATTGGGGTGAAAAGGTTATTTATTTAAGGCATAAGTTCAATATAAAGCAGAAGTTGGTAGGCATGAAAACCTGAATCAACTGTAGGCCTACAGAACTGCACCTGGGAAGCACTGCTCAAGACTAAGGAACAGTATGGCTCTTATAACGGGAGAACCTGAAGTAAAATCTTAGAAAAAAGCTCACTTATGGAAGATTCCAGAGCACTTTTACCACCAAAACACTAAATGATGCAATTTCTTATGTAATAATGATATTACATCCCTCCAGTAATTTAAGACACTTGCCCCTTGGTGTATTTCTGAAAAATGTGCTGCCCCAGCTCAGACTTACATTGTCAACTAGTGACTGGGAGCCCGATTAAATTGGGCTACAAATTCTATGTTTGTGAAATCCATACTTTCTCTGCAAAGAATTATTTGTTTTTTTAAGTCCTTGAAATGATTTTGTTATCATGGCACTGATTTGTGCTTATAATAGACCTTTTCGGCCGATGTAATGAAGAGCTTCCTGTTTAAACGAGGCTGCGAGACGTGAACTCAGCTCTTCGGTGCACCTCATTTGATTTTTTCCGGTAAACAAATTTTCAAAACAAACTCTATTTTACGACTCTAATCAGAGTCGGAGTAATAATTATGTTGGCGTAGTCATTTTAGATCTGAGATCGGCTAAAATTTAAACAATGACCGTTGTTAATACCCAGCCGTCATTACTCAGTTTGCCAATAGATGTCAGAAGGAGAGATGCCAAAACCGAACTGCCCAAAGGTAGATTTCAACGTACCAAGCAAATGGCGATACGTTCTAAATTACTTATGGTTCCGGAGCTGTCGAAGGGTTTAAGTCAGTCGTTGATGTTAGTCCTGGTAAGTACGCCCCACCAAACCAACGTTCCAAAAACCAAACGAACTTACTGTTATCTGCTCGAACCAACACAGACTTACTATACTCAGCCGTCCAGTGGCGTCACTGAAGCATTCGAACATTCTTAGCCAATCATGCAATACTGCGCCCGCATTTGCCACTTTATCTTCTAACTACAGAGGCAGAGTCCCATTGCATGGTTCTAACTTGTATTGAGTCGAGGTATTGACGTGAACACCATACATACGGGGTATTGACGTGAACACCATGCATACGGATAGTATCAAATTATATATAAGGATTATCTGTACTTTCTTTCGCATCTATTTATGATCTAAGAAAAACAAATCTATCTCTCTGATTTAAAATGCAAAAATCTTGATTAAATACCATAAAAATGTAAAGCCAATTTGTATTGGAAATTTTTGTATGGGCACATATGAATTACAAAGTCACATTGTGCACTAAACCAGAACTCAAATTACATGCAGAAATTACACATTATTAATACATTGGTTGGAGTTAAAACCACAAGGCAAAGAATTTAGTAAACACTGCTCTACAGAAATTGCAATTCCAACAAACTCATATTAACATCAGTACAGTACAGTGATGCACAGAAATGTATCCTTGCCTTCATATTTGGAAAAAAAATTATACCCTTTGCACTCGGATCATTCTCAACAACAGCAACTGTAGCTTTCACTAAACAAGAACTGGCACTATGTCCCTGGGGGCATGGAAGATTGTTGCAGAGGGGTACAAGCAACAAGATGATGAGCCCAGTCTGGCTATTAAAATGGCAGACATTCACATAAGTGACATGGATACCCTGTTTTACGATATGAGTGCACTTTCAAGATGTGAATCAATACACAATCACTTTTGAGTGCAATTAGTAAGATTTATACCAATGCCTCATAGACCACATTTTAAAGTGCAATAATTAAGTGTTATAACATTAAGTATTTTCTCTAATTCAACATATGCACAAATGGTTATTTCTTTGTTAAAGCACTTCGTAATTTTATACAACTTGTTTAGTTTTATGAGTTTGGGCTAACTTCATATAATGAATGGCACCACATTTTATAGCTATACAAAATGCCGGCTTTCTGAAGTAACATAAGTGACATTAATCCTATCTGCATGTCCCTATCCCTTTGCTTTTCATCCAAAGTTACTTGGAAATTCCAGTTGAACAATTTTTATAATATTCCTAACTTTGTTCGGATGACAGTTTAAATTCCTTGCATTACAAAATTAGACTATAGCTTGGGTTGACCAGCAAATGTGTGTTCTGTAGTTCAGTACCTCAGCCACAAGTCTAATCCTGCACTTCAGTGTTGCTGATATGCTTGTCCTTGGTGCTAGTGCAAATGGTTATGTTAGTCATGTGGCTTCCAAAAAATGTGCTTGTGGAGAGGATAAGGAGAACTATAGGTTAACAGCTTTCTCTGTTGCATTGCCACTTGCTTCATTTTTATTGTCATTTTATATTTGATTAAATAGATTAAACACTCAGTAGAACCATTTTCTAGTTTCAGCAGCATTATGCTGAATATCACTAGCCTGTTATGCTTTACCTTTTCCCAGAATGCTTACTTGAGCCAATAGGAGGACTTCTACTCCTTTTTGGTCCTCCCGATGGCGGGGGCCTCCATTACTCCAGTCCTGGAGTGCTGCTGTGGCATCAGGTTTTCATTCTAACCCTTAATTAGTGACCAGTTTTTGCTGCTAATTAACTACTGTTCCCTTCAATTTAACTAGTCCTGGACATATGAGCAGTTGTTTGAAATCTACACCTCTTCTATAGATGATTTTCCTTACAGTGGAATGATTCATTTCAAATAATGTTACTAATCTGGAACACTTGGTTCTAACGTTCTGGATCCGAAGTGGTATAAATGTAGTGGTGCATTTACTTTTTCCTCATGACAAATCTGCATTTTTGTTCATTTAGAATATGAGAATGAATACACCATGTCAATTTTATGTGTCCTTTATTTAAGTATCTTGCCTTTATCTGCAGGCACTGTACATATGAAGATCTAATCTGGTGAAAAATCCATGGGGTGCACTTACTTTTTCATGTGACTTATAAAAGAAAAAATACGTCTGGCCATGTACAGTATTTATGACTGTGATTGTCATGTTAATAGGAGTCTGACTGAGCACTGCAGACTAAATTGCTGCCTCCTAAAGAATGGAACTGCTGTTTTCATGCACGGTGAATGTCATAGCACCAGCTTGAGAAACACATGCACTCTTTCTGATTTACAGTCATATTTTTTCCTCTCTTCAGAGCTCTAGGCATGGATGAAAGCTTGTTTAAACGTCTTGAGAGGCACAGTGAAGCTGTTGTCCAGCTGAACGTACAGTACAGAATGAACAGGTATCATTTTTGTTTCATACTCAATTAATTTATATTTATGAATCACAGTAATGCTCTGATTAGCACCATGACACCATACAAAATTAGAAGATGATAGTTATTGCTCTGTGAAAGAGGTTGGCCTGCTTTGCTGGCACCTCCACCGCCAACCTATTTCCAAAGTGCTGAATGCAAAGTAGTGGGATAAATTACGCAGCACGGGAACAGTGGAGTCCGTGCCACGATGGGTCAGAGCAGATTTGGGACCTATACAGTATTAGGCAGGTGGTTTTAAATCTTTCTTATATACTCCTTTAGATCTCATTTTCATCTAATTTTCTCAGATTTCATCAATTATTTCGTCATAGGCCACATTTTGCCATCTATGGCTTTTCTTGGTCCTTTTCTGTATTGCTAATATGTCCCCCTTGTTACACTACCAGTCAAACATTTTTGAACATCTCAGTTTTTGCAGTTTTTCTTCAGGTGCAATTATTTGAAATGCAATGAATGACCTAAAATGGTGAAAAGGTAGTCGGTAAACTGCCAGAATTTTAAGATTTAAAATTTAGTTTAGCAAAAACTGGAGAAAAAAAGAAAATTTCAGAATATTACAAATGTGCCTTTTTCAGGGAACAACTAATAGGTTACAACCTACAGATGTTCTGTAGCAATTAAAGTAAATTAAGCCTTGTAAGTTGAAGTAAACAAGTTGCACAGGTGTCCCAACTTCAGTTGATTACTTTAAAACCCTCTGTCTGTCCTAAAGCAGAGTTGGAACAGACCGTGTTACTACACCCACTGAAGTACTACATGGACAATATTCCAGTGATAAAGACAAGAAAACATCAATTAACAAATGAAATGAGATGGAGCATTGTTACCCTTAGAAGTGTAGGTCTCTCATTTAGGTAAATTGCAAGAAAACATCAAAGTGTCAGTGAGTCCAGTGGTGTCCTATGCAATCCAAAAGCAACTGGAAACTGGAATGAACACTGGGTCTGCCAGATCTCTTCCTATCAAAGTCACAACCCAGTCAGAAGACCAGTTTCTGAGAGTCACAGCACAGCTTAACAGTGGTGGGGGGAAAAAAGCAAGTGTCAGTTTCTACTGTGAAGTGGAGACTTTGTGCTGCAGGTTTGACATAGCGAGTGACAGTAAGAAAGCCATCCCTTAAAGGACAATATAGGGCCTTGAAATACCGGCTGTGGACTACTGCAAACTGGACAAAGTCTTATGGACCAATAAATCAAAATTTGAAATCTTCAGTTCATCATGCAGTGTGTTTGTATGCCGTTGAGTGATGAAAGGATGGTTCCTCAGTGTGAGACGCCAACTGTCAAACATGGTCCTCCATGTGTGTTGATCTTGGGTTCTTTTGCTGGTGGCTGAGTTGGTGACTTGCACAGAGTGACTGACATTCTGAATCAAGTTTCTCACAGTTTGGCTGTTATATCAGCAAAAGGTGGCTACTTTGATGAATCAAAATTTGAATAAAATTTTGTACACTTATCGATTCCTTGACTGACTTTTTTTTATTTGCCATTGTTTGTTTGTTCAATGTCTTCATTTCATGAAACATTAATACATTAAACTGCATGTGTTTCCATAAAAACTGAAAATACTGAGATGTTCTAAAACTTTTAACTAGTAGTGTATATTAAGACCAAAACCGTATTATTTCAGATATGGCTTCTGAAGTGGATTGTGTAGTTTTACTTCATGGTTCACTACTTTGTGTAAGCTTGTCTCCCATTATCCTTTTTTAACCCCTTCTATCTGTCTTCTTATTTTAGCAATGATTGGTCCCAAGAACTCCCAAGTCTCTCTCATAATGCTTTGTAGATCATAAGCCTGTCTCTTCATTGTGCTGTTCTAGTTTGTATTCTTAAAGCTTGTCTGTAAAACCTGACATAAATTGTGTCTCATCTGCCTGAATTTGCATTTTTACCTAAGTCATTCCCTTCTGTATTTGTATTCAGTATATGCTATATAAATATGTATGACGATTACAGACAGACAGGATATTGGTTGAGTTTCAGAGATGAGTTTTGTGGTTCTCTTTGTCACCTTATCAATTTTCTCACTGATCTGTAAATCATTTCCCTTCTATTTTCATTTGACTGTCCTTTTAGCAAAATTATGTCTCTCAGTAACACTTTGGTGTATGAAGGCAAGTTGGAATGTGGATCTGAGAAAACTGCCAGCGGCGTGGTCCAGCTTCCTGCAAAAGACACTGTTCACCTCGAGTTGGAATTTTCAGCAGGCCCTGAAAACTGCCAGTGGATAAAGAAGGCTTTAGAACCAGAACACCCAGTGTGCTTCCTGGACACCGCTGAGGTAGAACTCCAATTTGACTATCGTTTCTTTTTAGGCTTCTTGTTAGAAGAGGCAAACCTTTAACATTTCCTAAAGTTGGATGTTTAACAGAAATATCACACAACGGCTGGTGGGTCTGAATTTTATTTGTGGGGTATCTCGGTTTCACATTCCAGCTGGGATACCAAAAATAATATGATATACATAAATCAACCTAGAGCTTCTCTGTGGTTTGAATTTAGTGATCAAACTAGTTTTCAACAACTAACCCAAATGCACTTGCTGTAATAAACAATATAGTACAGACTATTTTTTTTAACATAAGAATATTGAATATGGGTATCTAAAAGTATATACAGACATGCAACATCAAATGAACAATACAATACAAAAATCGGAGTTTCCAGGGATGGAGTTGATGCTTTGTTCTGATTTCTACAGGGTCTTTGGAGAGTTCTCTTGCACCTGTGGATGGATACTGAATGAATTTTTATTGTCCAGATGTTTTCCTCCTCTTCAATATCCTGACCACCAACTCCCCCCTTGCACTCTCTCTCTCTCTCTCTCTCACCTTCCTGAGGGTCGGCAATCCACAATCTCCTTGCCTTTACAATAGCCTGTCTGGCCTTGCTGTTCTTTAGAAAGGCTGGACTAAAAGTCACATCTATGTCCAGCTCTGTTACAGATTTTGATCTTATGGTCTGGCACTAAATTACCATTTGGAGTAGGAGGAATCACTCCAGGTTTTGTTATGGCCACACCTTAGGCATTATTTTAAGTTAACCCAGTGCCTGCATTATAACTAGTGCCATTTGGTTTCCTGTGTGCACATAAAGAAATAAATACATTTTTGGTTCAGTGTTGCACAACTTTTTGTCCATCAGGGTAATGACAGAGTGATGATCATTTTGCTTACTGACTGATGGTGAGCCATCCCTGGCCCACTACCAATATCATTCAACTCTTTTTTTCTGATTCAGAACTAGAAGGTACATTACATTCCCTAGAGAATGCCTAGTGTAGCATATACAGTATGGACATCCCTCTTCAGTGGAAGTTAAGTATCAGTGCAGGGGCCACTGCAGCTATTTATGTCTTGTGTGCCTTGCTACAGTAAACGGTGTAGTTCCAGTTTGTCCTACAGCACTGTGCTGGCCAGCGGAAAGGCTTCAGGTCTCATGGAGAAGACAGCCTACCCTATGAGCTTGAGCAGAATCGTGTGAGGATTGTTGCATATGTAAGGGGTACAACAGGGCTTCAGTCTGACAGGGCACAAACATGTAGAGACTTCTCAATGTTCTTAATGCTCTGCAATATCTCAGTCTGAGTTGTCCATTGACGAAAAATTAATTTTGTCCGTTAGGTTCCCGCCCTTGAGACTATCGAGCAGGGAGGTATTAGCAATGCTGTGGAGGCTGCTTTGGTCTTCTGTCTTGTGCAAGCATTTATCAAGGTGGGTATATATCCTCTTTATGTGTGTTGCTTTTGGATAGAATTGCAATGAATGGCATTTATATTTTTTTAATATTATATACACATTATACATTTACATAAAGAACTAAGAAACTCCACTTAAACTTCATCGATACCTGAGTTTTTATAGTTGTTAACAAAACCACACCATTAAAGCAGAAAGCTAGTTCCATCTTATTTTATATAGGGTATTTTATAATCATCACTACCTAAAAACAAGTTAAATCATTTGTCTATAAAGGAGACAAAATAAACTTAAGATTAGAAGATTACATTATGAGGTAGCTAAACTTCTTACATTATATAGGTGTCACAGTAGCTGCTGCTTTTGGTCCATTTGAGGTTTTCTTTCTGTTGTACCATCCATCCATCCATTATCCAACCCGCTATATCCGAACTACAGGGTCACGGGGGTCTGCTGGAGCCAATCCCAGCCAACACAGGGCACAAGGCAGGAAACAAACCCCAGGCAGGGCGCCAGCCCACCACAGGGCACACACATACACCCCAACCATAGATTAGGGACAATTTAGGACCTAACCTGCATGTCTTTGGACTGTGGGAGGAAACCGGAGCACCCAGAGGAAACCCACGCAGACACGGGGAGAACATGCAAACTCCACGCAGGGAGGACCTGGGAAGCGAACCCGGGTCTCCTAACTCCGAGGCAGCAGTGCTACCCACTGCGCCAGCATGCTGCCCGTTGTTGTACCTTGAAACCCTTTTTATGAACATTTCTTGCTTCTGTTCTTGGGCAAAGGTTATCATATTTAAAATATCTACCGATTTCATGCCAGTTACATTTTTAGGTATGAGATTCCTTTATACCATTGTTTGAATTGCTTACTTAAATGTCTTGTTTCCCTAATTTCTACATGTTGGTAGAGGCCATAATCCTGCTCAGCTTTGCATTTCTAGTTGTCCTGAGACTTACTGACTAGTGATGGGTGTCCGGTAATGCCTCAGGAACTACCCGTCACCTCTTTTCCACCTATGTCTGCATATCAGATATTAAATGTTTCAAAGGACTGCACTAAACAGAAATTTAAACAGAAATAATGGAGCATATGTCATCATACCATACTGTTTGGGTTTGCTTGTTGTATTCGTTTGCAGCAGGAGTATAGTAATGAGCTTTAAACAGCTTCATAAAATGTAGCCTCAGTGACCTTAAAAAAGGCATTATGGAAAGTCCTCTTCTCTTCATTTACACCTAAAATACAGATGATTTGAGATGATGTCAGTCAATTATTTGGAATACTAATGTAATTCATAAACGGTACTTTAAAGGCTGACACCTCTTTAGTTGAGTCTGATGCTTCATTTTAGGTAAAGTTTTAGGATGAAGCTGTTAAAAGACGTGGCACTTAACTGATTTTTCTCCTTAGGCTGGCTGCAAAGCATCAAATATTGGAGTGATCGCCCCATATCGACAGCAGCTGCAAGCAATCTCTGCTCTGTTGGCACGTCCAGAGTTCAAAGTGGTGGAGGTGAACACTGTTGACAAGTACCAGGGCCGCGATAAAAGTGTCATCATTGTGTCATTTGTTAGGAGCAACAGTGATGGACATGTAAGTGATAAGTCTGTAACTTGGCCTTTTTTTATAATTCATGATTCCTGGTACAATTCTCACCAATGTGACCTCTACTGTGTTCACATTAAAGAAAATGGCCACTAAACTCTGAACTGCATTACCTGGATGTGCAGTTTCAATGATGGCTCTTTAATGCTGTCAGTCTGGGTTTATTTCCATCATAGAATTCAGAATGCAGCTTCCGGATAAAGGATTTTTGCACAGCTCATTTTCATACCCATCACGTATGGCAGTCTGACTGGAACACTTTGTTGATAAGTGATGCTTGAGTTTAATCGCCAAGAGGTTTAAAAAAAAAAAAAGAGAGAATAAAACCTGAAAGATTATTATGCTTTATATACAGCTAATTTGTGTTCGAAAGTAATTTAAAGGTTCACAATATTTATCTGAATGTTGGTGATATTTTGAGCTGTAAAGTTTTTTTTTTTTTTTTTCCTTGACTACTTAATATTTGCATACGAGTCTTTGTGTCTTGCTGTTTTAACTTTCTATGTTATTCCCTTCAATGACAGCCCTGGCAACCAAAGAAGACATTTCTCTGAATCAGGGCTTCATTAGGACTAGTGATTTGTTGCTAAAGTTGGGTTTCTTAAACTATGGGTTGTGGTTTCAGGTTTCTGCCATTGGGTCACAACTTAACTGTTGTATTTAACTATCGCAGATGGTTTGAGAAGTGGGTCGCGGTTGGTCATTGCCGGTTGATTAAGAAACCAGCATTGATCTTACGATTGTCCTTGATAAACCAAAGAGGATTGTCTACAATTCTCCAAGGGTGCAAAATCCCCACCATTTATCTAATAATTGTTTAAGTGGGGGAAACCCGCTCTTATGATTAGCTGTGATTCTCCAAGGGGCCCCAGAAAGAGAGATTAATCAAATATCAGCATCCACATAATAGACTTGCGAGATACCAACAATCGCCTTCCAAGACCTGTAGAGTTCAGTGGCTGAAAATGGAGCCCAGTGTGTCTTGTGTATGCCCTGAGCAGAAGGGAGCTGTGTAGCTGTAATAATCTGAGTAGTATCTTCCACTCAATGACACCAATGGAAATTAATGGGAAATGTATTTAGGACTGAAGCCAGGAAGCACTTCTTCACTCAGAGATGTGGAAATGTGAAACAAGCTTCATAGTCCTGTAGTTAAAGCAGAAACTTTGACAGCCTTTAAGAAGTATTTGAATGAGATATTAGGCTAGTTAGGTATTAGCTAACACTAAGCTTGATTGCCTGAATGGACGTCTTCTCTCATTCGTCAAGTTTATGTTCTTATGTTCTGTCTTCATTACCCTCAGTAGTGTTTGCCAGTCCAGAGCTGAGCAGCTGCCATTCCAGGAGGTAATGCAGTATGGGACGATAGACCTGATTAAGCTCACCTATAGACATGGATGAGCTTAGGGGGGTAACATTTTCACTTTCTGCAGATGTCTCTGCAACTAACGGTGTTGGCAATCTGACTCAACTATAGCTGAGATATGTTGTGTCCATTTCAGGTCAAGCAGTGGTGGTGACTCTAAAAAGTCTAAAGTTGCTGTGGATGGGAGTGTCACCTGCCTTCTCCTTTTTGAAGTGAATGACTAACTCCATGGTCTCGCTGACATTCTTGTCTTGACACCAATGTACAGTATTAGGAGACCAATCTCTTCTGTAAGCTGTTTTGTAGGTGGTCAGGCGTACAATGGTGTCTGTCCTCTGGAAATTTACTGATGGAGTTGGAGCTGCGTCTGGACACACAGTCATATGAGAATAAGGAGTACAGGTGATATCTCTGCACCCTATCCTATATGGTGTTGAGGGTGAGTGTGAAGTGGCGCTACCATTCCACCCATGCTGAGGTTAACAGTAGGGAAGTCCAAAATCCAATATCAGAGGATGGCATGATATTCCAAATCTAGGAGGCTGAAGGTTTATCTTCAAGGACCTACAGTGTTAAATAATGACCCGTAGTCTATAAACCAGTTTTATTATCCAGGAGTGTCTAAATTGTATAAAGGTCAAGGGATGTATCTTCCTCCGTGGACCATTTGAGGTGATGAGCAAACTGCAGGTGGTCTAATCTATCTAGAATGTTCTGTTTAATAAGTTCCAATGCTGTCTCTCAAATCATTTCGTGGGACGAAGGAGCTTTTCTTGGTGTAACTCATGCCACCAATTGATTAACTACTAGGATGTTTCACACTAGACCACCATCAGTGCGCTCTCTTATATTTTAAATGTTCTGCTTTTCAGAGCTATAACAGTGACCTGCATGATACAAGTACATGGTTCAGGTCTACTCACAACTGTAGTGTATTGTCTGAGAGCTTTTATATTGAAATACGTTTTGTTTGAATCCATGTATATTTCAATAGGCTGCTGTTCTTTAGATGTGTGTCTGTTAAGGCCCTATCAAGCTACATGACTTTTCCAGAGGTTTTCAGTTACAAACTTCATTTATATAATCTTCCTGAATTGGAAGCAGTCTCAATGCTCTCCTGTGACCGGCACTCATCTAGTCTGACATATCCAGCGACTTGGTCCATCCAATCTGCAACTCACCCCCAACAAGATCAAACGTGTCTTAAGTTGTATGGGTGGTCTCAGGGAGTTAAAAACCTATGAGCCTTGGAAGTACAATGCATATAATGCTGCTGCAAGGAAACGGGAGAATTATGTGTTTTGAGACCTTGCAAACAGAAGACAGACTTGTCTGTCTGGTTTCTCATGTTGTATGTACCAGGACAGAATAGGATAAAAAAAAAATAAGGGCTGATATTCCAGTTGAACTCTCTGTACCTGGAAAACATTTGAACATTGCCAGCTGTTTCAGACAGTCTGTGTTATTTGCTTTCAGAAAAAGTGGCATGCTTGCGATATTTTGGAAATGTAAAACTGTACTGAAAGTCATCATGGAATTGCATAATTTGTCATACCCTGCCATACATAGCTGTGTAACCTGACATCCTCAGGTAACAAGATCAGCAACTGCAGTCGGCCAGAATGATGGCCCATATGACTAGAAGTCCGGTAATGTGCCACCAGGTTTATTTAAATGTATAATTTTGTTTTATGGGGGAAGCCATTAAGAAGGACCTGCTTGCCATCTACTATTGTCAGCTATATTGCTGAATGTAGATACTGTACTGGTGTTACTCTTTTTAAATGTTACAATACCCAGGATAGAATAAATTGTTTTTATTTTAACAAGAAAACAAATGGCATTCTTGACAATAACTCGCTGTTTAATTTTTTTTCATAGCTTGGTGAGCTCCTACAGGACTGGAGACGCCTTAATGTTGCGATCACCAGAGCAAAGCACAAGCTCATCATGCTTGGTTGCGTACCCACACTGCGCCGCTACGTGCCATTGGAGAAGCTACTGAAGCATCTAGAAGCAGAAGATATGATATCCTTCAAACAGAAATACAATGACTTTGTTCTGAGTGTTTTTTTCCCTCATTACTATTAGCCTTTACTGTTGCACTCTTCTTTTCCATCATGTCTCTTAATTTTATTTTGCTTAAACTGAAAAGGCTCGGCTCTTCTAACCTTTTTCCCCCTCCACTGTAGCCTTGGACTTGGCCTAGTTGCTCTTCTCTTGACTTTTTCCACCTCTGCTATGTGCTTTTTGTAGCCTGGAGACCAAAACTGCACACAGTACTCCAGAGGAGGCCTCACCAGTGTGTTATAAAGCTTGAGCAGAACCTCCTTGAACTTGTACACCACAAATCAGGGCGCTGTATAACCTGACACTCTATTAGCCTTTTTAATGGCTTCTGAACACAGTCAGGAATTTGATAGTGTCGAGTCCACTACGACTCCTAAATCCTTCTCATAACGTGCACTCTTGATTTTCCGACTTCCCATTGTTTATTCAAACCTCACATTTACTGGCATTAAATTTCATCTGCCCAAGCCTGTAGGCTGTCCAAATCCTGTAACGATTTAACGTATTCCAAATTATTTGTTAATCCATGAGCTTGGTATCACCAGCTTGTTACTTATATTCCTATCCAAATAATTTATATACTAGCCGACCCGCAGCGTAGCATACGCCGCATAATTTATTCATTGATGGGTGAACACTTCCTGAAAGACACAGTTGTCCAAATGGGGTGGGTTTGAGGATACGACTGTGAGTGAATGAAAAGATGGAACTCTGGAGAGAGCAACATACAATTGTCCGTGACTGAAAACTGGTTTTGGCAGATACAGGCATATCTTTTTGAAAGTTTGATCCTGTACCTTATTAATTGTAATTGCAAAGGCTAATCTAACAGGAAATTGTCTGTGTGTAAAAGTAAAAGGCAAATTTGAATCTGATGGGGTCAGGGAAATCCGGGAAATAAGGACAGTTTGTGAGGTAGGAGCTGCGATAGTTTTACACTCCAGTACATTGCGGTGAATGCTGGTAACAGTCAGTCTAGTGCCATTACAGAGACCTCTTGCTGGCATGAGGTTTCTGAGAAGCATGACGACTGAACCAATTTTAATTTTGAGTTTATGCGGAGGCATGCCAGTGGGAGTAAGACTGTTAAGAAATTCTTCGGGGAATGAAAGTTGATCTGCGGGATCGTCTAACGATGGAGTCAACGCTGGTGAAAGTTACTTCGTTGGTAGGGATAAGTTTCATTACTTGTTCATTAAGGTGTAGTGAGTCTTCGTTGGTGACGCTTAATATAGCTCGTGTATTGAGTTGTTCCGGAGTGACAGTTGAGAAGTTGATGTCACCATATAGTTGTTGAATGGGATCAGAATTAAAAGGAAGAGAATGTGAAGGTAATGTTACAGCTGTTCCGTTTTTCCCGTCTCCAACATCGAGGAGCCATTTTGCGAAATGTTGTTCGTGAGGAATAGCTCTCATATTTGTCGTCAGTGTAAGTACATGCATGTGACACCACAAAGGCTGCTTGTTAATGCAACTGGTGACAGTAAGTGCTCGGGAGCCACCCATAATGACGGGGAGTATTTGTTGGACATCTCCACCCAATAGTATTGTTTTCCCTCCAAATGGCTGCGTGTCACCCGTGAGGTCACGTAATAACCTGTCAACTGCCTGGAATGCGTATGCATGTGTCATTGGCGCCTCATACCATATTATCAATTTTTTATTGCAGAAGATGTTGAGCATGTGGCGAGGTAGGTTTGATGTTGCATGTGGAAGTAGTAGTCAGCTTCAACGGTATTTTAAAAACGGAATGTGCAGTACGTACACTTGGTAACAATGTTGTAGCTATTCCTGTAGATGCTACGTTTTGTAGGAATGTCTCCCCTAGCTCTGATGGTATGAATCAGGGTTTTGTAGACAAAGGTTTTGCGTGTCTCAATGATCCTAGGAGCTATGTTGTCCGGGGCTTTATGCCCCTGGTAGGGCCACCCAAGGCAAACTGGTCCTAGGTGAGGGATGAGACAAAGAACGGTTCAACAAACCTCCAATGAAGAGTAAAAACTGTGGACGACGTTTTCCCTTGCCCGGACGCGGGTCACCGGGGCCCCCCTCTGGAGCCAGGCCTGGGGGTGGGGCTCGATGGCGAGCGCCTGGTGGCCGGGCCTACACCCATGGGGCTCGGCCGGGCACAGCCCGAAGAGGTAACGTGGGTCCTCCTTCCCATGGGCTCACCACCTATGGGAGGAGCCAAGGAGGTCAGGTGCAATGTGAGTTGGGTAGTGGCCGGCGGCGGGGACCTTGGCGTTCTGATCCTCGGCTACAGAAACTGGCTCTTGGGACGTGGAATGTCACCTCTCTGAAGGGGAAGGAGCCTGAGCTAGTGCGCGAGGTTGAGAGGTTCCGGCTAGATATAGTCGGACTCACCTCGACGCACAGCTTGGACTCTGGAACCAATCTCCTTGAGAGGGGCTGGACTCTCTACCACTCTGGAGTTGCCTCCGGTGAGAGGCGCCGAGCAGGTGTGGGCATACTTACTGCCCCCCGACTTGGAGCCTGTGCGTTGGGGTTTACCCCGGTGGACGAGAGGGTGGCCTCCCTCCGCCTTCGGGTGGGGGGGAAGGGTCCTGACTGTTGTTTGTGCGTATGCGCCGAACAGCAGTTTGGAGTATCCACCCTTTTTGGAGTCTCTAGAGGTGGTGCTAGAGGGCATACCTTCTGGGGATTCCCTCGTTTTGCTGGGAGACTTCAATGCCCACGTGGGCAATGACAGTGAGACCTGGAAGGGCGTGATTGGGAGGAATGGCCCCCCCGATCTGAACCCGAGCGGTGTTCTGTTATTGGACTTCTGTGCTCGCCACGGATTGTCCATAACGAACACCATGTTCAAGCATAAGGGTGTTCATATGTGCACTTGGCACCAGGACACCCTAGGCCTCAGTTCGATGATCGACTTTGTGGTTGTGTCGTCGGACTTGCGGCCATATGTCTTGGACACTCGGGTGAAGAGAGGGGCGGAGCTGTCAACTGATCACCACCTGGTGGTGAGTTGGCTTCGATGGTGGGGGAAGATGCCGGTCAGACCTGGTAGGCCCAAACGTGTTGTGAGGGTCTGCTGGGAACGGCTGGCAGAGTCCCCTGTCAGAAGTAGCTTCAACTCCCACCTTCGGCAGAACTTCGACCACATCCCGAGGGAGGTGGGGGACATTGAGTCCGAATGGGCCATGTTCCGTGCCTCTATTGTTGAGGCGGCTGACCGGAGCTGTGGCCGTAAGGTGGTCGGTGCCTGTCGCGGCGGCAATCCCCAAACCCGTTGGTGGACACCGGCGGTGAGGGATGCCGTCAAGCTGAAGAAGGAGTCCTATAGGACCTTTTTGTCCTGTGGGTCTCTGGAGGCAGCTGATAGGTACCGACAGGCCAAGCGGAATGCGGCTTCGGTTGTTGCTGAGGCAAAAACTCGAGCATGGGAGGAGTTTGGAGAGGCCATGGAGAACGACTTTCGGACGGCTTCGAGGAGATTCTGGTCCACCGTCCGGCGTCTCAGGAAGGGGAAGCAGTACAGTGTCAACACCGTATATGGTGGGGATGGTGCGCTGCTGACCTCGACTCAGGACGTTGTGGGTCGGTGGGGGGAGTACTTCGAAGACCTCCTCAATCCGACTAACATGCCTTCCAATGAGGAAGCAGAGCCTGGGGACTTTGAGGTGGGCTCTCCCATCTCTGGGACTGAAGTCACCGAGGTGGTCAAAAAACTCCTTGGTGGCAGGGCCCCGGGGGTGGATGAGATACGCCCGGAGTTCCTTAAGGCTCTGGATGTTGTAGGACTGTCTTGGTTGACACGTCTCTGCAACATCGCATGGACATCGGGGACAGTGCCTCTGGATTGGCAGACTGGGGTGGTGGTCCCCCTCTTTAAAAAGGGGGACCGGAGGGTGTGTTCCAACTATAGAGGGATCACACTCCTCAGCCTCCCTGGAAAAGTCTATTCGGGGGTTCTGGAGAGGAGGGTCCGTCGGATAGTCGAACCTCGGATTCAGGAGGAACAGTGTGGTTTTCGTCCTGGTCGCGGAACAGTGGACCAGCTCTACAGCCTTAGCAGGGTCCTGGAGGGTGCATGGGAGTTTGCCCAACCAGTCTACATGTGCTTTGTGGACTTGGAAAAGGCGTTCGACCGTGTCCCTCGGGGAGTCCTGTGGGGGGTGCTCCGGGAGTATGGGGTACTGGACCCCCTGATAAGAGCTGTTCAGTCCCTGTACAACCGGTGTCAGAGCTTGGTCCGCATTGCCGGCAGTAAGTCGAGCCCGTTTCCAGTGAGAGTTGGACTCCGCCAGGGCTGCCCTTTGTCACCGATTCTGTTCATAACTTTTATGGACAGAATTTCTAGACGCAGCCAGGGTGTTGAAGGGGTCCGGTTTGGTGGACTCAGGATTGGGTCACTGCTTTTTGCAGATGATGTTGTCCTGTTTGCTTCATCAGGCCGTGATCTTCAGCTCTCTCTGGAGCGGTTCGCAGCTGAGTGTGAAGCGGCTGGGATGAGAATCAGCACCTCCAAATCCGAGACCATGGTCCTCAGCCGGAAAAGGGTGGAGTGCCCTCTCAGGGTTGGGGGCGAGATCCTGCCCCAAGTGGAGGAGTTTAAGTATCTCGGGGTCTTGTTCACGAGTGAGGGAAGAATGGATCGTGAGATCGACAGGCGGATCGGTGCGGCATCCGCAGTGATGCGGGCTCTGCATCGGTCTGTCGTGGTGAAAAAAGAGCTGAGCCGTAAGGCAAAGCTCTCAATTTACCAGTCGATCTACGTTCCTACCCTCACCTATGGTCATGAGCTATGGGTAGTGACCGAAAGAACGAGATCGCGAATACAAGCGGCTGAAATGAGTTTCCTCCGCAGGGTGTCTGGGCTTTCCCTTAAAGATAGGGTGAGAAGCTCAGTCATCCGGGAGGGGCTCAGAGTAGAGCCGCTGCTCCTCCGCATCGAAAGGAGTCAGATGAGGTGGCTCGGGCATCTGATCAGGATGCCTCCTGGACGCCTCCCTGGTGAGGTGTTCCGGGCACGTCCAACCGGGAGGAGGCCCCGGGGAAGACCCAGGACACGCTGGAGGGACTATGTCTCCCGGCTGGCCTGGGAACGCCTTGGGATTCTCCCGGAAGAGCTGGAAGAAGTGGCCGGGGAGAGGGAAGTCTGGGCTTCTCTCCTTAAGCTGCTACCCCCGCGACCCGACCTCGGATAAGCGGAAGAGGATGGATGGATGGATGGATGAAGGTTTTCCGTGTTCCTGCAGGACCATCTAAGAAGAAGCATGTTTGTTGCAGATGGGAATTGCTGTATGCAGCGTGTAAACATGTGTTTGGTGAGGTGTTGGGGGCGGGCACATGAGCAGGCAGTGCACATGCCTCGAGAGCGAGGATGGGCGCGGAAGGAGGGTTAGAGTGGTTGGGCAACTTGGTCGATTTTATTTCCATTGCTGGAAACCACTCTTAACATCAGCCAATTCTGATGAGGTTCCTCACACCATCACCCTCTGCTTCCTGTGTCTGCACCCATCTACAAACATCACCAACCTCTAATGTGGCACCTTATCAAATGCTTTCTGAGAGTCCAGATAAATAATATCATATGCTCCACTTTGATCATATCCTTTTGTTAATTCCTTGTAGAATTCCAGCATGTTAATAAAACATGACCTCCCTCCTCTTAACCCATCCTGTACTTGCCATGCGTTTCTCAATCTTATTCTTAATAATTCCATCTATTAATATACAGGTGATGCAGGTTTTAAGCTTACTGGCCTGTAGTTAACTGATCTGCCTGGTCACCATTTTAATATAACAGGATAATATTTGGCCTTTTGCAGTCCTTCAGCATTTCCCCAGTTCACTGCAATTTCCTAAACCAACAGCTATGTATACAATGTTTTGAGTTTGTCATTTTTAAATATTCATACATCACGTATTTACTGTGTTGTGTCAGTGCTGTAGTTTTTGCTGCTTTTCCTTAACAAAGACATACATTTTTCAGCTTCCTCGTGGAGCCCATGAAGCAGCCTACCACCTGTCCTGATGAATGTGAAGTTCTCCTTAGGTTTGATGCAGTTGTCTGCCTTTCTTGACTCTCCCTTTAAAGTACTGTTAAGTTTTTAGCTTCATGAAATGTTGCACAGACATTTTAATCCCGAAACACAAAAGTGCTTGCTTGGCACACCCAGACGTCATGAACTTGCTTTTTCTCTTCTGGTACGTTTGACTTTTTATTGAGAGTAATGACTGGCATAAGGGCTTTGGTATTTCTGTGAGAAGCTCCTTATCGCCATAAGCTGCTACCTGATAATTTATTTGTGTGTTCATTTTTTCTCCCAAAAGTTAAATGTAAGTGTCAAAGAGATGTTGCTACAACAAAAGTAAAATACAATAAGCTTTTTTTAATTGTAGGAATAGATAAATGTTTGCTTAAGACTGTCTGCTTCAGAAGATTCTCCAGGTTTTCTGTTTTAAAAGCAGAGTAATTTGTTTCATGAGCCACAAGACAGGACTCCACTGATACTCGTATGTTGGTGCTTTATTGTGTAAAAGTTTACTTCTGCCACAAAATCCCTTTACATGTGAAAGGAAAAATTGTTGTTGTCTCTCTGAATATCGATGAGAAATAAAACCTAACTGTCTGGTATAAAATCATAAAGAGCAAAACTGAATCCTTGGACACCGCGCAAGAAGCGGGCGGAAAATTTCTGCTCTTTAAATCGTAGTTTCAAATCATTCAACTATAGCGAGGTGGAGCTCATGAAGTCCTCACGAGGCTATCGTCCATACGGAGATAATAAAATTGGGTTTCGCTTAGTACACTTGTCTGAAGTGGGCACGGATTTATGGGCAGATGACTAGGATTTTAATGACCATGTTTTTTTTTTTTTTTTTTTTTTTTTTTTCTCTCCTTTTTGTCAGTGGTTAAGTATTTAAAAGTGTAAATTAAGTTGATTTCTCATGATGTTGCTGCTGCTCCTCACGTCTTGAGAAATGTGGATATTCATGTTAAACACGCATTCTCTGCTGCTTTACCGAGTTTAGCCAGCCTTCATTTTAAAGCTGCTACTGGTGGTACAAGTTGAATGGTTGGCCATATTGGATTTTAGAGTCTGCCTTTAAGTTAACGTCAAACAGCAGGACGTGAGACTGCTGCTACTGCTTTATCATTTGCTGCTCCATCATTTGCTGCTCTGTCCATGCAGCGTTCATAAAAGCAGCTTTAAAAACTGAAAGGCTTTCTCTATTTTTCAAATTAAACAAAATGTATTGTTAACTTTGGACAAATATTTGAATGTTCTTATTGTATTTATGTATTTTTTTAATGATTTGTGGCAGCTTTGTTTGTTTTATACTGTGATACTTATCTGGGAGATCATAATTAATATGTTTAAAATATGCACTGTTTAAAATAAAAGTATTATTAAACGTAACTTTTTAAATTCTCGGTCTTATTAGCTCCTCCATGGTGAACCTCTGTTGTTAAAGGGCCTGTTCCCACCCTTCCCTAGCAAAGCTCTCTCTCTCTCTCTCTCTCTCTCTCTCTCTCTCTCTCTCTCCCCCCCCCCCCCCCCCCCCCCCCCCCCCCCATATTTCTGACACCTGGGACGCACTTCCTGAACATGCAAGGTCCTTGTAACATCACGGTCCAAGAGCTCCACCTGGTGGCCTCCACTGAACACAAGAAACCACAACTCCCATGCTACCCTGCAGGTGTCCATACTGAGGCTTTCCAGGTGGGATGCTGCCACTCGGTGTATTTGTGGGGAACGCCTTGCACATAGTAGGAAGTTAACCACTGTGCAGACCTCTCGGGTTCCCAAATCCATCCCTGATGCTGCTCAGTGGTTGTAAGAATGCCAGTCCCGCTGCAGTCACTGTAACATCCTTCCACCCCTGTGTCCTGGCATGGAAAGTGGATAACACTCCTTCCTGGCCAGGTAAGGGAGCTGTGTCCATACCGGCAGGGATGCCGGTTCATCTGTCACAATGCTCTTATAGAGTCCTTTAAACTTTCATATGCTCTTTACCCAAGAATTATCTGTCTATCAAGTATACTGAGCACATACTGGGATGGCATACTGTAGCTATTAGATGAAAAGATGTGCCTAACACACCGAATGGTTTCCTCTCATTTGCCAGGCTGCTTCTTAAATTCTATAAATGATGAATTGGCAACCATAATGAGAAAGAAGACACAAAAGGCTTGAATGGTTTTTTTTTTAATCTTTATTGTAGAAGAAAACAATGAGTCCTTCAGAAAATGGCGAAGATCTTACACTTCCAGTTCGTTAAACCTAAATAATGAGTGTCCCAGACTGTACAATCACTGCGTGGCCACCGATGTCTATACGTCCATTGTCTCTCATTGTGAGCTGCAGCTCCCCACCTCGTTTCGAGCACTGAAAAGCTGTGTTTGAAAAGGAAAACATTTGTTATTGTGATGTGAGTAGCTTAGACGTCCTGTCTCCCCTCTTGCTAAATGGTCTTGGTCACGTTACAAGGCAGAGTTAATGAGAGCATGTGATGCGGAGGGGTCCTGCTTAACTAACTGATCTACTGACTTGACTTTGGAAGTAGAATCACTTGATTCATGAAATGATCAAGTTCAGTTCTGGGTTCAAAGATGGCCAAAATGTAACTTCCGTCTCAAGAAACATGTCAGTCTACCACTCTCTTAATAACTGCAAACACACATACAGTCTATCTCATACACTTACTCAACTGTCTGGAGGGTGGTAAAAAGGCAATTCAAAGCTCAGCTTTCGCAGACATGCCACTGTGGCAGCATATTGGTTTCATCTCCAAGCTGCTTTGCCCCTTTTGCCCGCCCCCTCTCCCTCAGAGGTAACTGGTATGCCCACTGTCCACTGGTCCAGTGAGACTCCCTGGCCACCACACGCCCCAGACAGATAGACTCTAGCAGCCTGGAGCTACGTCTGAGGTGCTCTAAGTGTTGTGTCTGCCACGTAGCAATCATGGAGGTGTTTTTATGCTAGTTTCTGCAGGTGGACCTTATCCTCCTCGGATAGGACTGGACCACCTGCACAGCTTGTCCCTCTCAGGTTCAGAACACTGTCTACAGCAGACCACTGTCCCACGGCAAACTGCCTGAAAAACACTGGTTTATTGAATCACTCAACAGGGTGACAAACTGCCTACGGAAGCAACATCAGCACAAGATCTTCATAAAGTGGGTTTCCATGGCCAAGCAGCTGCACACAAGCCTAAGATCACTGTGCACAATACCAACTTTCGGCTGAAGTGGTGTAAAGCAGGCAGCCCTTGGACTTTGGAGCACTGGACATGTGTTCTCTGGAACAGTGAATCGCAATTCACTACCTGGCAGGCAGTCTGATGGAAAAATCTGAGTTTGGTGGACAGGGGGGGAAAATATTGATCTTCTGGACAGTATAGTACCCACTGTAAAGTTTGATGGAGATGAGCTAACAGTTGGTGGCAGTTTTTCAGGGTGGGATCCTGAGAAGTGTACTGTTAATGCTACAGTAAACTAAAACATTTTAGACAACCGTGTGCTTCCAACTTTGTGGCAACGGTTTGTGAAGGCCTTTTTGTGTTCCATCATGACTGTCCACAAAGCCATGTCTATAAAGACATGGAGGAACTTGAGTGGCCTGTACAGAACCTTGACCTCCACCCTACTGAGCTACTTTAGGCTGAACTGAAGCCAGGCCTTCTCATCCAACATGAGCACCTGACCTCACAAATGTGGGTACAAATACCCAAAGACACACTCAAAAATCTTCCTAGAAGAGTGGAGGCTGTTATAGCTACAACATGGTATAGAAAAGTATATTCTTAATGTTGATGATTTGCATATATTCAAAGAGAATCATGAGCATATATGAAAATAAGCATTATATCCTGGTGCATGTTATTACAGTAAGGGTTACAGTTAGTCTCAGACCATGAAGGAGTTATTTAAGAAAGGCCACAATTGATTTAAACATAAAAGAGCGGTCTTCCTCCCTTTTACTTTGAATTTCTGTGAATCAAAGGCGTTGTGTTCTTTGAAGGAGGTGAGCCAACAAGCAGCAAGATTTTGTTTTAGGAACACAGGTGCTAGATCTTCTGTTTGAAATACAGAAGAGTAAACAAGTTTCTCTAAGCGTTCAAGGCTTAAATTTGGGAACACAATAGCAGGCTTTCATATCAGTGCATATATAAAAAAAATGCTCAAAAAAAGAACACTTTGAAAACCCATCAGATCTCAATGGGGAAAAAAAATCCTGCTGGCTATCTCTACTGATATGGATTGGTAATGTGTTAGGAATGAAAGGATGTCACATTGTTTGATGGAAATGAAAATGATCAACCTACAGAGGGCTGAATTTAAAGACACCCTGAAAATCAAAGTGAAAAAATGACGAGGCAGGCGAGTCCATTTTGCCGAAATTTCATAGTTTGTATGGCACCCATGTGCTTATATGCATGTGTGACAAATTGGGGGGGGGGGCAGGCTCCTAATGAGACAACAGATGGTGTCCTGGGGGATCTCCTCCCAGATCTGGACTAGGGCATCACTGAGCTCCTGGAAAGTCTGAGGTGCAACCTGGTGGCGTCAGTTGGACTGAAACATAATGTCCCAGAGGTGCTTTATTGGATTGAGGTCAGGCGAGTGAGTGTGGGGGCCAATTAATGGTATCAATTCCTTCATCCTCCAGGAACTGCCTGCATACTCTCACCACATGAGTCAGGGCATTGTCGTGCACCAGGAGGAACCCAGGACCCACTGCACCAGCATAGGGTCTGACAGTGGGTCCAAGGATTTCATCCCAATACCTAATGGCAGTCAAGGTGCTGTTGTCTAGCCTGTAGGGATCTGTGCGTCCCTCCATGGATGTGCCTCCCCAGACCATCACTGACCCACCACCAAACCGGTCGTGTTGAATGATGTTACAGGCAGCATAATATTCTCCACAGCTTCTCCAGACCCTTTCACGTCTGTCACATGTGCTCAGGCTAAACCTGCTCTCATCTGTGAAAAGCACAGGGTGCCAGTGGTGGACCTGCCAATTCTGGTATTCAATGGCAAATGCCAATCAAGCTCCACAGTGCCACCTAGAGAACATTGGGCCTTCAGGCCACCCCCATGAAGTCTGTTTCTGATTGTTTGGTCAGAGACATTCACACCAGTGGCCTGCTGGAGGTCATTTAGTAGGCTCTGGCAGTGCTCATCCTGTTCCACCTTGCCTAAAGGAGCAGATACTGGTCAGTCCTGCTGATGGGTTAAGGACCTTCTACAGCCCTGTCCACCTATCCTAGAATAACTGCCTATCTTCTGAAATCTCCTTCATGCCCTTGAGACTGTGCTGGGAGACGCAGCAAACCTTCTGACAATGGCACATATTGATGTGCCATCCTGGAGAAGTTGTGCCACCTCTGTAGGGTCCAGGTATCGCCTCATGCTACCAGTAGTGACACTGACCGTAGCCAAATGAAAAACTAGTGACAAAATAGATGAGGAGGGAAAAATGTCAGTGGCCTCCACCTGTTAAACCATTCATTCCTGTTTTGGGGGTTGTCTCATTGTTGCCCCTCTAGTGCACCTGTTGGTAATTTCATGAACACCAAAGCATCTGAAACCGATTAACAGCCCCCTCTGCTACTTAACTGACCCGATCAATAGCCCAGAAGTTTCATTGACTCAATGCTATACTCGGATTAAAAAGTGTTCCTTTAATTCTTTTGAGCAGTATATATATATTATATATATATATATATACTCAGCAAAAAAAGAAACGTCCCCTGACTTTCAACTGTTTTTACTTTCAGTAGACTTAATGTGTAAATATTTGTATGAACACTAAAAGAGTCAACACCATAAGACATAAACTAAAAATGTTTCACAATGTGTCCCTGAATGAAGGGAGGCTCAAAATCAAAAGTACCAGTCAGTATCTGGTGTGGCCACCAGCTGCTTGAAGTACTGCAGTGCATCTCCTCCTCATGGACTGGACCAGATTTGTCAGTTCTTGCTGTGAGATGTTACCCCACTCTTCCACCAAGGCACCTGCAAGTTCCTGGACATTTCTGGGGGGAATGGCCCTAGCCCTCACCCTGCGATCCAACAGGTCCCAGACGTGCTCAATGGGATTGAGATCTGGGCTCTTCGCTGGCCATGGCAGAACACTGACATTGCTGTCATGCAGAAACTCACGCACTTTTTGCCACTCCTGTCTGGTCCAGCGAAGGTAGGTTTGTGCCCATAGGCGACGTTGTTGCTGGTGATGTCTGGTAAGGACCTGCCTTACAACAGGCCTGCAAGCCCTCAGTCCAGCCTCTCTCAGCCTATTGCGGACAGTCTGAGCACTGATGGAGGGATTGTGTGTTCCTGGTGTGACTCGGGCAGTTGTTGTGGCCATCCTGTACCTGTCACGCAGGTGTGATATTCGGATGTACCGATCCTGTGCAGGTGTTGTTACACGTGGTCTTCCACTGCGAGGATGATCAGCTGTCCTTCCTGTCTCCCTGTAGCGCTGTCTTAGGCGTCTCACAGTGTGGACATGGCAATTTATTGCCCTAGCCACATCAGCAGTCCTCATGCCTCCCTGCAGCATGCCTAATGCACGTTCACGCAGATGAGCAGGGACCCTGGGCATCTTTCTTTGGGTGTTTTTCACAGTCGGTAGACAAGTCTCTTTAGTGTCCTGCGTTTTTAGAACTGTGACCTTAAATGCCTACTTTCTGTAAGCTGTTAAGGTCTTAACGACCATTCCACAGGTGCATGTTAATAAATTGATTATGGTTAATTGAACATGCATGGAAAACATTGTTTAAACAATTTACAATGAAGATCTGTAAAGTTATTTGGATTTTTAAAACATTATTGTTGAAATACACAGTCCTGAAAAAGGGACGTTTCTTTTTTTGCTGAGTATATATATATATATAT
>JANRMT010062811.1:3978587-4000388 GCA_026402145.1 Polypterus bichir lapradei | reverse complement strand
TGCAAACATATGGCTTCTACTTTGAGGATTTTCACCTATCGAGGAGGTATTACTGTATATATATATATATATATGTTAAAGGAACATTTAAGTTTATATGCCTGTGCCTCTTTATGAATAATAATAAAGTTACAGAAGAGTATACTAAACCAGTTTTAAACTATGTATGTATTCATTGTTAAGGGCCTGTGCTTTTATTTCAAGTAGTTGAGAGGCACCACACCAAGCTGTCTGCCGCTTAGCCCTTTATCAGTGAAGCTGAGTGCTGCCGCCTAACTGGCACGGCCGCCTATTATGTCAGCCTTAAGAGATGCTAGTGCAACAAGTAAACATTAATTGAATTCTCAATTAAGCAGTCCAGTATTCATAAGTGGGTTCTACTGAGTCCAAAGTGGTGGTGAGAACTAATTAACCAAAGACCCTCAATCTTTAACAGGACAGGATTATGGAGGAGTATTTAGGTGATGCTCACTTCCAGGGGGCAAATACGTCCTTGAAGCCAAAGGGATTTTAATGAAGAAACAGATAGTGAAGGTTAAATTGTTATGAGAAAGTTTATGATGACAGGTTATTATTATGAGAAAAGGTGCTGAATGAGGTTATTATTATTAGAAACTCTGTAAAGAAGATGATGGGAAATTGTGTGAAGAGGGATAAGAATTGTAATAAATCTGAAACTCACAGAATGCTCAGCCTCAATTCATTTGAACTGGGACCGTGTGTGCATCACGTAATAAAGCTTCTGATTCTGCTTTCTGTCCTGAGACTGCAAGTGCCTTTTTTGGGGCTGAGGGTGCCCGTTGCCTGATCTGCTTTTGGAGTGGGATGACCAACAAGTTCATATACTGTAGGTGTGATGGGCAGCGGCCCGCAAATTTTGAGCCATATAGTGCAAGTGGCTGCCCTGCTGCTGACTTACCACGTCATTTAGTGAACGTGTTAAGTAAAGGTGGACTTGGCCTTTTTTGGACTTTACCTACCGAGCATTTGCTTCTTCCTCAGCTGCTCAGACCAGTAGCTTCCTAACACTGCATGTGCTGACCCTGAAAGAAAAAACAAAACTGGCATCCATGGTTTTGTTAAAAAGCTGTGCAATCATAACTTAATGAAAACGGTGGGCCAAGTCACAATTGGTACATCCCAGTTAACTGTACAGTGAATAAAATTATGTATAACTCAAAAAATACTGAAACTCAAAGTAATGTAAAATAGCAACTCTGGGTGTGTCATAAAAAAATATGAAATAAATTGCCATTCATGTCCAAGGCAAAATGTGTTAAACAGCATTTGAACCCCATTGCATAAGGCCTCTGCTCATTCTCACTTCTAATTATATAATGTTTTTATTTTATTCAACTCAATGAGGGATCAAACATTTGGAGCCTTTCCTATTAAGAGAAACACCAGAAAATTATTTTCTCAACCTGAATGCCCGTGTTACCATATTGACACGTAACTGACTTAAAGTCTCGAGCTCTGGCATTGTGTGCCCCCACAGAGGTAGACCTTCACTTTGGGGAACAAGTGGTAATAACATGGAGCCCAGTGTGAAGGACAGGGTGGACTGGCATTCCTTCAAATCTGCAGTTTTAAAGAGCAGCCTTTGCCACCCCTGCAATGTGAGCGGAAATGCTGATGTGAAGAGGGATGGTCGGCAGATTTCGACACTCGTTTTCTCAGATTCACTGCTGCAAGTGCCAAAAGCAGTCGGTGTAATATTGTGGGCCTTTTGAGGCTTGTGATGCATATAAACTACACCAATAGTGTCATAAAAACTGTGTTTGTGTTTTTGCCAGTTCTGGTTTGTCCCTGAATTTCTTTTGGTGTTGGCGAATCCCACTACTTCCATTGTTTGGTTACTGGGTCATACAGCGAATTCAGCAAGGCATTCACTTTCTGCAGGTTTGATTGCATTATAGATTTCATTTTAAATGGATAAATGTTCTGTTTTTGTACATCAATCTACACTCAGAAACCCATATTGATAAACTGAAAACATGTTCAGAAAGGTTTCCAAATTTATTACAAATCAAAACTGAAATCCCTCACTCTTGTAAGTATTCACACCCTTAGTTCATCACTTTGTAGATGCCGCTTTGGCAGGAATTCCAGCTTCAGGTCTTCTTGGGTAAGTCTCTACAAACTTTTTCACACCAGTTTATCCCGTTCTTCCTGGCAGATCCTCTCACGCTCTGTTAGATTGGATGGGAAGCGTCTGTAAACTGTCATCTTCAGGTCTCTTCACAGATGTTCTGTAGGTTTTAAGTCTGGCCTTTGGCTGGGCCTCTCAAGGACACTCCAGCATTGTCTTGGCTGTCTGGTTCTGGTCATTGAAGTGCTGAAGGGTGAACCGCCATCGCAGGCTGAGGTCATGTACTGTCTGGAGAGGGTCTTCTTCAGGGATCTCTCTGGATTTGGACGCATCCATCCTTCTCTCAATTCTGACCAGTCCAAAATATCAAGAACTCGCGTCCCACGAGATGAGACTTTGTGCCAAGAGATTTAACCAGGCCCGGGGTAGGAAATAAAAGACAAAGAGTAGGACAGCTGCTGTACAAGCTTTTAAACGTTCGAAGAGGTGCACAAGATGCTATCGAGCAAAGAGGAGGTAAAAAAAAAAACTATATTTGTTTCCCATTGTGTCACCGTTTAAGATGGGGTTTCGGAGGAGCGACCGCGTGTTCTTGGAGTGCATTCAGCCCACCTCTTCACAACACGAGCGGAAAAGACGCGAAGTGGCTGGCACGTAGCGCAGGGTGGGGGGGTTGCCGAGCAAAGCCAGCAAAGGGCGAACCCCCTTGTAATAATATAATAATAATAGTCTTTATTGAATTTTACAAATAGAACCTGAGAATAGTGCACACATCATGATAAAACTGTGAGAACACTGAAATATGAATAAATAAGATTATTTTCAGTTTTGGATTAATCTCCTGCAATTTCCTTCTTTTATAGCCTGTCCTTTCTGATGCAGTCTCCCATACATACTGTATTTTATCAGTGAACTGAACTGCGATTCAGTGTACTGCAAGTCAATTGTCTGCAGTTCGTTCCTCCTTTCAGTACATGAACTGATTTTTTCGGTGAACTACTTCAGTGTACTGCACTGTGAGTCTCTTGTCTACAGTTCGTGAACAATCTTGTGATGGTTCTCCAGACCAGTAGGGGGCATACTGGATCATTCAATTAGTCAGTGTACTGCGACGGTCATAGTCACTCAGTCAGAGTGAACCATTCAATGAGAGGTGCTTGGTGTCGTCTACCAAGTCAGTCATTGGCTAGCTGTCGTCTATTTTTGCTGAAACAGCTTACTGATAGGCTATTTTCCAAAGACAGCAGCCATTTAAGTGATCGCTCTGGACTGTTGAGGGAATGCAATATAAAACATAACACACACTGTGCATGTCTTGAAAAGATTCATTCTTTAATGTCAGTGAACCAGTACTTTCGTTCAGAGACCAAGACAAGTACAAAAGAGGTATCACTGCAAATCACTAGCATGCACTGATACAGCACATTGCCGCTCGCACCACATGACGAACCACCTCAGGATCCCAAATTAGGGCATCAGCACCACACTAGTTTGAGCACTGGGGTGCCACAAGGATGTGTACTAAGTCCTCTTCTCTATGCACTCTTCACCCATGACTGCCAACCCATCCACCAATCAAACATTATTGCTAGATTTTCCGGATGATACGACTGTCATTGGGCTTGTAACAGACAACAATGAGGCTGCATATAGAGAAGAGGTTCAGAATCTGACAGCATGGTGCAACACCAACAACCTGGTCTTAAATACCAAAAAGATCAAAGAAGTTATTCTGGACTTTAGGACCACTAAAAAGACTAATCACGGTCCAATAACAATCAATGTAGATGCTGTGGAGAGAGTTTCCAGCTTTAAGTTTCTAGGAGTCACCATCTCAGAGGACCTGTCCTGGGCTGACAACAACTTGGCTATAATAGGCAAAGCACAACAACGCCTCGATTTTCTCAGGTAGCTAAGGAGAGCTGACCTCCCCGAGAAGCTGCTGGGTAATTTCTATAGCTGCACTATAGAGAGCATCTTAACTAACTGCTTGTTGGCGGGCAGGTACAACAGCTGCACTAAGGCTGCTAAAGAAGCCCTGCAGCAGGTCATAAAAACAGCAGAGGCCATTATTGGGACTGAACTGCCATCACTCGAACTCTCGTATAAGACTCGCTGTGTGAGAAGGGCCAAAAACATTCTCAAGGACAAAACTCAACCTGGAAATTCTTTGTTTGAGCTCCTCCCGTCAGGAAGACGCTTTAGGTCAGTCCGTGTACGCACAAACAGACTAAAAAATAGCTTTCTCCCATCTGCCATAAACTTTCTGAACTCTGAATCTCCTCAGTCTGAGATCATTTTTAATTGAGCGTGTGCAATAAGCTATATTGGTAATGTGCAATATACAGTACTAATGTAATACAATATAGAATATGTAATGTACTATTCATTAACAGGTGCAACAACAATTTAGGCTGCTGTACTTTGAGCAATAATAATTTGCTCTGCTTACTTGATCACTTAACACTGTATACGACATATTTGGAATTATTTGACTTTTCTTTAAATGCACCTTGTGGCTGTCACTAAAAGTAATTTCGTTATGTTACACAATGACAATAAAGTGCTTGAACTTGAACTTTGTTTTGTGGCCTTTGTTCTGTTTTCAGTTAAATATGGGTTTAAATGATTAACAATCTGTTTATTTACATTTTACACAGTGTTCCAACTTTTTTATATAAGTGTGGTTGTAGACATTGCCATGCAAGTTAATCCATTGAAACCAAAAAAAGGTAGGAAGTCATCATTATCATCTTCAGTCTAAACCCCACACTTTGCCTAAAAGATTCAGCGCTTTCATTTTGAGAACGCATTGAAATTGTTGCTATTCATGGCTTAAACACTTGAACTAGAAACCAAAGTTTAGGTCTGATGGGTTTGTGTTTTACACTCTATTTTTTTAATTTGTGTCAAAGATGTCGCTTAACAGCAGCCCTTCCAAGATGGCGACACCGATAGAAGCCTCACCTGTTACTGGATCCTCTGAAATGCCATTCCATGGAGCAAAGTATCTGGTGTAAAAGTCGTGGCCATCAGGGTGAGATGGATTTCCTTTTAGTGTGATGATCAGTCCCTTCACTTTGCCCGTATTTTCACTCTTCATCAGAGAAAGTGGGTCAGGGCTTAAACTCTCCAAGGTGGCCCTAAAAAAAATTAAAACACCGTAAGAGCAGGGAAATGAACATCTACGCCTTACTTGACCTTGGGTCTTTACTGAAAAGCTTGAAGATTAGTATTGTTACTTATAACTATAGCACATTTATCAGTTTTAAAAGATAAATAATCTGTTTTTTATAGCCACTGGCTAATCCACCTTAATAAAAGGACAAGTGTCTGTGCGTCTGTCCGGTTGCTAGAGTTAGAAATAATTAAAAATAGGCAGAAGAAGGGTTAAAAAATCAAAAATTGCACTAATAATGCCAGATAAAGGTCTAAAAATAAGAAAACTGGCCCCATTACTCTTTTCTGTTGTCTGATGTTGTTTGCCAGCAACAGCAGTGTCGTCGCAACTTTCTTGCACCCGCTCAGGCTGCGTGACTGAGGTTTATAGTTGTAAGGCTGATAACTTTGCATGTTGGGCAATGGATGAGTGAAAATTACAATAAATCGATGCACACATCATTAAGGCAAAGCTCAAACCACTGCCACATTTTCTCAGCAAAACAGTTAGATAATAAGAGTGGTCAGTTAGAGTAGCAACGCCGAGAGGAAGCAGCAAAAATGGGAAAAGCCACCCTGAGGGAAAGATACTGGGTGCATATTATTATACCAGACAGTGGAGGTCTACGTTGATTACTTTGATTTTAACCTGTCTAAGATAAATAGCACAGCTAGTTCCACCTTAGTTCCAGCTTTAATTTTTTTTTTTTTAAATCATAGATTTTCTAAGGGTTACTCTTTGAGTCTGTGGACAGGACTGAAAATGCAGTCTTGTCATTTCCAATACGGGGCCCTCAAAGACACCTGATAATTTAATCTGAGGAGAGAAATAAAAGGACATTCTAACCCTAACATTTGTCTTTCCAGGAGAGTGCCATTGACTGTAGTCTTATTAGACATATATAAACGAAAGACCTTGGGATGTGTGTGTGTGTGTGTGTGTGTGTATGAGCTCACGCTCAACCACAGCCACTAGATGGCGCACACATGCATTTTTAAATTTTTTCACTGCTTGCTACGAAAGACCTGTGTGTGCACACAGACATAAAATTACTAGACGCCACATGACCAGCAGCATTGTACGTCGACGTTGCCGCCATATTGCGAGTGGCACTGCTGTGGAGTGAAGTAATGGATAAAGATGCCTCATGCATGTGCTGCTTGGGATTGTACAAACCGCTGTACGCTCCAAACCAGATCCCAGGGGATTACATTTCACAGGTAAGGCTGAACAATTGTTTTGCTTATATTTGGCCATTAGAAAATCCCGTTTTATAATCTTACCACTCAAGGTCACCTTACAATAAAATTAAACAACATTAGTAAAATTAAAACAAGAGAATGATAAATCAAAAAGCAATAATTAGCAAACAAACAAAGATAACTGGCAGTAACAGTGCAAAATTCACAATTGGTATGCCAGTTTGAAAGATACGTTTTGAGGGCAGTTTTAAAATGTGTTATTGAATCGAACTGATGTATATGAGAGGGAAGAGAATTCCCGAGTTGAGGAGCACAATGAGAGACGCTCGAGCTACCATAGCACAGAGTCTGATGTGCGGTACAGAAAGTAGAGCTGCAGATGAGGATCTGAGTGAGCGAGAGGAGTGTCAGTCTGTAGGAGATCAGTGAGGTTGTGGAGAGCTTTAAATGTTAAGAGCGGTATTTAGTATTGTATTCTGTAGTTAACAGGGAGCCAGTGAAGTTGAGAGAGAATAGGTGTAATATGTTCAGTGGATTTAAAACAGCAGGTTATTATCCTGGCAGCAGAATTTTGAAGAAGTTGTAAGCGATGGATAAGTTTTTGTGGGATGCCAGATAGAATGGCATTACAGTAATCTATATGTGAGGTGACTCGGGCATTAACCAATACTTCAGTACTGTGTTGCGTAAGAACAGGACATCTACAAATGTTTCGGAGATGGAAGAAAGCAGTCCGAAAAATGTTATTTATATGGGAGGAATTATTTAATAATAATAATAATTATTATTATTTAATAATTGCCATTATTAGTGTATAAATGTTTCTTTGTGCCGGTCCCAAGCCCAAATAAATGGGGAGGATTATATCAGGAAGTCTGACATGTCTGGTGTAAAATTTTGCCAAATCAATATGTAGGCAACAATTTTGGACGATCCACTGTGGCAGCCCCTAATAGGAGCAGCCGGAAGAAGAAGAAGTGTATAAATGGATATAAATAATTGCATTTAAACGATTCGCCAAAATCTGTTGTATGTAAACGATACTGTTTAAAACGTTATTGTTTTTTCATCAGAAAACCCAGTTTCCATGTCTACCTGTATTAGTTTAAATGGCACTTTTGCCACTCGCAATATGGCGGATGCACTGACGTATTGTGTTGACTGGGCAACACAGTGAATGCGGCGTCTATCTATATATGTCTATGTGTGTGCAGCAAACGCTGCCACGCAACAACAACATTATGCTAATGACACAGACAAAAAGACACAACGTTGAAACGAAGCAATTGCCGCAGCACAACAACGTGCAAGTGAAACACCTCAGCGACAGTGGGCAAGCCTAGACGTTTTCACTAAAAACATTGTCTATCTGGAGGTATTTTCTCGAGACAAAGATTAACAGGACTCATATGCCGGCGATACAGCTAAGATATGACATTGTCCGTGTTTCTACAAAAGCCAATAGGGCAACAAGCACTGGTGTGTCCACTTCCTCTGCCCTGGGTAATTCTTAACAGTTAGCTGACGCTTCTCCAAGTTCACATATATAGTAAAACTGCTAGGGCGTCTTTAGGTAGTTTAATATATAATTCAGATCATTTTAGTTTGTGAGAGTTGTGTGTAATATACAGTTTTAAGGTGTAGTAACACACAATTCTGACAGCCTAGAGAAGAGTCAGTTATGAATGGCAGACTTTCATTCCTCAGCTCAGATATTATTTGAGAGGTTGCTTTACCCTCATAGCCTAAGATCCTCTGGTCATAAGCACCATGAAACTAGTTGATTGAATCTAAAAATACCACTGGCACCTTCATCATTACAAGTATGAATGGCGACACAGAAGGACTGGCATCCATAATGGGTAGGAGAGTATTGTTGGTTGGGAGGCCATAATGGACAGACAGTGTAATGGAAGAAGGAACCCAGCCAGGATGGCTAATGATTCCTTACCCAGTCGGGACAGTTGGGGTGTAGTGGATGTACTGGAACAGTTTATCCTCCAACATGGAAGGTGGCAGTGCTTCTCTGGTTGGCTTCCAGTTTGGACACCCACTGGGTATCATGGAACCTGAAGTCTCAAAGGGAAACCCTGTCAGTGTTGTGCGCTGCCAAAAGAAGCTCTCCCAATTTTGGGAAGCCACCAGGGGGAGCGGCAGGGAATTGTTATGCCCTCTTTGAAAAATTTTCAGCTGACTGGGAAGTGCTTCCAGTGTGCAGTGCTGTGGCGCCAAATGTATTCCTGGGTCTGACATAAAAGAAGTCAAGTTTCCTGCATGAGTGGTCAGAGTTGTGAAGAGAATGGATGAGACTACATGGGAGGAGTTGAAGGAGACAAGAGAACACATTGTATATATTATACTGTTGTGGAAAACAATTTGGAGGTTTGTGAAGGTCTTGTAAATAAAAATATCTTCTGTTTGAACCCAAGATGGTGCCATGTAGTTGTGTCTGGGGGTTTAGGAGCTCAGTGGCATCCCATGTTGGTCACAGAGCACTAGTAATTGTGGATTTTTGAAAAGGCATATAGAGGTTTTAGCTGCACCACAATAATTAGGAGGATGAAAAATCTATGAGAAAGGTCTTACTTTAGTAAAATAAAATATATACAAAATCAAACTGAATTTGTTATATGTAATGCAGGACAGATATATACCTAAAATTGTAATTAATAGGACATTTTTAAAAACTCCACAGTGGATTAATAAAGATTTAAAGAAGAAGTTGCAAAAGAAAAAATTGCTTTATAAGGCATATAAGACTAATGACTGTAAAGTGAATCATAGAGCGTATGAGAACATGAGGGCAACCATTAAGAAGGATATCAGGGAGGCTAAAAGACAGTTGGAGTGGCAAAAGAAGACCCTAAGTGATTCTTTCAGTATTTTAGTAGTAAAAGAACAGTCAAGGAGGAGGTCCAGTGCATCAGAAATATTAAAGGGGAATTAAAGGATACAGACAGTGAAATAGCGGATGCCCTAAACTTACATTTTTCTGAGGTCTTCACGTGTGAGCAAGTGGACAACCTCCCAGAGGTAAACGCGACTACTAAGGGATTTGGAAATTGTAGAGGGAGAAGTGCTGCTCTGAATAAATAGGCTGAAATCAAACAAATCACCAGGACCAGATAATATTTACCCTCGAGTTCTTAAGGAGGCTAGTGAGTACAGATATAAACCCTTGAAGCATATTTTTCAGAACTGGAGAGATTCGGAAGGACTGGAAAATGGCAAATATCATCCCATTATATAAAAAGGGTGACAGGGCAGATCCAAGCAACTATGGGCCAGTAAGCTTAACGTGCATCACAGGAAAATTAATGGAAGGAATTATTAAGGATAAGATTGAGCAACACCTGGCAAGGACAGGAGTTATTAGGAACAGTCAGCATGGGTTCAGAAGAGGGAGGTTGTGTTTTACTAACATGCTGGAATTCTATGAGGAGGCAACAAAAGGATACAATCAGAGTGGAGCACATGATATTAATCATCTGGACTTTCAGAAAGCATTCGAAAAGGTGCCACATGAGAGGTTGGGCATCAAATTAAAAGAAGTGGGAGTTCAGGGTGATGTTTTTAGATGGGTGCAGAATTGGCTCAGACACAGGAAGCAAAGGGTGATGGTGCGAGGAACCCTCATCAGAACTGGCCAATGTTTAGAGTGGTGACCAGCAGGGGGCAGTGCTAGGGCCACTGCTATTTTTAATATATATATAAATGATTTAGATAGGAATATAAGTAACAAGCTGGTTAAGTTTGCAGATGATACCAAGATATGTGGATTAGCAGATGATTTGGAATCCGTTATATATCATTACAGAAGGTCTTGGATAGCATACACGATTGGGCAGATTTGTGGCAGATGAAATTTAATGTCAGTAAATGTAAAGTATTACACATAAGAAGTAAAAATATTAGGTTTCAATACACAATGGGAGGTCAGAAAATCGAGAGTACACCTTATGAGAAGGATTTAGGAGTCGTAGTGGACTCTAAGCTATCAACTTCCAGACAGTGTTCAGAAGCCATTATGAAGGCTAACAGAATGTCAGGTTATATAGCGCCTTGACGTGTGAAGTACAAGTCACAGGAGGATCTGCTCAAGCTTTATAACTCACTGGTGAGGCCTCATCTGGAGTACTGGGTGCAGTTTTGGTCTCCAGGCTACAAAAAGGACACAGCAGCGCTAGAAAAGGTCCAGAGAAGAGCGACTAGGCTGAGTCCAGGGCTACAGGGGATGAATTATGAGGAAAGATTTAAAGAGCTGAGCCTTTACAGTTTAAACAAAAGAAGATTAAGAGGTGATATGATTGAAGTGTTTAAAAGTAGGGAAGGGAATTAGTCCAGTTGATCGAGACGGTGACTTTAAAATGAGTTCATCAAGAACACGGACACACAGTTGGAAACTTGTTAAGGGTAAATTTCACACAAACATTAGGAAGTTTTTCTTTACACAAAGAACGATAGACACTTGGAATAAGCTACCAAGTAGTGTGGTAGACAGTAAGACGTTAGGGACTTTCAAAACTCAACGATGTTTTTTTGGAAGAAATAAGTGGATAGGACTGGAGAGCTTTGTTGGGCTGAATGGCCTGTTCTCGTCTTGAGTCTTCTAATGTTATGTTTTATGAATGTACAGCCACACCTTTACAAAAACTGGATATAGTGCCTTGGCAGTTAGTTAATGGCATTTAGTACAGTGGGGATGAAGCTTAATGGAGATAAGTGACAACATGTAGTTGATATACACTGATGAAAAAACAAAAAACATGGCAAACATTGTGTCTCAGTCGCTGGCCTGGGTCAACCCATGATTCATTTATTTTGATTCAAAGAGGCTTTGACAGATGTGATGGTGCTGTACGTAGTGACTGGCTTGTTGGTAAGGTGACTGGCTAAACCGTCAGTGTATCATATGACCTGTACTATTCATTGTAACAGTAATCATGTCATTACATGTGCCGGGTGAGAGTGGCTACCTGCTCAGACGATGGCACCTTACGCCTTTCTCAAAACCCCAAAGCGCAGAGGAGAAATGCTATATTGCCACACATGATCTTGCGCTGTCATTTGCAGATCACGCTTATATGCAGGTGGTGGGTTCTCGGCGAATCAGGAAGGAGAGGCTGTTCTACCGGCCAATAAAGTTCTGCTGGTTCGTGATTGCATATGTATGAGGTTGATTAGCATCTTCCATACTGTATATGGATATTTCAGGGTGGCGTTCAAGGAGCGTTCACATACACATATTTATAAGGTGATTGTGTTTTATAAAGGGTAAATTGCATAGAAATGTGTGTTCGTCATCTTTTTTTGGCGTGTGTATATTTTCATGCTCAAATCCATGCAAAGTTTTATAAATGGAGGCCCCATTAGATTCTGTCTCCTGCATTTGAAGTTTGACAGAGATTCAACAGCAGCAACAAAAATCCCAGCCAGGCTATGGTTGCTATTCCTTAGGTCCCTACCTGTCATATTGATCGCTCAGACGCACCAGAAGTTTCTTAGTTTCACAAGAGTAACAAACCTCCTGAGCATGAAGGTCACCAATGGCGGCCTGGAAAACAAACAAAAAGAGAGAAAGAAAGTTTGATGAAGTTCAAATGTGCACTCAATCCCTATGTACAGGTTATTAAGATCAAATATGCAAAATGGAGATGCAGCAAGTGGCAGAATCCTTGAGCTATCCTTGGATTCTGCCTCAATTCTTCCTTTTGTGTGGACTTCATATTTACGGCCCAGCAGCCAGACCGAGCACCACACAGGAAAAGGAAAGATTTGAGCGCATGTTTTGTCTTAAATATTTTATAATGAGTAGGATTCTCAGTTTGTTCTTGGAGGCAGTATTCCATCCAAAATAAGGGCAAATGGATCTGGAAAATGGTGCAGCCCTAATGACCACAGTGTCAGAACAACAAAATGCTGAAGTGGAAAACAATTTAAGGTTAGGGACCACCTTGGAAAGATTAAAAAACCCAAAAAAGCATAAACTAGACAAAGATAAAGAAAAGGAACAGGATAAAATGACCAATATGACAAAAAATGAAAGTGAGACAAAGCACTGCTATGAACTAAAAAGATGCAGTTTTTCAAACAGGGTCTGTTGGTGGGTTCTGTCTGATCATGTGGCAGGTAAGGGGAAATTTCAAAACATTTTCTCCAGCTTTACTCCTGTTATGGTTCTTTAACCTTCTGGGATTTCAATGTCATTTACAAACTTCTTAATGAATAAGTCGGTCTGGATAATAAATGAATGGAAGCACTTCATGGTGGTATTTGTAGTGAAAGACACTATATAAACCAAGAATATTTAGAGCTTACATACTACTTCCTGCCAGGTAAGTGCCATAGCCCATAATCCAAACTCACAGCCTTAATACAAAAAACACCTACCTCTAAAAAGTGCTTTATATCCTGAGGATTCTGTTGAGAGGGAAACACAAACATTAACATTCAAATATGTAGATTTAATATTTCTATACATTTTTGAGGTCCTTAATGTCACATGTGCAGAGTACAGTGAAATTCTTACTTGGATTTGTTAGTCAACTTGCAACATCTCAAGAGTGGGAACCTACACTCACCAGCCACTTTATTAGGTACACCTTTCTAGCACAGGGTTGGACCCCATTTTGCCTTCAGAACGGCCATAATTCTTGGTAGCATTGATTCAACAAGGTGCTGGAAACATTCCTCAGGGATTTTGGTCCATACTGACGTGAAACCATCACACAGCTGCTGCAGAACTGTCGGCTGCACATCCTTGATGCAAATCTCCTGTTCCACCACATCCCAAAGGTGCTCTGTTGGATTGAGATCTGGTGACTGCGGAGGCCATTTGAATCCAGTGAACTCATTGTCATGTTCAAGAAACCAGTTTGAGATGATCTGAGCTTTGTGACATGACACATTATCCTGCTGGAAGTGGCCATCAGAAGATCATAAAGGGATGGACATGGTCAGCAACAATACTAAGGTAGGCTGTGGCACTTAATGTTCAGTTGGTGCCCAAAAAAAATATTCCCCACACCATTACTCCACCAGCCTGAACCATTGATACAAAGCAGGATGGATCCATGTTTTCATGTTGTTGATGCCAAATTCTGACCCTACCATCCGAATGTCACAGCAGAAATCGAGACTCATCAGACTAGGCAACATATTTCCAATCTTCTATTGTCCATTTTTGGTGAGCCTGTACAAATTGTAGCCTCAGTTGCCTGTTCTTATCTGACAGTCAGAAGGTCTCCTGTTGCTGTAGCCTATCTACTTCAAAGTTCAACATGTTGTGTGTTCAAGATTGTTCTTCTGCATACCTCAGTTGTAATGAGTATTTATTCAAGTTACTGTTGCCTTTGTAACAGCTTGAACCACTCTGGCCATTCTCCTCTGACCTCTGGTATCAACAAGGCATTTTCACCCAGAGAACTGCCACCCATTGGATGTTTTCCCTTTTCCTGACCATTCTCTGTAAACCCTAGCTATGGCTGTGAATGAAAATCCCAGTAGATCAGCAGTTCCTGAAATACTCAGACCAGCCTGTCTGACACCAACAACCACACCACATTCAAAGTCACTTCAGTCCCCTTTCTTCTCCATTCTGATGCTCAGTTTGAACTTCAGCAGGTCATCTTAACAATGTCTGCAGGTTTAAATGCATTGAGTTGCTGCCGTGTGGTTGGCTTATTACATATTTGCATTAACAAGCAGTTGAACAGTCGTAATAAGTCTAATAAAGTGGCAATTGAGTGTATAATCTAGTGACTGTGAGTTTTATAAGCTCAATATTTGCATTGCTTGATTTTAGAAATACAAGAGGTATGCAATGTAAATTAGAACAAGTGCAAAAAGACTTTTATTTTCTCCCTTAAATTTACAGATAGCATCAACATTTTAATATCCTCGTTTTTTAATTGATGGCCAGTGCAGAGGAGTACTTCAAAATGAATGTGAATCACCCATCCGTTTTCTAACCTGCGTATCTAGTTATGTGTCATTGGGATTTGCCTATTTCAGGAATACTCGATGTAAGAAATAATTCATTCAGTCCTGGATGGGATGCCAATTCATCATGGGGTACGCTCAGCCACACAAGCTCATACTTGGCCATTCAGACCCTTTCACTTTCTGCAAACTTTAATATAAAGTTGTAGATTTAATTTGAAATGGATACATTAGGGGCAGCACGGTGGCGCAGTGGGTAGCGCTGCTGCCTCACAGTTAGGAGACCCGGTTCGCTTCCCAGGTCCTCCCTCCGTGGAGTTTGCATGTTCTCCCCGTGTCTGCATCGGTTTCCTCCGGGTGCTCCAGTTTCCTCCCACAGTCCAAAGACATGCAGGTTAGGTGTGTGTGTGTGTGCGCACCCTGTCCGGGGTTTATTTCCTACCTTGCATCCTGTGTTGGCTGGGATTGGCTCCAGCAGAGCCCCGTGACCCTGTAGTTAGGATATAGCGGGTTGGAGGATGGATTGATACATTAGCCTTTCTTGCCCATCAGTCTACACTCAATAACCCATAGTGACAAAGCGTAAACATGTTTTCAGAAAGGTTAACAAATGGATTAATAACCAAAAACTGCAATATCTTATTTTCTAGAGACGTATCTAGAGCATGACTGGAGTCCACCCGTGGCAACTTTAATTGATTGGACATCATGTAGGAAGGTACACACCTGTGTATAGAAGGTCCCACAATTCATACTGTATGTCAGGATGAAAACCAAGCCATGAAATCCAAGGAACTCTCTGTAGGCCTCCTGTGGTGAGGCACAGATCAGGGTAAGGACATTTCTAAAGATTTGAGTGTTCCCAGGAGCACCATGGCATTGATAATTGTGGAATTTAAGAAGTTTGGAACCATGAAGATTCTTCCTAGAGTTGGCCATGGAGGTGACCAAGAACCTGATAGATATGGACATGGACATGAATTAATGTCATGGACATCAATCATCTCTAGGGGTACTGGGCTTTTATTTATCAACTGACCATAGATCTTTGCACTCTTCTGCACGCATCACAGCATAGAAATGCTTAGATAAGAAAACCTATTGAAAGGACAACCATCAATCAAGCATTTGTGGTAGCCATTTTTGGGTAAAAAGCATATGAAAGTTTAAATGACTGTTTAAGAGCACTGTGATGGACAAACCGGCATCCCAGCCAGTACAGACATTGCTGAGCAACCATGCAAAAACAGCTTTGGTCAGGGAGGGTAGGAGCATTCTGCACTCACCACACAATGAACCACTTCAGGATCCCAAATTAAGACCCAAGTGCAGCGGGTGACACCTCAGCGCCACACTAGCTTGAATGGAAATTACAGTGGCTGGAGTGCCAATCCTGCCACCAACCCCCAGGTTTTCCCTGCAAGTTGGAGGACCTGCTGGCAGGGCTGGATGCAGGTTAACATCATACCCAGGACAAAGCAATTCATGTGCAGAACTCCTAGGGATGATTGATGTCCATGCCAATTGGGCCCCCATCTCCCACTTAAAACCAAAATGTCTCCTTGTATTTTATAGCAGTTTCTATGGAACTAGGAGTACAAAAATAATGACTTTTAATTCTTGAACAGGGACCTGTGCTATAGGTAAGTAGCTCGGAAAGTTCAGGATAATGCAGTCTCCATCCAGTCGGGCAGTCAGCTCTCCACTCATGGTCTCAAAGGTTAATAATGAATTTGAGTTATCTGTTTAAAGTAAGGAGAAAAAAAAAATGGCAGCCAATGAGGAACACTCAGATTTAAGTTAATGATCACCGACTTTAAAATGCTTTGGCTTACTTTTTTTTAAAAACAGCACTGCGGCAGATGCCAACGTCGCATGTCCACAGAGGGCAACTTCATTTGTTGGAGTAAACCACCTCAGGCCAAAACGGGATCCTTTCAAAAGGCAACAGGTAATGATGGTCACTTTCGGCTGAAAAGTAGTGGAGTCATGGGGAGTCATGGAAGGAGATAAACCTCCCATTCCTCAGGTTCAGGAGGGACACTCTGGACTGATTCAAAGAGTGAGAGCTGAACATTTCAGCTTAGGAAAAGTAAAACAATTTCTCTTTTGTTGTTTTATATACAATGCCTTCAGAAAGCTTTCAGACCCCTTCACTTTTACACATTTTGTTATGTTGCTGCCTTGTGTTAAAATCATTGAAGTTTATTTAAACATTTTAGATCGCAGCCCACCCCAGTCACCAGTGGTATTCCCCAGGGCACAGTTTTGAGCCCTCTACTATTTAACATCTACCTTCTACCACTTGGCAATATTTTTAGGAGATTTGGTATTCGGTTTCATTCTTATGATGATGACACTCAGCTGTATTTATCCACCAAGCCTAATTCTGCCCTTCCTCCCTTCATCCTTTCTGAAATAAAAGCGTGGTTCTCCTCCAATTTTTTCAACCTTAATAATAATAAAACTGAGGTCCTCATCATTGGAACTAAATCTACTCTCGCCAGATTGGATAGTTTTTCTTTGACAATTGATGGTTTTACAGTTTTTCCTTCCCCCTCAGGTTAAGAGCTTGGGTGCCATCTTTGACAGTCCTCTTTTTGTCAAAGCACACATTAATGATATTACCCAGCCTGCATAGTTTCACCTTCGCAATATAAATTGTCTTCGTCCATTTCTTACACCTAACAGTACTGCTATCCTCGTACATTCTTTGATAACATCGCGCATAGATTACTGTAATTCTGCACTGGATGGTCTTCTTCTCAAGCTTTTGCGTAGGCTTCAGCTGGTTCAGAATTCTGCCGCTTGTGATTTTACCAGAACGACCTCCACAGGACATGTTACTCCACTGGCTTTCTGTTAAATAATGTATTGATTTCAAGATTTTGCTTTTAATCTTCAAAGCTCTTCATAATTTGGCACCTTCATAACTTTCGGACCTGCTACACATTTATACACCTGCTCGTACTCTTAGATCTTCTTACTCAAACCTCCTTGTTCTGCCCTCTGCTTGTTTATCTGCCATGGCCTTTAGATCTTTCAGCTTCATTTTAGTCTTTTCTAGGCTTCCGCTCAAATTCTCTGAACACAAGTTGTTCTGGTTGGTTACTCTGGCAGTGAAGCTAATTATTGCCTCCCATGGAAGACCCCTGAATGTGTCATTGTCAACAACTGGCAGTCCTCCTTCTACAATTTAATACATTTGGAGTTGTCTTCAGCGCGGATTAATGGTGCTTCCAGTAATGCAATTGAATCCTGGTCTGCTGCGGCTCAATTGTTTAAATCTCCACTTGCAACTACTTGATTTTTTTTTTTTTTAAACAATCCCTTTGGCTCATGCTGGGTGGGAGAGGGTGGGCTGAGTTACATTGTACGAGGGGGTACCCAAAACTAACCGGAATTGAAAACAATTTTTTTTTAATAATTTCTACTTACTGAAACTTGAGTCTCCTTCAAAGTACTCTCCATGTGAATGAATGCACTTGTCCCAACGGTGTTCCCAGTGGTGGAAACATTTTTTGGAATTGCTGAAGAGGAACGTTGTCCAAGGCCTGCAGCGATTTTTCTTTGAATTCCTCCACGGCACAAAAACACTTTCCTTTGTGCTCTTTTTTCATACGCAGGAACAAGAAAAAGTCTCACGGAGCAAAGATCAGGGGAGTAGGGAAGGTGGCAAGAACTCTAAGATACACAAGTCAATTCAGAAACCTCTTCAATAGTCCGATGACAATCTCCGTACATTGCATTGTGAACTTTTTCAAGATTTTCGTCATTCCTAATTGTGGAAGGTTGGTCTTCAAGTGACATTTCCCCTCATTTGAAATGTGAAAACCACTTGTAGACCCGTGTTTTACTTAAAGCTTCGTCTTTAAAGGCATTTTCAAGCATCACTACAGCTTCAGCAGCTGTTTTCCCTAAGAGAAAACATAATTTAACGCAGACTCGCCGTTCTTTATGATCACCCATAACTAACTAAAAAGATTACAATATGCAAGCTTTCGAGGCAACTCGGGCCCCTTCTTCAGGCAAGATGTAATCGCTAAATGTAATCACTAAATTTCAAAAACTTCCAAAAAACGGATCGTTTTTAACCAGTGAGGATTTCTTCTGTGTTATGACACATGTAGTGGTCTTCATGTCTACTTCAGATGTTGTCAGTATGTTTAAAAAAATACTTTTTTTTTTTTTTAGACAATATGATTTTGTATATTTCTTTTTCTGGGGAGGGCTGGCACCCTGCTTGGGGTTTGTTTCCTGCCTTGCGCTCTGTGTTGGCTGGGTTTGGCTCCAGCAGACACCTGTGACCCTGTAGTTAGGATATAGCGGGTTGGATAATGGAATGAATGGATATTTCTTTTTTGCTATTATGAAAAAGAAATCATAAACTTTTTACTGACTTGCAGAGATACTAAGCAGCTGAATATAAACTAAGATGTTTAAAATGATCAAATTGTTTGATAAGAAAAATTGATAAAGTTCTATTGTATATGACGGTGTGTGTTAATATTCAATTATATCCCAATCTCTGGTCCTTTTGTTTGAAAAAACAAAATCTGTTCAACTCATCAGATATATAGGCCTGCTTTGGCGTGTGTGCCACTAAGCATTTAAAATACATGCTGATTACACACAGACTTGCAATAGAAGAGCGGAGTGTAGCACAGCAGAACACCGAGCTAACCTTCATCATGCAAGGTCTATACAAAAGAAACAGCAGTCCAACTGGTAACCACCACATGTTCTACAAGCTGCTATGCATATGCACCGCAGTGAATGCAATGATCCATTAGAAAACTCCATTTAAAAAAAGAAACAAGACACCACAGCACAACAGACTGCATTCACAATGAATCCGTACCGATTATAGCATCATTGATAAGTATTAATGTACTCAATATATACCTGTATAAAATCCTAAGCCTAAAAGTGCAACGGTGACATTTTTGTGTCACTTTTTTGTCACGCTTTAAATCTGGCTTATTTTAAAACCTACATATATAAGTTTGGTATCATTCTTTTCAGAATTTATCGATCTTTAATGTGATGTTGTTAGATTTTCAGATTCTTATTCCGTTTTAAATTATCTCTCTACTATAAAAAAAAATCTTGGGATGGAGACTAGGGAGACGAGACACGAGAGACACTTTAATGTCATGCGACACAAAGCAGTGAGACAACATTTAAAACAAGTTCACGGACATCTAACCTAGCAGTTGTTGGAATGCTTTTGGCAGACACACTTTATGTGCTCCCAGCTCTTAGAACAACGACAAGTATAAAGCAGAACAAGCAGCTCGCCAGCAGATGATCCAACCGCTTCTCCTTAGCGTGCGTTCAGCCCCAAACCCTTCACAACATGAGCGGCAGAGACACAAAGTGGCAAAAGGAAAGCTGCTGTACAGGCTTTTAAATGATCGACGCACAGCGCGACAAATAGAACACGCAAACAGAAAGACAGCAGCTGATCCGACGGCATCTCCTTAGCATGCATTCAGCTGACCCCCCCTCCTTCACAACATAAGCACCATTATACGTCCTGCAAGAAAGAGATTTAACCACACCCAGGGCCGGAAATAAAGCACAAATACTGTTTTTACAAAAATTTTATAGTAAAATTGAAAATAATGCATATGTAACAATTCCCATGAAAATAACAATCTCTTTAAATTGTATATCCGGTAAACCAAACCTGGGAGTGGGTGAGCAAAGCGAGCATTGGGCAGAGCTCCCTATTAAACTAAAAAACATCAAGAACTCACGTCTCGCAAGATTTAACCATGCCCGGGGCTGGAAATAAAAGACAAAGAGTAGGACAGCTACTGTACAGGCTTTTAAATGTTCAAAGCACCATGCGAGATGAAGATCACGCAGTACGGCAGCAGCAGCAGCACGCCAGCAGCTGATCGAACAAAGATGAGGTAAAAAAAAAAAAAATTTGTTTCCCATTGTATCACCGTTTAAGACGGGGTTTTTGAGGAGCGACCGCGTCTCCTTGAGGTACGTTCAGCCCCCCTTTTCACAATGTGAGCGGCCTAGACGCAAAGTGGCTGGCAAACGAAGCAGGCAGGGGGGTTGGCGAGCGAAGCAAGCAGGGAGGAACCCCCTAGTATTAAAATAATATAATATTTTTCAGGAATTTTATTAGATGTTCATCAGTGTTATGAACACCAGCTCAGCACCACAAGAATAAAGAGGACCACCATGTCCAATCCTATGGGATTTCTGCAGGAATACAGACCTCTAATTCCAAGAGTCACATCTTGAGGAAACCAGGCACTGCTTATCACCTACGCAGTACCATTGCAGCTGTGAGGCATGGTGGTGGTAGCATCATGCTGTGGGGTCTGAGAGACTGGACAGAGCAAAGTACAGAGATATCTTTAATGAAAACCAGCTCCAGAGCACTCAGACTGGGCCGAAGATTCACCTTCCAACAGGACAGCGAGATTACCTAAGCACAAAGCCAAGACAACACAGCAAGGCTCTGTGAATTTTCTTGAGTTGTCCAGCCAGAGCTTGGACTTGTACCCAATTCAACCTGTCTGGAGTGAACTGAAAACAGCTGTCCACTGACAGCCTCTATTCAAGAAGGCAGAATTTGAGAGGCTCTTCAAAGAAGAATGGCAGAAAATCCCCAAATCCAGGTGTGTAATGCTTGTTGTATCAAATCCAAGAAGACTCCAGGCTGGAAAAACTGGGAAGGGGGCTTCAACTAAGCACTGTGTAAAGGGTCTCAATATGTGTGTCAATATGATATTTCATTTTTTATGTTTAATACATTTGCAAAGATTCCTCAAAACCTGTTTTTGTTTTGTAATTCTGGAGGATTTAGTGTTGTTTGATGAAGGAAAAAATAATTTAAATGATTTTAGCATAAGGCCACAACATAGCAAAAGATCCTGCATTTGTCCTTATATCTAGCCAGGGCTTGATGCTAAATCCACACCCCCAACAATCCCCCACCCATTTCTGAAAATGTTTTTGGGATTCTTTGTGCTTTGAACTCCAAGTTCATAACACCTTCAAACTTACAGTATAGTAATCTGGCGTTCTTTCTAACACTTCATTAGAAACACATTATTTGGTACACACTTTACAATTATGGACATGCAAAAAAATTAATGTACCTGAGCTGAAGTCATCTTGTGGCTGGCGCTTGCTGATAAATGCTGTTTCAGACAAATTAATTTCTGATGCAATTTTTTGATAAATGTCATCTTGCAATTCCTACAGAAAGACCGCAATATTTATTAAACTTTATTATTCATGAAAAAAGAGGGTAGCACAGGGGTTAGCACTGATAGATAAATAATGAAAGGCATTATATAATAGATAGATAGATAGATAGATAGATAGATAGATAGATAGATAAGGCACTATATAATAGATAGACAGATAGATAA
>JANRMT010062811.1:3931222-3978577 GCA_026402145.1 Polypterus bichir lapradei | reverse complement strand
ATAGATAGATAGATAGATAGATAGATAGATAGATAGATAGATAGATAGATAAGGCATTATTAGATAGACAGACAGACAGACAGACCGACTGGGACGGAAATTTAGCTTTTCACAGAAGATCTACATATTTTATAACAAACAACAGCAAAAACATACATAAGAATTATAAAGAAGATGAAAAAACATCTGATTTGACCAAAGATAAAACAGCAGTCACAAGGAGGCATTATAAGGTGTGAAGGAGCTTTGGTAGCATTTCTTGACAGACTTCTGCGGAATATTCATTATCTGATTCTACTTCATTAAAGTGTGTCAGAGACAGGATGTGCAGCATTGTCCATTTTTTGCCGTCTCCTCTGTATCTGTTATCTCTCCAATTGTAGTGTTGCCATTCTAGGGTTGGTACCTGCTTTGAACCCACGCTAATGGGATTGGCTTAGAACGCCAGCACCCCTAAAATTGCATTAAACATATCCAGTAAATACATCAATGGCTAGCTAGCACATCTGGTTCACAACCCCAGATCATGATCACACATCATGCCCTCACTCAGAGTCCAAACCTTGTGCTGGTTTACTGGCTTACTAAGAGATCCGGGCCTGAATTCATTCACACTGTATGCCAGTGCTTGTCCATCCATTCAGCACCCAACCCCTGTTTAGCTCGGCTCATTATCACCCACCAAGTCTGCACACAACCTTGAGGTGGTGATCGATGACCAGTTGTCCATCAAGGATTGTGTTGCTAAGATCTCTCAGTCTTGCAGATTCACTTTGTACGACATCTGCAAGATCAGCTCATTATCTGACAGAGTCAGATATGGACTACTACAACTCTCTTCTTGCAGGAATAACGGAATGCGACAGAAAACTACTGCCGATGACTCAAATTGCAGCGGCATATCTGGTGTTCAACCAGCCAAGGCATGCACATCCAGGGCCGGATTAAGACCCTTAGATGCCCTAAGCACTAAGTAATTTTGGTGCCCCCTTACACTAGTAATTCAAAATATTAAACAATAACAAAAACAATAGCAAACTAGAAAATAAAATTTTATTTTATTATCGAAAATTTGAAATTAAACAAAACATACTTCTAGTAAGAAGGAAAATAATATTTATTTTTGTATGCTTTGTTTCATTTTTATCTTAATAATTTTCTCCTACTTTTTTCCTTGCAAACTCTTTGATTAGGTCTTCATAATCAATCTTACATAACACATCTGCTTCTATACATAATAGAGATAAGGCATCCAGCCTGCCTTGATGCATAGTTGTTCTGAGGGAATTTTTAATATATTTCAACCGAGAAAATGAGCGTTCAGCTGAGCAGTTTGTGACCATTAATGTTAAAAATATACGAAAGGCAATGTCTACATTTGGTAAAGCACACTCAATATTGTCTTCTAAAATTATTTTATAAAGTTCTGCATGACTGAATCTTGTTTTTACATTTTCTGTTGCACTGAACTTATGACGCACATATAAATGAAACTGTTGAAGTTCAGCTGAGAAATTACTGTTGAAGTCCTCTGGGTAAGCATCAATCAGCTTTTCACAGTGCTTAGAATACCTTTCAATGTTAGTAGATGATGAAGTGACATATGGCAGACCACTTAGAAAAGAAAATCTCTCAGCTAATTCTGTGTATATCTCTCCTCTCCATCTCAATTTCAAGTTTATTATTATATTTATTTCTTTGCATTTATATAGCGCTTTTCTCATTACTCAAAGCACTCAGCAATTGCAGGTTAAGGGCCTTGCTCAAGGGCCCAACAAAGCAGAGTCCCTTTTGGCATTTACGGGATTCGAACCGGCAACCTTCCAATTGCCAGTGCAGATCCCTAGCCTCAAAGCCACTTCGTCTCAACAATTATGCAAAAGGTGCTGATATGAAATTTATCTCTGGCATTCAGATATACTTCTGGTTTACCTCCATCATTGGGTAGCTTCTTTCTGATACGTTTGCGAGTTGTAGCTGCCTTGTAATTGACATCTGGTAACATTTCCTTTGCTTCTTTTTCATATTTTTCTTTCTATGCACTAGAAATTTACTTTAAGTTAAATAACAGATAATTCACAAAACACAACAGTTAACGTGATAATTTTTAATCAACTATTAACTATTATTTAAAAATATAAAAACATATTGTTTTGAATCGAATTATTTTCACAATATTTTGACATAACATGGCGTTTAAGGGAATCACCATGAAACTGGAATTCCCCATCGCAGATGGCACCAGTATGCAGAACGCTCTGTGTAAGGTGCCATCTACGAACAATGATGGCATAGGGAGATACAGGGAGGCATTATTCATTTTTCATTAAATTTTGAAAATGGCTATAAATTTAATTAATTTAATAATTTATGTGATAAATTCGGCCATGAAAAATTTTTGTGGTGCCCCCTTTACCCTTGATGCCCTATGCATGTGCTTACTTTGCTTATATGGTTAATCCAGCACTGTGCACATCACTCCGCTTTTCAGATCAACTACATTGGCTCCCTTTAGCTCATGTATTAAGTTCAAATCCTTGATGTATTCCTACAGAGTAGTCAACAGGTCTGCACCTTTATATATGGAGACACATTTGAGGTCATCTACTCCTTGACCACTCAGGTCTACTGATGCGTGGCATCTGGTGATACCACACCTGTGGAGCATCAAACCTCAATCCAGACTCTTTTCATGTGTAGCTCCTAGCTGGTGGAATGAGCTGCCCACATACATTCGAAATTCTGACTCCCTCAATGTGTTTATGAAGTGTTTAAAGACTCACTTCTTTGGTAAAAGTAGCCCAATGCAATTTCGGCCTTTAGAACGCCCTTTATGTCATTGGTCGCCTTCTGCTGTAGACAAGGCAAACAGCCAAGATTTACTGTGAATTTGAGTATAGCGCCAGGAGAAAATAACCTGCCATCTGGATGGAATATTTCAAAGTTTTGTTCCATTTAAATGGCAGAAACCACTCTAAACATTTTAAAATATTGCACTTTCATCCAACATTACGCATTGCGAATTAGTAGAAAGCTGAATAGTTTGTCCATTTAAAATTAATCCTGCAATAAAAGCTGCAGATGTTGGAGAAAAAACGAGTAAGGGACGGGCCGGGGGCATTGATTAGCGCGGAGTTTGCAGGCGACTCTTCTAAATTAACGTCCACCAATCGTTTTCTTAGGAGTTGGACACCCCGCTAAGTCCGGACCTTTTACTTACCGACTCCAGCAGGCAAACCGCTGCAGGATTTCCAGAAAACGCACTCTTGGTGAAGGCATCCACAGTAAATATCGGAAGAGACATTACCAAAAGTAATCGACAACGGTTAGATGAGCGGTTCGAGACTACTGTATTGCTCTGCGAGCCCGAGCAAAGTCCGAAGCCCTGAGTAGCAAGTAGATAATACCCTTCTCCTGGGCAGCGCAAGAAGAGGCGGGGTTTCAAGTGACGAAACCAGTGAACTTTCAGCTGGGTGAGGGGCGTTCCCTGTAGCCCCGCCCACTAGTGCATACAAATTTGAAGTAGAGCCGCATGAGTCCTATGCGAATTTATTGTAGGTAGGAGTTTTCATGTAAATGTTCAAATTGTTATACGGCGATTTTTTTTGTGTTTTTCCACTGTTTATTTAAATCACAGTAACAATTTGATTGACAACTCTCCCATGGATAAAATATTTTGCCCAGTGTCTTTCTAGTGGTGGAATCAAAAACGCTAATATTAACTGAGTTGAGGGAGACCTGCAGTTCCTTAGATGTTCTTCTGGGTTCTTCTGTAACTTCCTGGGTGTGATTTCTATGGCCACTTAAAGTAATTTTGCTAGACCAACCCCTCCTGGGCAGAATTAGCATTGTTCCAAGTTTTTTTTCCATTTTTATATGTTGGCTCTAAGAGTGGTTTGGTGAAGTCTCAGGGTTTTAGCGATTGCTTTGTAACACTTTCCTGACTGATAGATAGATAGATAGACTATGGTCTGAACACACACTAGAATGACTAGAAATGACTCCAGTAGTGTTTCCTGACGGTCTTCTGTTGAATAACTTGTTGCCAGAAAGTCCTCAGTATTACTGTGTCAGAGAAATGATGTGCAGCATTGTTCATAATTGTTTATTCTCTCCTTTGTTACTACCCATGGGGAGTCCAAGGTGCATCCCATTTCTCAGGTTGTTTGGAGTTTCTTTTCATGGAGACATGGCATCCTGCTTGTTGAGACCTTTTGGCAAACTTCACATTGCTGCAATTGCTTTGTCCTGAGTATGCCATTAACCTCTATACAGCAAACAGGTCCTCCAACTTACAGGGAAAACTTAGGGGTTGTTGGCAGGATTGGCACTCCAGCCACCGTAAACAAACTCACACTGTTCCAGTGTGGTGATGAACTGCGTCACCCGCTGCAATCGGGCCCCAATCTACATTCCTGGAAATGTTCTTTTGAAGAGATATTTTGATTCAGTGGGGCTGACAGCAATCAAGCTTGGGTGTGTCCAGTCTAACTTACCTCTTATCATTTAAATTTGGTTAATTGGTTAATGAGTGACTAAGGGGGCCATTGGTGATAAAGATGTTGAAGAACCTTTTACCTTCCATTAAATGATCATTTAAGGCTGTGCATTGTGTTTACTCAAGTTGTCTTTTTATTATAGTAAATTTGTTTGGAGATCAGAAACAAGTGTGAAGAAGCAAAAAGTGGAGGAAATCAAGAGGGGGCAAATACTTTTTCACAGCATGAAATTCTTACTTGAGCCCTTAAACCTTTTTTACTAATTATTCACCTGACTGATGGATATATTTTTGTTTTGTCTCTCTATGTTTGTCATTTACATTCTCATACTCTTGGTATATATACTGTCAGAGATGGCTGGGGTGGTGACCTAGCAGGGACGCCCAGGAGGACCGGAGGAGGGCTTGCGCCTTCCCCAGACCATGTGGGGGCGGCCACCCTGGTATCTTTGGGGGTCATGGGTACAGAGCTTTGACGCTCCACCCTGTCGGGGCCTGTGGTCACCGCCAGGGGGCACCCCTATGCCTTTGGAGCCCTGGACATCAGCACTTCCGCCACACCCGGGGGTGCAGCCGGAATTTCCGCCACACTGGGGCATGTCGGTGAAAGACTGCCGGGACACACCTGGAGCACATCCGGGGGACCATAAAAGGGGCCGCCTCCCTTCATTCAAGGCTTGAGTCGGGAGTGGAGCAGGACGGAGCTCGGGAGGAGAGGCAAGGAAGCGGCCTGAAGAGTAAAGGCATTGTGTTGCAGCCAGGACTTTGGGGTATGTTGCACTTATTCTGTAAATAGTAGTATGTCTATTAAACGTGTGTTGGGTGACATTGACGTGTCCGCCTGTCTGTGTCCGGGCCAGTTACCACAATACTAAAAGGTTATAAGCTTGTTATAATATCTCACTTATCCTTAAGAATACCCGGTTTACAAAAATAAACAAGTACAAGGGGAAAAATGACTTATCATAATGAAAACTTTTTTTTATTTATAAATAAAGCTTATTTTAATATTTTTAAATACAAAGAAAAATGTTACAAAACACAGCCAACAGTATATAATTCACCCATAACCAGAGGAATGTCACCTCATGTGCGCCCATCAACCACCGAGCGCAGTTGCGAATTAACCGAGACATCACTCACCGCGGTCGGAGCGTACACTGAGAAGACAGACAAGGCGCCTAGAGAGTGATTAATCAGAGCCTTATAATAAGCTCGTTGAAAGGAGTGATACGGCACCATCGGGAGGAGCAACATCTACTCCCCGAGTATGACAGCCATCAGAGTGACCAGACCAATAAAAGGTGAACCCACATACATGATCTGGCCAGTCCCAGTTCTCTGCACCTCAGAAAGTGTTGCCACTGAAATGCTGAGTTTATGAAGCTCCTCCGACCACAGAGAGAAGATGATCATCATGCAGGAGAGACAGAACTTTCCATGCGCCAACCTGGATGGACCGCCTCAAATTGGGACCCGAGTGCTACCGCAGCGGGCGGCACCTCAGCACCACGTTGGCTCTCTGACGGTTTCGACTCTTCCGGGAGTGAGGATCTCGAGGGCTTTCCCCATCCCCATCATAACGTGAGCGCAGCAGCTACTCCCATGGAGAGCAGAAAGGAGTCCTGTCTGCCGTCTAGGAGCTGCTTGCAATTTTTACGGTGGCTGGAGTGCCAGTCTTGCCACCAATCCCCAAGTCTTCCCTTCATGTTGGAGGACCACTTGCAGGGGCGGATGCAACGTGTCTGAGAAGGGTCTACCTGTAGCTTGCAGTACAAATGACATAGGTCAGGTAATGCCCACAACGTCAGTCATAAAATGCTATTTGACTCAGGTAAACCTCCTACAACCCTAATCTTAACCATAATGTAACAGGGCCCTAATGTTAATCATATTCTAATGCATAGACATATATAGGTAGACGCCGCATTCACTGTGTTACCCAGTTGACACGATATGTCAGCGCATCTGCCATATTGCAAGTAGCAAAAGTGACATTTAAACTAATACAGGTAGACGTGGAAACTGGGTTTTCTTTTTTTTTTTATAATTCTATTGTAATCATTCCATACAAATCAATCAATTTTTACAAAAAATAGGATTGAGATTGAAAAACAAGTTGACCCCCACCCCGAGAGAGAGAGCATGGCCAACGGGGTAAAACTTAAGGGTTGTGAACATACCTAAATTGATAGACCAATAGAGATGAATGGAGAAGAAAAAGAAATGAGGAGATAATTGCTTCCTCTGTGCTTTAAGAGCTTATTCTAAAATATTACTGATTAGATCCTGCCAGGTTTTGAAAAAAATCTGTACAGATCCTCTAACTGAATGTTTGTTTTTTTCTAATTTCAAATAGTATAAAACATCGGTTTCCCACTGACTTAAAAGAGGAGAGTTAGGATTCTTCCAGTTTAGCAAAATAAGTCTGCGTACCAGAAGTGTAGTGAATGCAATCACAGTTTATTTGTCCTTCTCCACTTTAAACCCATCTGGAAGAACACCAAACACAGCTGTTAATGGGTAAGGAGGGATTGGGACACCAAGGCTGTCTGAAAGGCACTTAAAAATTTTGATCCAAAATGATGTTAATTTGGAGCAGGCCCAAAACATGAGACCCAGTGAGGCTGGGACTTGATTGCAATGTTCGCAGGTTGGATCTTGCCCTGGAAACATTTTGGACAGTTTTAGGCAAGACAGATGAGCTCGATATATAATTTTGAGTTGAATGATTGTATGCTTTGCGCATATGGAGCTCGAGTGAATTCTCTGCATTGCTACTTTCCACTCCTTTTCTGATATATTGATTAAGAGATCTTTTTCCCCATTGTCCTTTTGGATCTTTGAAAGGGAGGGACTGTAAAATAATTTTATATATTGCAGAGATGGTGTCTGAGTCCTTGAAATTGAGCAATAATTGAGCAGCATGGACGAGGGTGCAAGATGAGGAAAATCGGGCAGGTTCTGTTTAACAAAGTTCCTAATTTGAAGATAGTGAAAGAAATGTGTAGCTGGAATGTTATTGTTCATAGGATGCAAAGATGTTGTCTATATAAAGATCTATAAGAAATTTAATCCCAAATCTTTTCCAGATATAAAAAACTGCATATGTTTGAGAGGGTTGAAAGAGGTGGTTCTCTTGCAGAGGTGTAACAGATAAAAGCTTCTCCATCTTAAAATGCTTTCTACATTAACTGGAAGTGAGACAGCTTTAATCTTAATTTCCTATTTCCCCATGAGTTATTGCCATGCAGCCTATTGTTACGTTGGTAGTTATAATTATAAGGATTAAAAGGATAGATTAAATATAACCTGCTCTTTCTCTTTCTCTCAACCCGTTATTCCCCCCCCCCATTTTGCCTCCCCATGTGAGTCTCGGTCCTCTGATATACCTAGAGACAGAGCATGTCCAAAACAAAACAAGCCCCCACGCAGCGGCGTTTCGCCCATCTGTTCCAGGTCAGTCTCTGAAAGGCCGTACCTTGAGCTTGAACTTGGACTTGTCGATCTGAGCTTGGATGTAGCTTTAGTTTTCTTTTCCATTTGTTTCTGAGCCCCTTTCTTGCCGCCCATGTTTATATATGCTTACATATATTGTAGTGGAACCCTTGGGTTGGATAAATACAGGATATCTCAGGATAATAAGGAAATAATATAAAAAATAACACCGCTGCTAACGGAACTCCGCTCAGACGTCCATGTCTCGCAATGGACGAGACCAATCTGATGAAAAAACAATAAAGTTTTCTGTTGAAAAAACAATAACATTTAAAACAGTATCGTTTACATACAACAGATTTTGGGGAATTGTTTAAATGCAATTATTTAAATCCATTTATACACTAATAATGGCAATTATTACATAATAATAATAATTATTATTATTATTATTATTAAATAGTTCCTCCCATATAAGTAACATTTCTCGGACTGCCTTCTTCCATCTCCGACACATTTCTAGACTTCGTCCTTTTTTTACACAACACAGTACTGAAGTATTGGTTAATGCCCGAGTCACCTCACATATAGATTACTGTAATGCCATTCTATCTGGCATCCCACAAAAACATATTCATTGCTTACAACTTCTTCAAAATTCTGCTGCCAGCATAATAACCTGTTGTTCTAAATCCACTGAACATATCACACCTATTCTCTCTCAACTTCACTGACTCCCTGTTAACTACAGAATACAATACAAAATCCTCAACTCTGGAATTCTCTTCCCTCTCATATACGTCAGCTCGATTCAATACCACATTTTAAAACTACCCTCAAAACTTATCTTTTCAAACTGGTATACCAATTGTGAATTTTGCACTGTTACTCCCAGTTTTCTTTGTTTGTTTGCTAATTATTGCTTTTTGATTTATCATTCTCTTGTTTTTATTTTACCAATGTTGTTTAATTTTATTGTAAGGTAACCTTGAGTGCTAAGAAAGGCGCCTATTAAATAAAATGTATTATTATTATTATTATTGAGACGAAAACTTGACCTAAGTCTGAAAGTCAAAATAGTAAGACTGCAACTGGCAGTCTGGTCTTTCTTTTAACAGTGAAATGATACACTCAATGACAAAAATAAACAATTTTATTGTATACAAATTGGCTTAATAATTTCTGAAAACATTTCACTCATTCCTCTCTCAATGACACACACATGCACACACACACAATGTGGTTACTTAAATATATACAGGATAGGATCTAAAATCCATGAAACAGAATGTCTTACATAGATTTTTCCGTGTGTTGCCACTCTCTAATTTGAGAGTATTCAGTCTGGCAATACGGTGCAGCCTTAGTTTGTGGAAGACAGACACAACTAAAGACATGAGCATGAAATGATGGTTGTCAATTTCAGACTGTGTTTCCTCAATGTGCTCCTTGAGAAAAAACACATCATCTGAACCAATCTCAGCCCGAACAAACTGATTGATCAAAGATACACTGACAGCTTGCCCTAATGTCGACTGTCGGATAACACGCTCAGCGACTTTGACCACTATGACTGTACCCTCAGAAGGAATCATTGAACCTGCTTTGTTTTATAATGTGAGCGAGTGGTAGCTTTGATCATATGATGCCGGTACAGCATCTGTTACCAAACTAGCACGGCACACATCACAGGACAGCTTTCTCAAAATCCTGTCTAAGGGCTACCTCCCACTGCTTCCTGAGGTGGGTTTCTTTGGGAAACTTTCAAAGTTTGAGAAACGTTAACAGCTAACAACAATCAAAATACATTTAGCCAAAACGTTGTTTGGAGGCTCACTTGAGCACATGAATGCATAGCTTTGCTAGCTTAGCCTGGCGTAGCTAAAGTTAAGATTATAAAACAGGATTTTCTAATTGCCAAATATATCCAAAATAATTGTTCAGCCTTACCTATGAAATGTAATCCCCCGGGATCTGGTTTGGAGCGTACAGCGGTTTGTACAATCCCAAACAGCACATGCGTGAGGCATCTTTATCCATTACTTCACGCCACAGCAGTGCCACTCGCAATATGGTGGCGTCATTGACGTACGATGCTGCTGGTCATGCGGCGTCTAGTAATGCTATGTCTATGGTCTAATGCGATGGGTGTTACGTGACTGACTTTGAGGGCGTTTCGTGATGTTAGGGTATTACATGACTGACCTCATAGGTACTGCGGCCTACAATTACACTCTGTTGGCATGTTTGCCTTGGGGGTTGACAGCCTGGATGCCAAGCTGTTCCATCGCGTGGTGGTGGGAGTGGCAATTCGCTGTACTAGTGCATACTCCCCAACATGACCTATCCCGAGTATATCATTCTTAGAAATATTCCAGACATAAAAAAGAAAGGAAAAAAAATCCACATAGGCACATTATACAACTGTGTCAGCTTTAAACTTGAATTTATTCACAAATTCAAGCACTCTCATTGCTTTGGGATTTTTAAAGCCATTTATTGATTAGATTGTAGTAGCTTTGGAGATTTCGGGTCCAGTGCCCCACTATCCCCTCAGCAGCACTTGGTATGGTGTGTGCATTCTCCAGCTGTACTGATTGAATTCAGTTTTGAAAATGTTACATTTTGTTTTTCCTCTAAACCATTTAATTAAAAAATATATTGTTCAAGAATTATTAAAAGGTTAACTACCTAAATTCAGGATAAACATCTTTTCCTTTTGAAACACAAACATATATCACTATCATTCAGGTTTAAAGCAAAATTAAAAGAGTAATTCAGCAAATTTTGTAAATCAATCCAGAAGAGTGCTGACATTCCCAAAAAAAGAAGGAAAAATGTTTCTGGATCCTAATAACATAATGCACATTTCTCATCAGTTTCATTCCTAAATATATGTGCAAGGAAAACGGAATAAATTCTATGTGTCAATTTAAAAGATTCTTCTTTTGCTTTATTCTTGATACAGTATTTATTTGGCAATAGCCATATTTTGTCTCAAATCTGCAACAGGTGGAGATGACTGGCAGCAGACGTTCCTAAGGTGTTTATTATTATTACATTTGGAATTCCGAATATAAATTCCATCTATCAGAAAAGATTAGAGATGACACTTGTGACATCTACTGCTGGGATAGCCAACCATCAGAACAGCCTTTTGCAGGACTGATTTTCTTATTATACCAAAATCATAAGGTGAACTTGTAACAATGTACCCTTATTAGCTCAACATTTTCCCTAATTTGTTAATAAGCTATTACAAAAATAAAATGAGATGTTCAAATAGTCAGGTCAAGTCAAGTTGGGGAGCATGCACTGGTACAGTGTGTTGCTGCACACACTACACAGCGAAACAACTCGGGATCCCGGTTTGCAACCCCCCAGGCAGACACGTGGTCCAGTCCCACCCTCCGGAAATTACCCTCTCTCTGCCACAGCCAGGTGTTACGTGGGCGGCCCCTTGGCCTGGTCCAGCCACTCGGGTCCCCAACAATGAGGATCATACGAGCTGGATCACCCTCGGGGAAACACGCCACATGGCCGTAGTGCCGTATCTGATGCTCCCTGACAATGCAGGTAATGTGCCTCATTCGGGACTCCATGAGCAACCGCTCGTTCGACACAAAGTCAAACCAATGGTACCCAAGGATTTTCCGGAGAGACACAGTACCAAAGGAGTCCAGACTTCGTCTCAGGTCACTGGATAGCGTCCATGTCTTGCAACCATATAGCAAGACAGGAAGCACCAGGACTCTAAAGACTTGGACCTTCGTCCTTTTGCATAGATATCGGGAGCACCACACACCCCTTTCCAGCGACCTCATGACCCCCTATGGTCTCCCAGTACGTCTACTGACTTCATAGGAAGAGTCACCAGAGACATGTCACTGCCAAGGTAAGTAAACCTCTCAACAAGGTCAACACTCTCTCCGCAAACAGACACACTGCTGATGGCTGGGTCCAAGAGGTCATTAAAGGCCTGATCTTGGTTTTTATCCAGGACACTCGCAAGCCCAGACACTCGAACTCCTCACTCAGTCTCTCAAGCGTCCTGATCAGAGCCTCCATTGACTCTGTGATAATCACAGCATCGTCAGCAAAGTCAAGATCTGTGAATCTTTCTTCACCAACAGATGCCCCAAAGCCGCTGGACCCCACGACCTTGCCCAACACCCAGTCCATACAAGCACTGAACAGAGTAGGAGCAGAACACACCCCTGACGAACCCCAAAATCAAATGGGAAAAACACAGAGGTCCTGCCTCCACTCTGCAGAGCACTCACAGTACCAGTGTACAGGCCAGCCATGATATCCAGCAACCTCGTGGGGATCCCGCAAACCCTCAGGATGTTCCACAGGGCAGCTCGACCAACTGAGCCGAACACTTTGCGAAAATCGACAAAGGCTGCAAAGAAACTCTGTGCTCCATGAGAACCCTCAGTGCCAGGATGTGGTTGATGGTAGACTTCTTAGACATAAAACCAGACTGTTCCGGTTGCTGGTAGGCGAGCAAGTGATCACGGATCCTATTGTGGACGACCTAGCAAGGACCTTACCCGGCACTGAGAGCAGTGTTATCCCCCTGTAGTTGCTGCAGTCCAGGTGATCACCCTTCCCTTTCCAGATAGTGACGATAACTCCCATTTTCCAGTCAGTTGGGGTGATGCCAGTCTCCCAAATGGAAGCAAAGATTATTTGCAATGCCAGGAGGACAGCCTTACCACCAGCCTGGAGAAGTTCACCCCGGATACCACAGATCCCTGCAGCCTTCCCCCCCTCAGCTGGTTCACCACCAGTGCAATCTCAGTGAGACTGGGTGGTTCACAGCTAATCGGAGGATCAGCGTCAAGAACTGTGGACCCAGAGATATCCAACATCCTAGCTGGAGGATCAGCTGTTCAACGGTTCAAATATTTAGTAAAATATAGATTTGTTCTGGAATTGTATACCATCATTATTCCATACGGTGTATCTATGCGCTGAAAAGTTATGTTCATAGGTTCACATCCAAACTAAAAGAAATTGCTTATGAAAATTAGACCATTAAGAAGAATTTACCAGTTTCAAAGTAGAAATCCCACGCCCACCGACTACTGAAAGATTAAACTGGGGAATAAGAGACATATGTATGTTTTGTTATTAAGATAAATTTGTGATCGTTTAAATTGGAATGTAACCCTAGCAGTTTATTTCAATAACAAAAGAACAGCCCGCGCGAGTTTTCCTACATCCGGGCATTCTTTAGCGTAACTTCCGGGGTCCTCAACTAGAAGCGGCGCGAACCGGAAAAGGTAATGGCATTCTCAAAAGTCATGCATCGTGACGTGTTGGGGAATATATCGTAGTTCGCTGCTTGTTCGTTTTTTTATTATTGTAGTAATAGTTTTAACTTGTAAAAGACATCGCGTATTTTATTATTATTTTTTTTACATTTTTGATGTGAGAATTTGCTGTAGTGCTGAGTTTTTTTTCCTATAACGTTAAACAGGTAAGTGGCTTCTTTTGTCGTGAGAGTTGTTTTCATCTTTTGGGCTTTGGGGAAAAAAAAAACCTGTTATGCCCCCGGACGACGCTTCTTTTGTGTATACAGACTAAAAAAAAACTTAATGGCAGTGCCGGTTCTACGCTGTGTTTACACTCGCCATCTGTTCGTTTGTCACTTCTTATTTTAATGGCTAAACTAAGGGCGTCTCGCGTGCGCATGCGTTATACCATTTGTTTTGTTGGCTCCTCGAGCTCTAAGCTACCGAGGAAGCAGATGTGAAATTCCACTTTGACGTTTTGTACGGAGAGATGGTCCAATTTTAAACTTTATTTTGTATTTTAGCGTGACTAGAACCACAAACTAAAGTGCCTTGAAAGAGCCAACATGATTAGTAGATTTGTTAATGCTGTATAACATTTTGATGCCGCCGTCATGACCATCGTTTTCAAGAAAGCAGCATTTGATTGACGTGTATCGTCTACCGTGTCTCGGGCGATGTTGTCGTCTACTAGTTTAGGTAATTACGAACAAAAATGAATAATTATTTAGTATTTGGAAATATGTAAATGCTATGCAACACCAGGCGGGGGTACACAATAGTATTGCCACGAATTTACTGGAAGTAAAACGTAATAATGTTTTTGGACAGTATCATATGCGCCTGTGTATGAGTGTCCGCTACGTCTTGTTTTACAAGAGGGTAATAATTTAATTTTAATGCATAAAGAAATACACAGGCGTCTTTGTAAGTCCGTGACCTTTACCCCGTCCAACATGAATGATGTCTCGCGAGACCTCTTTGTAAGCAATCCGCTCAGGTTTCAACTGTTAACTTGCCCCAAGGAAAACAATCTCTGGGTTTTCATTTCAAAACCTGTATTCAGCCGATAAAAACTCTACTGTAATTGTAGTATGAAAAGCCATCTTTGAAGTGGCGAATTTGGCATGTAATTTATTTTCGTGTCGTGCATTTGCAGAATATTTCGCCGTCACTGTTTGGCTTAATTTTCAGGCTGCTTCATGCGCGAGTAGTTGGTTTACATTAGTTTTTTTTTAGTGAGACGTAGTATTGCATTATAGTCGCTTCCGTCCTTTAAATATCTATTGGTGTATGGTTGGGCTATTTTGTGTCCTTTATTTATGCCGACAATCGTTTTGCTTCCGCACTTTGTTACGTTCATGTGGATGATTGGTAGGCACTTTAATAGATCAACAATTTAATTTTGCACATGCAGCATAAAAAGTCAGAGATAAGAGATTAGTTTTCTGGTGAAAGTAAAATTACACTTTTTTTAAATGTTTGCAATGATTACAAAATTGGATTTCCTATTGGTTATTTTTATTTTATATTACTGGATTAGGTGACGAGTCAACATTATGCCTCAACTCGGCTGGTAGCGTTGTTTCCTGCCTCTTTGGGCGTTCGGTTGAAATTCCTTGCTAATTGGCGAAGTGTTCACAAAATACAAAAGATGTATTCACAACGGGTAATAGGTGCCTGTTTATTGTTTGTGGTACTGAAAAACCAACGGGAGGAGAGCAAGGTGCCCCAATATAAGAGTCTGAGAAGCAGGCTTTACTGGAACACGCTCGAGGAGGGAGGGAGGTAGGCAGGCAAGAGAGGTTCTGGCACAAGTGCATACTGAGGCTTACAGTTAACGCTGAAGGTACATGTAGGACAAGAGATAGCAAATGTTTTTACATTTATTCAAGGTAACACGTCGAATTTCCGTTTGCCCATTTTAAATGTTGAATTTAAACCAGTACGCCCAGTTCTGGTTCATGTTGTTATGACATCAACCTTTCTGCACCAAACTCCCCCACAAAAAGTACTTTAACAGATTTCTGCATCACAAATAAATTCCAGGCTTTTATTGGTGTATCCTTGATGTATCATCTGTGAAAATGCATAAATGTGATCTTAAATACGTTTGACTTATTTGTACGTAATGAAATTTGAATATCAATATTTTTGGACTTCACAGGCTGTTTGGTCAGCCTGCCAACAATTTCATTACCCTTTACCTCCTCTCCTTGTGCCGGAAACCACAAAAAGGAGACAAATTCTCAAGATATTGCATCCTTAGTAACGTCTTGCATTGTGTCTTGATGGCAATTAGACAAACCTACCTTGAGACTACAAAACACAGTGAATCAGAGCAGACTACACCACAGGCTGAACATCTCACCGGGGAAAGTTATTTCAGATTTGTCCCTACAACACACAAACACAGCATTAATTCTTTTAAGGATTATGCCCTTGAGGATTCGGGAGCTTTAAGTTAGCTACATACTCCAACAATTCAATGATAATTTATAGGAAGATGTTTTTTTTTATTTTTATTTTTTTTAATGTAATGTTTGTGTAGTAAAAACCTGTGTAGTGAAATGACTGGAAAGAGCATTATTTGATCACTGCACATGATCAGCTCAGTCTGACTTCTGTTCTGCCTCACAGCATGGGAAGGACCGAAGGCGTTATATTGAATGTAAATTTTATTTGGGTAATTTTTGTGTGTGTGTGTGTGCAATAGTTATTTCTGTGATGCTTTACATAATTGCGTGCACAAGTGTTAAGAGAGGAAGATTTTTAACCTAGAAACTGCAGGTGGCAAGGGCATGGATCTTGAGAGACAGTCCTTACATGTTGGCATGAGTGTAATAAGGCAGCAGTATGGGGTGCATGTGTTTGTTTTATATAACTGTTAAAATTTGTTTTTAGGAAAAAAATATGTAAAACACACTGAAATATTCGGAATGTGAGTTACACACTAGAACACAGAAATGGCACTCTTAAATATGCTCTTGCATTGGACGTGGACATTCAAATAATGATGTAATCTTGAATGTTTGTAAATGAAATCTAAGCAAAACTGAAGGAGTTCTTTATATAAACTAGTATGTTAATTGCTTCTTTTGTACATAATCTTCAATAAGTAGTACAACCCCAGTTCCAGAAAGTTGTGATGCTCTGTAAAATGTAAATAAAAACAGAATGCAATAATGTGCAGATCTCATAATCCCATATTTTATTCACAATAGAACACAAAACATAGCAAATGTTTACACTGAGAAAATGTACCATTTAAAAAAAATAAGGGCATTTTGAAATTGATGGCAGCAACATGTCTCAAAAAGGTTGGGACAAGGCCATGTTTACCACTGTGTAGCATCCCCTCTTCTTTTAGCAATAGTCCATAAACATCTGGCATTTGAGGAGATCAGTTGCTGGACTTCTGCAAGAAGAATGTTGTCCCATTCTTGTCTGATATTGGATTCTTGCTGCTCTACAGTCCTGGGTCGTGTTTGTTGTATTTTTCGTGTCATGATGCACCAAATGTTTTCAGTTGATGAAAGGTTTGGACTGCAAACGGGCCAGATCAGCACTTGGACTCTTCTACTACAAAGTCATATTGTTGTAATAGATGCAGTATGTAGTTTAGCATTGTTGTGCTGAAATATGCAAGCCCTTCCCTGATAAAACACGTCTGGATGAGAACATATGTTGCTCTAAAACCTGTATATACCTTTCAGGTTTGATGGTGCCTTTCTAGATGTGCAAGTTGCCAATTCTATAGGTACTAATACACCCCCATACCATCAGAAATGCAGGCTTCTGAACTGAGTGCTGATAACAAGCCAGATGGTCTCTGTCCTCTTTAGTCCAGAGGAAGCAGCGTCCGTGTTTTCCAAAAAGAATTTCAAATTTCAATTTGTCTGACCAAAGAACAGTTTTCCACTTTGCCTCAGTCCATTTTAAATGAGCTTTGGACCAGAGAAGATGACAGTGTTTCTGGATCAAGTTCACATATGGCAGCTTTTTTGTATGACAGAGCTCTAACATGTATTTGTGGATGGCATGTCGAACTGTGTTCACAGAAATTGATTTCTTTAAGTGTTTCTTAGCCCATGCATTGAATTACATGACAGAATCAGGCCTGTTTTTAAAATCAAAATATTGATTGTTTTTTTTCCTTGTCCCTTGCGTACAAAGATTTCTCCAGATTCTCAAAATTCTTTGATCTTATGTACTGTAGATAAGATACTCAATCTTTGCGATTTTATGTTGAGGAACATTATTTGGAAATTGTTCCACAATTTATAGAAGCAGTTACAGTAATCCCTCGCTACTTCGCGGTTCACTTATCGCGGATTCACAACTTCTCGGGTTTTTAAATATAGTAGTAGTATTTCCTAGTCTAAGAACTACAAAACAAGTTCGCTGACTACGTGCGTTGTAGCACGGGCTGTGATTGTCACATGGGAGGGAGACGACAAATCACAGCTTTCTGCTTTCTAATCGGGCCTGTAATTGGTGCTTTGACTGATGCCTTGATCCCACAGTATCTTCCCTTGTCATTCGCTTCATGCTTTCTCGCTGACCGGTTTATTTTGCAGTGTGCTGTGTGTGATTTTTTTTTTTTTTTTTTTTTTTGTTTGTGGATTTTGTTGAACTTCGCTTCAATTTTCACCCCCTGCAATGGCTCCCAAACGTGCTCCTTCTTCCAAGGCTGGTGCTGAGCCTAAGTGACAACGAAGAATGATGACGATCGCTGAGAAGGTGAAACTTCTGGTTATGTTGAAGGAAGGGAGAACGTACGCGGCTGTGGCCCGCCAATATGGCGTGAACGAATCCACCGTTTGCTACGTCAAGAAGGAAGAGGCGAACATTAGGAAGACAACTACCATCACCTTTCAAAAGTCGGCGAAGAGAGTGGTTATGGCTCGTAATAAAACAATCGTCCGTATGGAATCTGCTTTGGCCGTATGGATGAGACGGGCTTGTTTTGGAAAAGAATGCCGTCGCGAACTTTTCTGTTCAAGGAGGAAGCAAAAGCCTCTGGCATTAAAGCATACAAGGATCGTGTGACCCTCGTGATGTGTGGCAATGCTGCGGGATTTTTGTTAAAGCCAGGGTTTATTTACAAGTCGAAAATCCCAAGGATTTTAAAAAACAAAAACAAGAATCTGTGGAGAACCGTGGTGGAGGTGCCCCAGGAAATGGCACCGCTGTCTGAAAAGATGTAAAATACAGTCATCGGCTGCGCAGTAAAAGTCGTCATCATCCAGCAGCATATTCATCACCATCATCACGCAGTAAGTGTAAACTTATCTACCGATTTCAAATTGGTATTATATTATTGCTATCATATTATCTACCAATTTCATATTGCTTAACAGTTGTCCCTGTAAACAATACAGGGAGGGTTTAAAAACGTCAAATACATGTTAAATAATTAAATAAATATGGTGTCCCTACTTCGCGGAAATTCAGTTATCGCGGTCGGCCTTGGAACCTATCTCCCGTGATAAGTGAGGGATTACTGTATTTGCTGATTGGTGAACCTCTGCCCATCTTTACCTCTGAGAGATTCTGCCTCTCAAGATGCTCTTTTTATACCCAATCATGTTACTGACCTGTTGCCAATTAACCTAATTAGTTGCAAAATGTTCTTCCAGCTGTTTCTTTTTAGTACCACTTACTTTTCCAGCCTTTTGTTACCCCCTGTCCTTTTTTTGAGACGCGCTGCTGTCATCAAATTCAAAATGAGCTTATTTTTTTCATGATATAGTAAAATGTGTTACTTTCAACATTTGATATGTTTTTAATGTTCTATTGTGAATAAAATATGGGTTTATGAGATTTGCAAATATTGCCTTCTGTTTTATTTACCTTTTACATAGCATCACAACTTTTTTGGAATTGGGCTTGTATTGTTTTGTTAATGTAGCATAAATAACCTGTCACTGTTTGTTACTAAATTTGTCCAAATTTCTTCTGGTTGGAAGAGTTTAAAATATAGTGAAAAGGTGGTTTTACGTGTTTGTTATTGCAGCTTAACGGTTAAATAGCAGGTACCATTTCAGAATCTAATACTGATTGACACTTAAAAGTGGTATGTAGTGCTAATGTTTCACAGGCTCCACATCTGTGGTTGAATCCTGTGCCCAGTTACTTTCTGTGTGAAGTTAGTAAAAATGTGTGGGGACTTTTCTCTGGAAATTCTGGTTGTCCAGATTTGTTCTTGCCGTGCTTCCGATGCTGCCAGGATAATCCTTTGACTTGTGTTACCCCCCATTAGAAACCTGGTTTGGCACTGTTACACTGTCTCCTAACGTGAAGAGTTTCAGTATTCTAAGAAAAGAGAAATCTGGTTACCATGATTTTATTAGTTTTTGTATTCATCGTCCCAAACTTGAAAAATAATTTTGCAAGCTTACTTATTGTAGTTTAAATACTAAGACATGTAATAAAGAATATTAAAAATGATCAAATTCATTTTTGTGTTAAAATACTAAAAATGCATCTTTTTTTGTCTTGTCAGCTAGTATAAAATTTATACCAAAAACTTGCATTTTATGTTTAAAATGCTGTTTGACACACAATACAAAAATTACATAGCATACAAATGTCAGAATCCATTTTATCCATTTAAAATGCAGCGGCATGTTTGGTGTTCAGCTGGCTAAGGCAGGCATATGTTGCTCATTATCAGGGGCCTCATGCATAAACAGTGTGTATACACTGAAAGTTGCACAAGTTCTTTTCCTCACTCACTTCGAGATGTATAAAAACTAATCTTGGCATAAAGCCTTACACATTGTCACAGCAGCCTTGCACTGTGCATATACAAGTTTCTGCTTGGTTTTGCAAACAAGCAGCACCCAGTGTCAAAGCAGTGTTACTGTTTGTGTCGTGTTCCATTCTTTTTTTTTTTTTTTTTTTTACATTCACATCAATGACTCAGGATGTATCAAATAAATCGAAATTAATTCCATATCGTTTACAAGTTTAATTCACTTGATTGTAATGAGTCTGTAACAATGTAATGGCGCACGGAATTGCCAAACTATTCCCACTACCATGGCTACTTCAGCGTTGTTAGAAGACTTCAAGTAGAAGAATTGGAAGGAAGTGGGTAATTTTAGGTGATGATGAATGGCTTCTAAGTTGATTTTGATTTCCAAGAGCTATCTTTTTGAAGCTGTGTGCTGAACTAGGGCTGGCTTTACAGAGGCAGACTTTGAGGAGTTGTGCTCTATCTATGTGAACTTGATGACCAATTGGGTATTTCATAAACATCACTGAGTCATACCATGCCAGCTGTATAGGATGGTATTATCGTCTTGTCATCCAGATGTAAGATTTCCTTATACTGTGGTTGAACAGGCAAACATCAAAGCATAATTTGCAGCAATGTTCTGTTTCCCAAATGTAATTGGAGCGGTCAGCTGTATGCATATTGCAACTGCAACCGGGCTGGACAAGTTACTTAATCCAGGGATGAATCACCAAAAATATGAGCTGGCATAACATCATGTACAAGTGTAACAGGAGAACCTATGAAAATGGCAAATCCACACTTTTTCCAACTAGTGCAGCAAAAGGCAAGCAGTCCTTTTAAGGATAGCAAGTCACCCCAGAGAGAGATGTAAAGAGCAGAGAATCTGTTCTTTGTGGCGCTTGGTGCTGAAGCTACAGTCTAAAGACTCCTTCAGAGAATGAAATTGCTTATGTAAATTGAAAGATTTCCACTCAATTAATATGCTCCTCTATAATCACAGAGAGTGTTTTTGCATTGTTCAAGTATGTAATGTGATGCATAATATGGCACACAATCGTGCCTTGCACATACCTGAAAAAATGCGGTATGATGAACCTGAACCAAATGATCAGCCAAATCGGGCAGCGTTACAACTTCATTTGAATGTAATTAGCAGAATGTAAAAACAGTTAATTGAATGCATTAATTTTTTTTAAACCAGTTCATTTAATTTGTGGTCAATATCGCATAGTACAGCCCTTATATTCCTTTGTTCATTGGCATCATCGCTTATAGCATCCACTATTGCATTTTGTGATTCCAGTGCAGTGTCCGTTAGCACACAGCTGGATGGTTGCCCGGCAGTTTCCGAGGCAGAGGCATGTGTGCAGTCAGCAGTGCTATCACCACCTGGATAGGTGTCCTTGGGTGTCAGCTTTTGTAGTATTGTCTGGAACAGTTGAATTTGCTATCTGACCACTTTTTTTATTTTTGGCACTCTGCAACTTACCGAGCTTGAATTTATTGCTGCTTAAGGCAACAAATAGTATGTTTTTCCTTGCCTCCACTTCTTTTTTTCCCCCCACTTGCTTTTGGCTTTGTCATTTAACAAAACACTGAACAGAAGAGGAAATTTTTATTGATTTGCATATTCAAATATGAGAAATTTTGGGTGGAGTCAGGATGGGGATTTATAAGGGGAAAGTGTGTGGAACTTGGCGTACACAGTTTTATGCATCTGGATTTTTTTTTTTGTGTTTACTCACATTTCCAGTTTTGTCCGTACGACATGTTTTAGTGTGAATTCTACGCGCAGCGTTATACATAAGCCTGTATCACTACATATGAGCCCATCATTGTAGGTTTAAACCATTGATTCTTAACTACAAAGTAGTCTACTGGTCAAACCCTATATGGACAAAAAGTGAAATAATTGTGTGTGAACATTGTTTGGAAAAATTACCCTTGCCCTGTACAAAGCAGACATCTTAAACAATATGACACATTTATAGTTTATTAGTATAAAATCTGTGAAGGGGTTATAAAGTGAGTTTTAAAGAATTCACCCTAAGTGTATGGAAACTTCTGACTTCAACTGTAAGTGGCTATTGAGGCAGGATCATTGCAGTTTGTAAATTGCTCAAAAATGCAAAAAGTATAAACAGCAGTTTTGAACATGGCCAGAAATTTTATTTAAATAAAAAGCACTAAAGAGTTTTTTTTCCTGAAGCTGTTTGAAAACATAAATATGTTCATTTACGAAGGTCTCGGGAATGGAAAAATGCCAGCATAGTTCTTATAATCTACTCTGAAAGACAATTGTATGGTTAAAAACTTTTGTCACTAATAATTTTAAAGAAAAAGTGATAATCGAGATCTTAATCAGCCGTAGAACCGGCTGACATACCAAATTTTCCTTTTGAGAGAGTAAAGTTGAATTGAATGGAAAAGAAGCTTCAGTGCTGCCCTCAAAACTTATCTTTTCAAACTGGTATACCAATTGTGAATTTTGCACTGTTACTGCCAGTTATCTTTGTTTGCTAATTTATTGCTTTTTGATTTATCATTCTCTTGTTTTAATTTTACTAATGATGATTAATTTTATTGTAAGGTGACCTTGAGTGCTAAGATTATAAAACGGGATTTTCTAACGGCCAAATATAACCAAAACAATTGTTCAGCCTTATCTATGAAATGTAATCCCCTGGGATCTGGTTTGGAGCGTACAGCGGTTTGCACAATCCCTATCAGCACATGCGTGAGGCACCTTTATCCATTACTTCACTCCACTCCACAGCAGTGCCACTCGCAATATGGCGGCGACGTTGACATACGATGCTGCTGGTCATGTGGCGTCTAGTAATTCTATGTCTAAGGTCCGAAGGAGGAATAGGAATCGAGAAAAGCAGCGTGGGGGTGTATAGGAGGCCGCAGGCAGCGTGGGGAATTGTTTGGAAGAGGAGGAATAGGAATCGAGAAATGCTGGGGGACCGGTTTTGAAGAGGAGGAAGGACGAACCAGAAGAGAGAGAGAGATTATATTATATTATATTTAGAGATAGAGATAGATATATCTATGAGAGAGAGAGAGAGGTTGCTTCTCTTTTGGGGCGCATTAAATTTGTAGTTTAGCATCAGTGCCTTTGTCAGTAAGAGGTCTCATTGTCTTTTATTTGTGATGATAATCTTAATGAAAATTGATATAAAAATTATACAGCATTTCACTTCATTTTCTTTAGGTATTTGTCTTTTTTAATTAGGTCCTTATTTCAGCAGGTGTTTTAAAATGTCTTCAGAAGAGGATGGATTTATTGTTCGGGTTAGAGGATTACCATGGTCTTGTACTCCAGAAGAAGTTGCTGATTTCTTTTCAGGTGCGTCTCTTATCAGGTTGTGAAGTTTCACTTTTTTTAAAACCTTATTTTTCAAGTTTTTATATTCATCTTATCATTTTATATACCATTAAACTGAGCAATTAGTCTTTCATAGAAAGTGTTACCTATTAAGCTTTTTTCTGAAAGTTCAACATGTACAGTTTATCAAGATAATCAAGTTACTTGCATTTTATTGTTCCTCCTGACTATAATCTGTAATTCCATTAAAAAAGAAATATTTGGTACATTAGGCTGGCGACTTTCATAATCTACAGTGTTTCACAAATATTCCATGCTGGAGCTTGTGCATCATTTTACTCTAATCAGTAATATTAAAAATATGTGCTGGGCAGTTGAATAAGTCAATGATATCCTTTGAACCTGAGCCACCAAGCCTTACATCATCTCTGATATCTTCTTCCTAGAAAATATTTGGGTTCCATAACAGTTTATAATGATCGTCACAGTTGTAGAAATGGCGAACAGAATTGCAATTTGAATAGCTTCTCAGTCTAATAGTTCTTATCAGTTCTACTGAAATAATTGGCTTACAACCTGTATTTAAGCACTGAGGTGCTTTGAGTATCTCTTACAAAAACAGGTATATAATTTAACAGATTTGGAACCCTTCTAAATACCCACCCTAATACTTGTAATCTTTAGTAGACTGATGTTTTCAAAATATAGCATATACTGTGGGAAGTGTGGCCTAGGCAATTTAAAGCTTTGATGTAAGAAGAATTTTGTTAATTTTAAGACTTGGCGGCCCATTCACACCTAAGCATTTTTGTAGCGTTTAAGTGCTACACCAGAACGCTCCTAAACCACTTGAAAAGTTACTTGTCATTATTTTTAGTGACACCATTCACACATGCGTTTTAGCAACGGTGCATGTAGTAGTTTTCAATCTTTTTTTTTTTCGGCCAAATGCTTGTCCCATTGAAATCAATAGGAATACTCGAAATGCCGGTAAATGAAAACAAGAACATTTTGGAGGTGTTTTTACAGGAAGCCTATAGCTCTCATTGAATCTGGGGAAGATGGAGGGTGAGGGGGGAATGCAGCTGTTATTGTGTACACACATGCATTGGTTTTCTAGTGACAGCTAATGATTAAGGTATGTAGTTTCCAATCAACTGACTAATTTAACAAATGTTGTTAAACATTTAGTTATAATCAGGTTAGTGTTTAGTGCAGATGTTTTAACAAATAGGCAAAGTGGTAGTGCAGACTTCTTCCTCACAACACCATATGGGGAATTTTATGTGCCTGGCCATTTCTGGATTGATATTATGCATTTTAAGCTGTATTTGTTAATCTGTTTCAATACTAAAGACTTAATGTGTCAGTTATTCTTCTCAATAAAGAAAGTATGTTGACTCCTTTGTAAAGTAAATAATATACATTCTGGTTTTCTATCCGCAGTCTTGGGTGAGCACTTGCTGTTGTACCACCACATCACACTGTTTCAAAATATAACTGTGTTAAAACTGAACTGATACTTATTAATATTCTTTTGTTAACAGATTTCACACAGCCCACTCTTTTCTGCTTCACTTTGTGATTGAATCTTAAAAGTGGTGGGTACAGCTTCTGCCACGAGTGCTTCTTCCCTACACCCAGTGCTATTGAGATAATCATCAACTCTCAGTGGCCCGAAACCGTGCAGATTAAATTTACTCCTCGGCCCATGCAGGATTAAAAGTGTATGAATACAATCTATGTTGAATTGTTTTGAGTTGATTACCAGAGTGTACAATAATCCCTTCCTTACTAGTTGTTACTAGATGACCACATGAAGCTGTTTTTGTCGTTTTAATTTTTGCAAAGTAACTTAATGATTTATTTTTTTCTTGTATACCATTACTTATGGAATTTTCCAGAATGTTGCCTACTACATAGGGAGTCCAAAAGTGTCCTCTAGACTACTTTTCTTGTAGAACAGGGTGAACTTGATATGTATTCCCATGATGCTGACAACACCTCTTCAGAAATGTGATTGCCAGGATAAGAAATAAAGTTATAGACAGGCTGCAAATGCAAAAATCAATTCGCAACACCTCACAACCTACAGATGCTTCTTTTAAAAAAATATAGAAAAATGATTGACAAGCTCTTGAAAACAGCATGAGAAATGGTCAATAAAATCATGCTAAATAAAAAAGCTTGAAAAAACCCAAACAAATGCTGGAATTCAACAGTGCTCAAGTGTGAATGGGCATTTAAGAATGGCAGTTGTGTTGTTCTACTTCCCTGCTCTAATAACGATTCTTGCCTTAGCATTTTTAAATGCTATAAACTACAAGTAGAACAGTTTGAACAGCTTGTGCATAATAATGCATTACATCAGTCAATTTGACTTTGGGGTTATAGGAGAGAGCATACATTGACTTCTTCGCATCCTTCATGTTTTGGGGAAAAATGTTTTTTTCTGTATTAAGATGGGGAAAAAAAGGTTAAGCTAGTGCTATAATGTGTGTGATGTGAGTAGCCAGTGTTAAAGGTAGCACTTAAATTCTGTGCCTTTTTGGTAAGGCACATTGAGCTGAAATGTGACAGGGCTTTATTGCTCTATTGTATTTTAAAAATAATAATAATAAAGGACAAGCAGTTATTGATCATCCAACTTCACAATAATGAAGGCTATATTAGAAGAAATATTAGGAGTATCATTTGCGTATGAGTAAAAGCAGGCATTATGTGTTCAGTTTATTGTACAGGTGGTGGTATTCCTGCTTGGCATTTCCCTGGCGCACCTCCACCAGTGCCTATTTGGTCAGCTGCAGTGCTGTCAGCTGGTGACACGGTTCACTATTGTTTGGTCCCCTACCCAGTACATCAACCCAGATTTTGGGGGTGTTCGCGGCCAAATGGGGATGTTTCCCTGCCACTCCCTACAGCTGACCTTTCTGTGCGGTTAAGCCCCAAAAACTATCCTCTGCAGCCATAGCCAGTGGCTAGCCTTCTCCACCTCCTTTGCCTGTTCTAACCATATCTCCTATAAGCAACATGTTAAGTGCAATGGCAATAGTCCAAATACTACAACTGTAAGTACACTAAATCTAGCCTCTAGAACAGGGTTGGGCAAAGTCATTCCTGGAGGGCCACAGTGGCTGCAGGTTTTTGTTCCAACCCAATTGCTTAATAAGTAACACTTCTGCTTCATTATAGTGGTCTCGCTTGTTAAGATTTTGAACACTTATTGCTTATTTTAGGTTTAAACGGCTGTATTCTCAGTTTTTAATTGCTCCTTATTCGCACTTAGACAAAAGAAACCAGCATTTCTTCATTTAGCTTGTTTGCATTTACACCTGTGTGTATTTATTGTGCACCATTGGGTTTACTTAAATACTTGGAAGAAAAGTGAAGAGAAAGAAGTGGACTGAGAATTACTCATCCGTTTTAGACTTCAGATCATTTGGATAATATCCTTAGGAAAAAAAAATGTTGGATATGAGACCTGACCTGACATGGCAGAACAAGCCATGAAATTAAATTATTGGCAAGGATGGTTTTCTAATTAAGCATCTGGGTTGGAACAAAAACCTGCAGCCACTGCGGCCCTCCAGGACTGACTTTGCCCACCCCTGCTCTAGAACATAATGAGTACTTTCCTCATATTTCTGTGTTTCAAACTTGGGGAAAAAAATATGTATGTGCTTCGTTAGTGGGGGAAAGTGCATAGAGGTGTTTTTATTTTTTTTGTATGTACATTTTTATGAATACTTAGCTGAAGTTTTTGGAGTGAGTTTCATGATTGTGCAATTTAAAATTTGATTTAATGTTTCATAAGCTTATGAACAGCAGCAAATATTGAGTTTTAAAATATGAATATCAAAGTATTAAATGTTAATCCTCTCATTCTGTGCTTTTTTTTTTTTTTTTTTAGATTTTTTTTTTTTGTTTTAATTTTCTGAAAATGATCCATCTTTCCCTCCAGATTGCAAAGTTTTAGGTGGAGTTGATGGCATAAATTTTACTTTTACAAAAGAAGGAAAAACAAGTGGGGAGGCTTTTGTAGAGCTGGCAACAGCGGAAGACCAAATAACAGCTCTTGAAAAGGATCGAAAGTACATGGGCCATAGATACATTGAAGGTATGGAGTGATATACCCATTCTTGGTTGGAGTTTCTCCAGTTGATGTTGTTTGTGCCTTGGAAATTTGAGTCTGTCAGATTATTTGACACGGTATATCTTGATGTGAAAACCAGTAACACTGTATATTGACTACAAACAAATTTTAGTGTACTACTATTATTTTTAATTCCTTCCCCTATTCATATTTTTAGTTTTTAAGTCAGATAGGAGTGAAATGGACTGGATCTTGAACCGTTGTGGCCCCAGTGATTATGACAGCAGCAGTGGTTGTATGGTACGTCTTCGGGGACTGCCATTTGGCTGCAGCAAGGAAGAAATTGTGCAGTTCTTTTCAGGTACCTTCGCTCTGCGAAAAGTTTGTTTGAACACTAATTGTTTACATGAAGTGATTGGCTGTTCCGTATAACTTTAGTCTGTAATGTTAATTCTTGATATGTTAGTCTCTCCTTGAAGGTTGATGTAATTGTTTAATTTTATTAAAGTGAAAAACAAATCTATAATCTCTCGCATTTTAAAAATGTATAAAATATTGGTTAATTTAAGTGTGTACCATTTTATTGTAAATGTTTTAAGTGTTAGAAATGTATATGAATTAACATACCATTCATTGATTTTTATATAAAGTCTGGCATTAATAATAGATTTTCTGAATTTAAACAGGACAGTAAAAATGGGTTTTGAGAGCTGTAGTTAATTATTTATAATGTTGGGAACAGTGAGAATGTCACGGCTTTTAACATGTTACCCCTTGATGGGGTTATTTGTCCTTGGGTTAAAGGGTTGAAAATCGTGCCAAATGGGATAACATTGCCGATGGACTACCAGGGGAGAAACACAGGGGAAGCCTTCGTGCAGTTTGCTTCAAAGGAGATAGCAGAAAAAGCTCTGGGGAAACACAAGGAAAGAATAGGGCACAGGTGGGGATGGAAAGAATGGGATGGTAATTAATGTTACTAATTACTTTGGGGCATAGAGGGGGCTGAATGAGGGAGGAGGGGTCATAAAAAATTAAGATGAGATTATAAAATGATTAATTTATTGGTGTGCTTTGTATAGTTATCGATTATTTTGAAATGTTGCAACACAAATTTTCATGGACAGTAATGAGGAAGGATTGTATCATTTAGGGATTCTATAATACATATAATGTGCACAATAATGGTTTCATCTGCCAAGACCTCCTTTTTAAATGTTTAATTTGTGACTGATGCAAGTATAAGTACTATCATATAAATTAGTAGCACCTGCTTACTTTGGGTTTTCTATATTGATTTCTATGCCCCTTCAAAAAAGACATGCTAGTATATATTTTGTAGCTGAGTAAGGAATCACTCCAGTTACTCAAAAATTAAAGTCGTCTGGACATTTCTGAAATTGATGGCTTGTCAGAAATATTGAAGTATTGTTATGGAATAACAGCAGCCTCTGTGTCTCAATGAACATCAATAAACTACACAAGCTACAGTTACAGAGTTCTGTACTTGTAATATGTCTTGGTATTTGTTATAAAAGGCACTATAGAAGGTAAAGTCAGTTATAGTATTAGTATTTATAATGTTTTTAAGTAGGCATGTCTTATTTGCAGGAGAAAGACCCACCACATTGGGCAGGGTTGAGCAGTTACATTTCCCAGTGTGGGAGTGCACATGTTCTGGATTATCAGAAGGGTAGTAGGCAGACATACCCATACAAGGAACTGAGAGAAATGGCCCAGACGGGAGAATACAGTGTTCCCCAGGGCAGGTGCCCCTAGTTTTTGGCCCATTGAAAACACATAGCACCACACTAACCCAAAATTGGAAAGCCTGTTTCTCTATTTAGGGAATAGACCGCAAAGAGACAGACTTGAAGACCTGGTCAACTCAAATGTGCTGGGGATGTCCAGCACTGCTTGAGGGAGTGCTAACCTACTGTCTCTGTATGGTTGCCACAGACAGTGTGTGTGTTTTAGGACTTGGCTGGAAGGGCACCCAAAGGGGTTTAAAGATGCCATTGTGATGAAGTGGGACATAGGTTGGTTTTGTAAGAACAGACACACTGGCAGTGAGAGAAGGGATTATTTTGTGGTATGAGAATGGTGGACTGGGATTCCAAAGCCTGCATTGGTTAACATCAGATGCCGCAGAATTGTTTTGCTTGGTAATGTTGATTTGTATATATTCTTCCCTTATGTTTTTGACAGTGAATGCACTATTGCTGTGTTTTTTTTTTCTCTTTGTAAGTAGGGTTGATGTGAGGTCCTCTTTTGTCAAATGGGGTGAAGGGAAGTTATAGTTGTATTGAAAAGATTATTGTGCTACATGTTAGATGTGGGTCAGTAATTTTAAATTAAGGATTTTACACATTGCCAGTAATTAGTACTTTTGTCTCCCAGGTTTGAAAGCGTGAGCACTACCTGATCCATTGCCAGTACTTAATGGCATAAATTTAATAATTAGGAAGCAGGTTGTGTTTTAATGCAGCCCTACGTAATAGGAATGATTTAGATTTGTGCGAAGTGTCAGGTGTCTGTGGTATAGAAAATGGTGAAGTTGTCCGTCCGTAGACCGTGGTTTACTCCATTCCACAGTAATGGGTTTTGCCTTCATTTTATTGTGCGGGTGATAAGTTTATTCTGACAGCAGAACAGCAAGTTGCAGGTTGACCTTTCTCTGTTGGTTCTCTTGTCAGATTGAATTGTCATGTAACAAGTACAGAGTTCTTTATTCAAAACAAATATGGTTAAGTGAATTAAATATATAGTGTAAAACACTCAATCTCAAATTCATACAGTATGTATCAAAATGTGTATGTGAAGTGGCTGAATATTTTTTTAACTTTGGTTTTTGGCCCATTATTAGCAAGTGCTTCTAATTTTCTACCCACATTCTGTAATGTTACTAAAGTATTTTATATATAACATTTTTTTAGTACAGTAGAGTTCCACCACATTGTAGCAGGTTTATGAGCTTTTGTTTTGATGTTACTCAACCATTTAACTAGCTCTTCAGAATTTTCCAATCAGTAAAACTGTAAATCATTGAGCTTTCAGATGTTGCTTTATTAATAGGTTACATGTACCAATGAAAAAATATATTTCTTGTTGTAATTTTTGGTATGTTGATTTGGATAGGTACATTGAAATTTTCAAGAGCAGTAGCAATGCAATTCAGGCATACTATGAACAGCCACGAAGGATGATGGTGCAAAGACCTGGACCATACGATAGGCCAATGCCTGGGCGTGGAGGATTTTTTGGACCTTTGCCTGGTAGAGGAGGAGGAGGAGGAGGAGGAGGAGGAGGAGGTGGTGTTGGTGGAGGCAGCAGCGGAAGCTTGTTAGATCCAATGCGCGGACCGGGTGGATATGGTGGTGGTTTGTTACAATTTTTATTTTTAAACCTCTCTTTATGCTGAGTGAATATATATGTATTTAACAATACCTATCCCTACATTTTGCAAGAATGTTTTATTGCAGTTACCATGTTCACACATTTAACTTTTAATTTTTTCATAAGCTGCATTTCAGGACATTAGTGCATTTTTTTTCCATAGGGATTTTAATTTATAAAATGTTTTCAGAACTTGTGTGGCGTGATGTAATTTGGTAGATTCTGCCAAATACATTCTTAGTTCTTGGGGGGCCTTGGCTAAGTGTGTGTCTCCTACTTTTTGTTGGGTAAAAGTGATGGTAATTGCAGTATTTAATATGAAACGAGTTTCTCTTTTCTGAGGCCAGAACTATGCAGAGGTATTAATGTGATTGTCAGTTACTGTTTAATAGGCTATATGCGCACTGCCTTCCGGATTCCGTGTGAGACAGCAGCTGCACTTCTGGTACGATGTCAAAATGTACTAGCTATGGTGTTTTTTCGATCGCTTCAAGACATGTGACTTGTGTCACTTACCATAAATCTGTGCATTATTCAAACATTGTGCCTAATGTCAGGAGCTAAGAAGTAGAAAGGCTTTAAACTGTAGGTTTCAAGCTACATCCACAATTACGAAGATAAGGTCCAGATGTACATACATACAACTTACATGGGACAAATGAGATTACATTAGGCTTCTTTAAAAAAAAACAATTTCAGTAATTAGCCATTAAACTTTATTCAGGGACGCGTGAATATTTATGTAAGCTTTACAGCACTGGACAAGTATATCGGCCAAGGTTGATTCACCAAAAGAGTGAGCTGGCATTACATCAATATCAGGACTGCCTTTAAAAACGGCAACTCTGCACAGTCGCATGTGCTTTTTCCAACTAGTGTGACAAAAGGCAAGCAATCCTTTTAAGCATATTGAGCCATCTGAGTCTGCTGGACATCTTACCTTGTAAAAAAGTGAATGTCTGTCTGAACCAGCAAAACGGTGAATGCTAAGCCACTGCTTCATTGTAAGGGTCTCTATTTGTTTGCCGAGCTGGAGGATCTTCTCTCCGTGAGACATGTTTTCATCAAATGCTAGGTCGACAAGTGCTGGATGCGGAGCTGTTGTGGTCCTCGAGGATTCTTTTCATCCGTTGCTTTCTCCTCTTCCAAACCCATCTTGAAACTGTAACGGAGAAATTGTTCCACTCAAACAACACAGGAACCGCTCCCTTCAACATTGGCTGCCCTGTCCCAGACCCTGGCTTGCAATATATTTTTTTTTTTTTAAATGACGGCTACAAACTCCAGTATGGGGATTAACTTTAATGCTCTCTCTCTCTCTCTCTCTCTCTCTCTCTGGATAGCGATGATCCATTTAGATAGAGTTTCCACATCAGTGGGACATATATGAAAACTGAGTACCTTGTTGTACTAACTGGAAGCTCAACACAGAGGTACACAAGTGTTCAGCTTTACAGCGGTCTGTACACTGAAGCTTCTTTTTCTTGGACATTTTCGCCACTAAACTAAAATTACAACAGCAGTATGGACAATAGAAGTGGCTGAGATTTCACCAGAAGTACGTCAGCACTACTGTGTGGATATAGCCTATTGTAACTGAAACATTATGAACAAATTAATCCTTATCCATGGTATAGAGTTCAAGTATTTGTTTCTCATTCCTTAGACTTTTAAAAACTGTTTGCTCATGATTTCCTCTTAATCTACAATCCCCACCCCCCCGTACTATACGAGTTTTCCAGCAATTTTCCGCAGTAGCCTTCATTTACATAATCCTTAAGTCACTCCGAGTGCCTGTGACTGCCAGTCTTAGTGTGACATCTAATAGTGACTCTGTTGTAGCATTCTGTACCTTGCAAAAAAAATTAAACAGATTGTTGTGGAGATGTATGTGTGTCCGAAAGCTAATGAGTGTGTGAGTGGTCATTCAAAAGTACAGTAAATACATTCTGATTGCAAGGAATGAAGAAAAACTGTTTTGAGCTGTGTTAACAGAAAGGAAGCTTATCCGTCGGTGGTTGTTTGTCGTGCCCTGACAGAATGGATAAAAGAAAGGGATGGGCCTAGACTTGGGGTGAACCTGAACTTGCCATACCCAAAAAAATTAATGCAGTCACCAGCACTCAAGGCAGCACACTGATTGTGAGGCACACATGTGAAATTTTGATGATGCTGAGAAATTGTGAGCAATTCATGAATTTTTTTTTTATCCTCTGTGATAATTACTTGTGTAATCTGATCTCCTCAATGTGACGAGAATCACCAACTGCAGTAGTTAAATTTGACATGCTGTCCCACTCAAACTTTATTTTCAAAAAATCTGCAACATCTAGAGATTACTTTTTTTTGTGTGTGTATATATGTTAATGTAATTCTAAAACTGTCTTAATTTGAGTACTGCCTTAATGTTGTGTAACACAAATTCATTCTTTTTCTTCAAGGTTATGGAAGATTTGACAACTTTAATGGCTTCAATAACTATTGCTTTGGCAATGGCATGTTTGATGACCGAATGAGGGCTGACCGAGGCAGAGGTAATTTTGAATCTTTTTTTCTTGTTTGTGCCGGCTGTCCAGACCTTGGAACTTTGCCTTTGTGTTTATTTGTACCACTTCACATATTTTATGATTGCTTTAAAAAGAGACCATGTATGATTTGAGAAGGTGATTTTGTAAAATTCTAATGGAGAAATTAAACTTGGCAGTGCATAGCTCAGTTGTCTTGGTTTTTTACAATAAAACAAATTTCTTACTATGTTATAGGTTACACAGGCTTCATTAGCTAGCATGGAGCTACCTATTGATTTAATGTTTCTTGAAAAAGCACGGCTATGACTGGTTCCCTTTTTTACAATAGTATTTGTTGTTTTTTATTTTTGTTTTCTTTCCCCCAGGTGTGAGTGGACCGGGCTTCCGCGGCTCTGGAGATGCCAGTTCTGGTTTTCACAGTGGCCATTTTGTCCATATGAGAGGCCTTCCTTTCAGAGCCACAGAAGCAGATATTGCTAAAGTATGATGACTTGTATCATTTCTAAGATTGTAGTTTTGCGAAATTATTTAGCTGACACAATTTGTTCACAGAAACATTACATTTATTTTACAGTTGGTGCACAGGTGTTAAGTGACTTGTTCAGGGTCCTACAATCAATCACAAATGGGATTTAAAGGGACAGCCTATTGGTCTAAAGTTCAGGGAGAAGTGATTGAACAAAAGTTAATTTCTATTCATTTAGTTGTGTTCTAGTCTTAACAGTGGATAGTGATTCACTAACTATATATGTTAACAGTTCAGGATGGTCACTCAGTATTCTGCTGTGTTTCTCATTAATCCCCTTTTACTGATTACCCCTGTCCAGTTGCAGTTTATGAAGTTTTAGTTTCTCCAGAACAATGAATAATAATTTCTGACGCTAATTCAAATGTATTCTCTTTAGTTTTTCTCTCCATTAAATCCCGTGAGAGTGAACATCGATGTGACTCCCAATGGAAAGGCTACTGGAGAAGCTGATGTAGAATTTGGAACACATGAAGATGCAGTATCAGCCATGTCTAAAGACAAAAACCACATGCGTATGTATTGAGTATTTTTGTTTTAAATTTCTACAGTAGCATCAGGAGCGCAGGAGTGTACAATTTTATAGTAAGGTCCATGAAAACTGCCATTATACTCCTAGTAGCTTAATCACAATTGTCATGCTGAGCTTTTTCACTTGAGGAATGTGCTTAGGTACTACACTAGTTTTTGTAAGATACTGCCTGCTTTCTTAGTAGCAGTGGATTAATCTGCGTTTGCTGTTTTGATTTTATGTTTGCTGTCACTTCGCCCTGCCCCATTTAGCTTTTCCTTAATCTCTACCACATTTTCATCCAGTCTTGCTTTCGTTAGATAGCAGACCAGCTTCCTTGAGAGATGACACCCAAAAATCTTAAAACTAAATTCAAAACAGACCCACGTGGTTTCATTCTAGCAGAACTCGAGCATCACCATGATAGCTGATCACTGCATGGGTTACACTTGGTTATCTTAGCCACATGATTAACAGTTTTCCTGGCACTTCTGGGTCAGTTAAACTTTTTTACATCACCACAGAGATTTTGAATTATAGTAATAACTAGTTTAAGATGACGGTATAAATTTAACTAATAACCCACACTTTGCCAATGGTCTGAATGAATTAGGTTTGTTTATCTAATTATTAAATGTTTTTGTTTCTAGAGCACCGCTACATTGAGCTGTTTTTGAATTCTACTGCCAGCGGTAACTCAGAGATGGGTTAGTAACTGTTTTTGAGATCTAAAAAACAGGTTTTGCTAGTGAAATTAAAGATTTCTAACAGTGTGCTTTATTCCTTTATACCAAATGCACTTTCAAAGGAAACATTTCAAATGTATTCTTTAGTGATGTGCAAAATGTGATTATACATTTTTTTTGTTACAGTAAATACATTTTTTAAAATTAAATAGTATTCAGGTGACTTATCAACTGTATAAATGTTGGATACGTCAATTAAAGTGGAAGACCATGATTTGCTTTGAAGTCTACAGGTGATGAACAGTGACATGCAATTAAAATATGATGTGCACCTACAGCAGATTCTTGTTGAAATCTGAAACACTAGACATTTGTCTTTGGGTAAATGACATTTTGATCAGGGTGAGCACCAGAGCATAGAGAGGAGGATATGGGGGAGTGTGCTGTTCCAGTAGTCCTTGTCTATTTTGGAACAAAGGAGGTATGTTGGGGCAGAATCTGTTTTGCAATCCACATTTAAAGGGTTATGTGCCAGGCTGAAGAGCTGAACTAATAAGGTGGGATTCTCTGAAGTTCTGCCTGTGCTACGTAGCAGTCCAGGTTACACTGACAAAAAGATTACAGGATATAACACGAGATTCAAATCTTTGTGTAGAATAGGAGGAATACTAGGAATTTCAAAAATTTGAAAATGAAAGTGTATGTAGTGAAGCATAATTGTGATTATTATAATCCTATCAAAAACCTGTCAATATAACTTAGATGAAGAATACATACTGTATTTCTAGGACAGACAAAAACAGACTTTTTTGGGTTGCAGTGGGGAGGGTGTGGGTAGTAGGTGTTTTCTTTCATGTAAACAGGATCTCTGTGCAAGTCCTCTTTTAATTGGTTGATTAGTGGGAATGTCGGGATTGATCTAGAAACCTTTTGGAATAGAAGCCTGATCTTGAGAGTGTGTTCAAGACCCCACAATGTAGACAATTTAAGTGTACAGTTTAGAGGGCAGTTGTTAGTTATTGTGGATTTTAATCACCTTAATCTAAACTGGGCTAACTTTAGAATTTGAAGTACAGCTGCAGTAATTTTTAGGCATAACCAGTGACTGTTTTAAAATACAGAGATGAAGCCTGTCTAAATTTAACATTCTGTAATAATGAGGATAGAATTCGTAAGTATAGAAGATTGAACAATTAGGATCCAGTGACCAGAGTATAGCACAGTTCATAGCGTTTTAGCAGAGTGCTTATGTACAAATGAAAATTAGGTTTGGTAGTGTACATTTTGAGCTGATAATGTACAAATCCTGTATAGATCTTTTCAGTTTATACTAGGCAACAAAAAATGGTTTTACTTAACACTTTTGGGCATATTAGAAATTTTTGCCTGCTGATCATATTTTAAATCTTCCTATTTTTGGAAGATTTGTGTTTTTAATATATACATACACACACTCTTATCAGTCCCTGAGGGGGAAAGTGTCTTTTCGCGGGTCAACCTGAAAATTGCTCCAGGGGTACCACACAATGGCTAACGGTCTTTGCTTCCTTCTAGCAGTAATGGAATTTGAACAGGTTACCTTCCAGATATCAGTGCAGATCCTTAGCCTCAGACCCACCATTCTTACTAATAGAATATGGCAGGACAGGAATTATAAGTGTACATGTACAGTACAATGGCGACAACTGAAACAACTGTGGTGTGATAGAAGTAGTGCACTGGTACTAGGAATGGAGCTCTGATACACCAAGTACTGTAAACGGAACAGCCATGTGAAAGAGTTGCATTACATTAAAAAGAAGTAACCGCTCCATAAGTGCAGGAAAGTGTTGCACGTACGTAAATCACTTGTTAGCCAATCAGATGTGTTTACCTCCTCTTTATACAGAACTTTGACTTTATAAAAATTGCATGAAAGCAGTGAACAAGGAAGTTTAAGCATTTGGATATTTGAGGCAGATGTTTTTTTGCTGGTCCATAAATCGGACATGTCATCAATGATCAGCAGTTCTGCTAGTAAACCCGAAATTTTATATGGAAGGCTTTCAAGGATGTCACCGAGAATTTTGTTGATGACTGCACAGCACCAGGTTATTCACATCTGATTGACAACCAACTTCAGACATTCAAAACCATGAAGTTACACATGTCGCTGAAGGTTAATTTTCTGCATTCACACTTGGACTCTGATGAACAGAGTGGAAGGTGCACCAGGACATTGCAACAATGGAACAGCAGTATCGGGGCAAGTGGAATCCATCTGTATTGTTTGTTGGACTGTTTTGGATGCCAGTATAAGTAGCATGCGGACTGTGGGAGGAAACCTGCATAGATTCCGGGAGAGCATGCAGGGAGGATCCGGGACATGAACCCTGGACCCCTTACTGCCAGGCAGCAGCACGACATGTGCAGAGGCCAGTAATGCAGTAATCAACATTTTGTGATGTTGATTGATGTACACTTCTAGATGGTCAAATTTCATTTGGGAAATTGAAACATTTCTTGTACTTGCAGCTTGCTATCCTGTTTTTTTTTTTTTTTTCTCTCTACATTCCCTGAATCCGAATATTGCAAGCATACGTCTTGTGGTGATTTTGGTGTCCTGTATATATTTTTATACGTACAGGCTTTCTGTTTTGGTATTCTGTGTCCGAGCAGAAAATGTGTAACTTTTTTGGTTTAATTTTATTCAAAACCATATAGTTGTAAAGATTTCATTTTAATTAAAAATAAATTATTTAAAATCAGAAATCTTTCTCTACTGAAAAATGTGGTTGGTTGATTTTGTGATATTATTGTGATCAGTTATTTTTCTGTGGTTTTTAGGTAATCCATGGAGTTACAGTTCCGGTAAAACTGGACTACTTGGAACTTATGAAGGTGGCTATGCAAGCCCGGACAATATGGGAGGATATGGTAAGTATGTAAGAAGTTGGCAGAAACAGTTTAGTAAATAGTAGCTGTGCCTTGCAGCTCTGCCCGCATAGTGGTGAAAAAGGACAGTGAGAAGGGCCCTGCCCGGCTCCCCACTCCCCTTGGCCTGCAGCCTCTGTCTCGGATTAGTGCGAATATATCCCTCCTGCAAGCCAACTATGATTTTTGGTGCGATGAGAAGTCGCAAAATCAACCGGAATATTCAAGCAAATTATAGAAAAAGAAACGATCTAAATCCGTTACGTAGTTCTCTCGTGAAAAGCAGACGGACGTTGGATTTTATATACAGGCAGTCCCCGGGTTATGTACAAGATAGGGACTGTAGGTTTGTACTTAAGTTGAATTTGTGTGTAAATCGGAACAGGTAAATAAATTTTAATAAATGCTATTGTTGACCGACTGTAACCAAGTGCTCTGCCAATGAATCATGGAGTTTCACCTCTCTGACCTTTTTTATTATTTCTACTTTATTTTCAATGGTGATGGTTTTTCTCTTCTTTACTGTATCACCGGCACTTGCATCAGATTTGTTTTTCAGAGACATTGTTGAAGTGTGAAGACAAAAGATTAAGATGAGCTCTTCTGCACAGCACTGTACAGGTGCTGGTCATAAAATTAGAATATCATGCCAAAGTTGATTTATTTCAGTAATTCCATTCAAAAAGTGAAACTTGTATATTAGATTCATTCATTACACACAGACTGATGTATTTCAAATGTTTATTTCTTTTAATTTTGATGATTATAACTGACAACTAATGAAAGTCCCAAATTCAGTATCTCGGAAAATTAGAATATTGTGAAAAGGTTCAATATTGAAGACACCTGGTGCCACACTCTAATCAGCTAATTAACTCAAAACACCTGCAAAAGCCTTTAAATGGTCTCTCAGTCTAGTTCTGTAGGCTACACAATCATGGGGAAGACTGCTGACTTGACAGTTGTCCAAAAGACGACCATTGACACCTTGCACAAGGAGGGCAAGACACAAAAGGTCATTGCTAAAGAGGCTGGCTGTTCACAGAGCTCTGTGTCCAAGCACATTAATAGAGAGGCGAAGGGAAGGACAAGATGTGGTAGAAAAAAGTGTACAAGCAATAGGGATAACCGCACCCTGGAGAGGATTGTGAAACAAAACCCATTCAAAACTGTCGGGGAGATGCACAAAGAATGGACTGCAGCTGGAGTCAGTGCTTCAAGAACCACCAGGCACAGACGTATGCAAGACATGGGTTTCAGCTGTCGCATTCCATGTGTCAAGCCACTCTTGAACAAGAAACGGCGTCAGAAGCGTCTTGCCTGGGCTAAAGACAAAAAGGACTGGACTGCTGCTGAGTGGTCCAAAGTTATGTTCTCTGATGAAAGTAAATGTTGCATTTCCTTTGGAAATCAAGGTCCCAGAGTCTGGAGGAAGGGAGGAGAGGCACAGAATCCACGTTGCTTGAGGTCCAGTGTAAAGTATCCACAGTCAGTGATGGTTTGGGGTGCCATGTCATCTGCTGGTGTTGGTCCAGGAAGTTTTAGAGCACTTCATGCTTCCTGCTGCTGCTGAACTTTATGGAGATGCAGATTTCATTTTCCAACAGGACCTGGCACCTGCACACAGTGCCAAAGCTTCCAGTACCTGGTTTAAGGATCATGGTATCCCTGTTCTTGATTGGCCAGCAAACTCGCCTGACCTTAACCCCATAGAAAATCTATGGGGTATTGTGAAGAGGAAGACGCAATACACCAGACCCAACAATTCAGAAGAGCCGAAGGCCACTATCAGAGCAACATGGGCTCTTCATAACACCTGAGCAGTGCCACAGACTGATCGACTCCATGCCATGCCACATTGCTGCAGTAATCCAGGCCAAAGGAGCCCCAACTAAATATTGAGTGCTGTACATGCTCATACTTTTCATGTTCATACCTTTCAGTTGGCCAACATTTCTAAAAATCCTTTTTAGCATTGGTCTTAATTGATATTCTAATTTTCCGAGATACTGAATTTGGGACTTTCATTAATTGTCATTTATAATCATCAAAATTAAAAGAAATAAACATTTGAAATACTTCAGTCTGTGTGTTATGAATGAATCTAATATACAAGTTTCACTTTTTGAATGGAATTACTGAAATAAATCAACTTTGTCATGATATTCTAATTTTATGACCGGCACCTGTACATGCTATCACAGCAGAAAGGCACCAGTCGTCAATACGTCTGATGTACTGACAAGAGACAACTTCCTGCTATGTGCGTAACAGTACAAGCAGGCTTGCTATTGAGAATGAATGGGGGCATCGACGGGCGGTTCATCACCAGCCCACCCCACAGTCGCCTCCACTACAGTATGCTGCCTGCAGCGTCCGCTCACCACGTTCGTGGCCAAAGGCGAGTGGTGAATCGCCCCCATTCAATAGGCAGCCATCCGATGCACACTACAGTGCTACCCCCTGCTGCCCCATTCACCCTCAATGAGAGAGAAAGATTTTTTATTAAATGGATTCCTTTTAATCTTGGAGACCATGGATATGCCCAGTAGTCACAGAAGAAGCTCCTGTTAATCCTGAAGCCTTTTACATAAGTGTACACAAACCCAGTATGCTTACACTGATGACACACATGAGTACACATACTAAACATTCTCAGTTTGCTGGGGGAAAAGTAAGTGAACCCTTGAATTGAATTGCTGCTTTAGCAGTCACATTTAACAAGTGCCGACTGATCCATAGCTACTGGAAGTACAACACTTAGGAGGAGCTCTGGACCATTCTCTATTACAGAACTGCTTCAGCTTGGCCATATTCTTAGCAACTGTGGTGTCAATGGAGGACCTCTCACAGCATTTCCATTAAGTTAAGGTATGAGCTCTGACTGGGCCACCCCAAGAAGCACTTTTATTTAGTTTTTGAAGCCATTCTATTGCAGTTTTACTTCAATGTTAAGGGTCATTGTCCTTTTGTACCTTTACTCATTTTCAGCTGGTGGGCTGCCATCCTGTAGGATACCTTGATAAACTTGGTTGTTCATTTTCCCATTAATGATGGCAAGCTATCCAGATCCTGTGTCAATAAAGCAGCCCCAAATCCTGATGTCACCCACCACTGTTAGGGTGATGTCCTCATGCTGCTCACCAGTATGCACTGCTGCATATTCTTCCTTAACAATTCAACTGTAGTTTCATTGGTCAACAAAACATTTTCCCAATAGCTTTTGGAGGGTCCAGGTGGCCTTTGGCAAACTTAATGCAGAAACAATTTATTTGGAGAGCAGATGCTTCCTCCTCGGTGTCCTACCATGGACACCATGCCTGTTCAGTGTTTGGCACATTTTAGATTCATGAACAGAGATGTTCACCTGTCCCAATGATTCCTTTAAGCCTTAAAGCAGTTACTCTGGGGGGTGTTCTTTAAGCATTCGGCTTTGTTTTTGGTGCCATTGCTGGGTGCCCACCTCCAGGGAGAGCAGCCACAGTGCTAAATCATCTGTTTATCCACAGGCTGGCTGGCTGTGCACCGATGAGTGAGTAGACCCCTTGAAATTTTTATCACCCTTTCCAGCTTCATTTCAGCATTTCTTGATCAGAGATCTTCTCTTTTGTACGAGGGACACTTCACCTTGGGAGATGCTTATTGTATGTCAATGGCACCCATGGCACAATAGGTTTTTACTGCTCAGTGACTAAAACCTTTTGTTTCATCAGTTGGCATCCAAATTGCTTTTGTTGACTTAATTAGCCTAGGGGTTCATGTAAAGCCCTCAAAAATTCACTTTGACTGTTGTATTCAGTATAAGAACTGCAAAAACATTTGCATTATTAGTTAAAACAGACTGTGTTTGTTCGTTATTTTAACTGAGATGATCAGCCCATCTCTCTATCTGTCAGGGCTAGGCAAGTTAAAGCGTTATTGTGTTCACACATTAACACAGACAATTTTATTGTACGTTAACACAATTGTTATTTTGAAAGCCTCAGTCTCGCTAGCAATCAATAGAGATCAGTGATCTTCTTGTTACAGCGTTTTCAATACACTTTTGCTAGAAGGAAAGTCAGCTTTGTTGATTTGACCTTGATTCCCTGTGCGTGAGTAGCAAAGTGCCAACAGCTTCTAAAATGGCACATGGAGAGATACCAGAGTGAATGCTCAAAGCAAAACTTTTTTGTATTATCGCTGAATTGGACTCTGATTTTGATGCAAGTGATATGAAGATGGAGATCGAAGACGAAAGTGAGGTACTGGTGTCAGCTGATCGTGGTGCTGAACATGTTTGTGTAGCTGATGCACCGATGGCAGCGTTCGCCTGGGAGGACAGACGCTTAACGATGACAGGAGGTACAAACCATATTGCGTTTCCCTGCAACTGCCAACCCAGTGCACCTGTCTCGCAAGGCCTTCGAGCTGCTGCTGCAAACAAACAGGCGCTGACAGCTGACACAACAGGCAGCAACAGACATTTTATGTTGATTTATGTTTGAAACCATTGCGTTGTGCTAGTATTTATAAGGCACATTTATACATAAGCAGTTATTTCCAAAGGGTTCACATACTTTTCCTTGACTGAAGATGCAGGTTGGTTTCTGCTGGACGTGAGATTGTGAACTCCATTAAGGAGGTATGATGAGTTGGTCGATTTGTGCTTTTGAAGTTGAGAATGGAGTACGAGTAAGGAGCGTTTGGAAGTACAGTGATCCCTCGCTATATCGCGCTTCGACTTTCGCGGCTTCACTCCATCGCGGATTTTAAATGTAAGCATATCTAAATATATATCACGGATTTTTCGCTGGTTCGCGGATTTCTGCGGACAATGGGTCTTTTAATTTATGGTACATGCTTCCTCAGTTTGTTTGCCCAGTTGATTTCATACAAGGGACGCTATTGGCGGATGGCTTAGAAGCTACCTAATCAGAGCATGTATTACGTATTAAATAAAACGGCTCAATGATATACGAAGTGCTTCCCGAGCGGTGCTTGATTGTTTGCTTTTCTCGGGGTCTCTCACTCTCTCTGACATTCTCTGCGCCTGACGGAGGGGGTGTGAGCAGAGGGGCTGTTTGCCTAGAAGATACGGACGCTACTCTAAAAAATGCTGAAAGACTACCTTCACATTGCTCCCTTCTTTGCGGCTGCTTTATCACAGTGCGCATACTTAAAAGCCCAACAGCACTTATTGATTTTTTGATTGTTTGCTTTTCTCTCGCGCTCTCTCTCTGACATTCTCTGCTCCTGCCACGCATTCATTTGAAGAGAAGATATGTTTGCATTCTTTTAATAGTGAGAAAGAACTGTCATGGAGCACAGTTCAAACTTTTGACTAAAGGGTGTTATTTCATGTCTAGAGGGCTCTAATAATGTTAACAGTGTGGGAGAGTTTATAAGGGCTTAAAATATATAAAAATAACAATACAAACATATGGTTTCTACTTCGGATTTTCACCTATCGCGGGGGGTTCTGAAACACAACCCCCGCGATCGAGGAGGGATTACTGTACAGTGCAATTTTTTTTTCTTTCATTTTCTAAAACACTGAGCCAAACATTTGCAGTGTTGATAACGCAAACATATGGGCCAAGCCAAAGAACTGCAGACATCTGTGCCCGAGGAGACTTTCCAGAAATTCTTGTAGGTCACAATTGACTCCTCAGTAGCCAGAGAACATTCAAGTCATCCCTGATTTCTGTTGATTAAAATGAGTGTCAAGTCAATGCGCATGTTGGCCAAAGTGCACTACATAACAACTGCAGGCACAGGACAGCATGTCTGACGATAGGACTAGAAATGTTGGGGCAATTCCAAGACCCCCTCACAACTCTCAGGACCACAATAGTATTGTTATAAGGGTATAAGAAGTGGTGAACCTGGAGAATGGCCAGGCAGTAAGTAGGTGGTGGTGCACTAGAAAGACTGCATGTTCCGTTGTGGACAAACGGGGTCACACAGATGGTACTAATGGCCAGCACCGACCCCCATACGTGCCCATTTGATTTGATTTGGTCAGGACAAGTTGAACTCCATGAAGGCTACAACACAACATTACTGAAAAGTCATGTAGTGTGATGGGGGCTTACATTCTACCTTGATGTCCATGTTTGACTGGCCTCATTGCTGAACATAACGAATGTGGCTTTTGTGTTTTACAGGTCGAGGAGGAGGAGGAGGAGGTGGTGGTGGTGTTGGCGGTGGTGGCGGCGGTGGGTTCAGCAGTATGGCTGGAGCCCTGGGCATGCGAGGAGGCAACCGCGGAGGACTATTTTAAGTGAAGTTTTTGTTTCCAGTGGACCAGGCTAAATTAAACTTGTACTTCAAACTCTTTATAAGAAAGGGAGGAGTGTTTTTTATTATTATGCATTTTAGACGTGCGTTCTTAAGATGTTCTCAATGTCTTAGAATGTTACCAAGACACTTTGAGGTCTCTCCATAAAAGAAGCCTGCTGTTGTACATTTTGCTTATTAAACTTTTCTATTGAACTGCTTGTGTTTTCATGTTAAGACTTTTCTAAGAACCCTTGAAGAGGGTAGATCTCGCTGCGGCTCCTCTGTTTTTATAGTTGGTTACTTACCCCTGTGACTGTTTTCAAAGTAAAGACGGGTTCTGTTTCCAACCTTCTGACCTTTACAGAAATAAAAGTTTTAATAGTGTTTCTTAAATGGTTTGGTTTTGCATCATTTTTAACTTTTTATTTTTTTTCGGTGTTTTGGCACTGTGGCCATTTTGAGGCTCTCGGCCTCCTTGTCTGAGGCTGGAAAGAGACAAAGCAACAGTGGCCATCTAACTGCAGCAAATATGAAATTTAATATAAATTAGTCAGTGTTCTGATTAATATGTAATAAAACATACAAAATACATGAACATCAAAAGTCCACTTATTACAGCTTTTCAAAGACAACTGCAGCCTATGGCGTGTTGGACTGGATTAGTGCGTTAAACTCCTAACCAGTAGAGGCAGAGCGTTTCTTCCAGTTTGTCGTTCATTAATTGTAACTGGCAAATAAAACAAAGATATAAAACACATTATATAATTTTTTCTCACTACATCTAAAATTCATATTTTCTTTTTATTATAGCATAGTGCCTCCATGTTAATAATTTAGGTTTAATATTGCTGTACCATCGGTCCAGCAGTCCAGTCTGATTTTGGGGAGGTGATGGGGATGTCCTTATTGTTCTTGTATAAAGCAAACTTAATTGGCAATAACGTCCAGCAATACATCATTTTTAACAAGGAGAGAAGAATTTTAGCAACAACATAAACGCTCCAAGGTTGAGCGTTTCATTCCCTGGCTTTCTATTGTTCATGATTAGCCTCATCGGTGCCGCAGATCCATTCAGGCCGTCTCGTGTTTTCAGGCAGCATCCCCTTGATGGCCCTGGGGGCACCGGTCACTTTTGTCATAATTCACCAGAGTGGCACCCTCCTGGCTTTGACAGCCCAGCACCTTGAGGGGTTTTGGCACAGCAGAGAAAAATCATGTTTGAGATGATTAGTGTAGTCAAGTGCAGGAGAGTCACAGAAAGCACCTGCATAAAATATGGAGGCTGTTAGACTCTGATGGATATTTACTTCAAGATCCACCCCTAACGTAAAGAACGCAAGTCCTCGAGCAGATTCAAAGTGTGCCAGCTGTGAGGTTGTCGAGGATGGAGACTTCACGTGGCACTTGATGAGCAGCGTTGCAGGAGCATCCCGTAGCAGGTGTTGCAGACTCGCACTGGCTTTGGTGAGGCTGGCAGTGGCAGTTCGTTGTCTGAACAGCTATTGCAGAAGATCTCACCGCAGTTTCTACAGTGATGCTGCAACCAAAGGCATCAACATTAGCAAGAAGAGAAACTGAGCTGAACTTGCAAAACACGACTATCCAGTTAACTTTAAGAAGACTTGTGGGGCGGACGTGTGCGTAAATACGAACACAGCTGGAGTGCCACTTCATTGACTACAACTGAGTGGGACTGAAAAGTCACTTCATACACAAAAAGCAAATTCATATACAGTCATAATAAAAAGTTTGGGAACCCCTCTCAGCCTGCATAATAATTGACTCTACAAAAAAAGATAACACTGGTATGTCTTTCACTTCCTAGGAGTCCTGGGGTGTTTTCTGAACAAAGATTTTTAGCGAAGCAGTATTTAGTTGTATGAAATTAAATCAAATGTGAAAAGCTGGCTGTGCAAAAATGTCGGTCCCCTTGTAATTTTGCTGATTTGAATGCCTGTCACTGCTCAGTTCTGATTACTGGCAACACCAAATTGGTTGGATTAGCTCATTAAGCCTTGAACTTCATAGACAGGAGTGTCCCATCATGAGTGGTAAAAGGTATTTAAGGTGGTCAATTGCAAGTTGTGCTGCCCTTTGACTCTCCTCTGAAGAGTGACAGACAGCATGGGATCCTCAAAGCAACTCTCAAAAGATCTGAAAATGAAGATTGTTAAGTCTCATGGTTTAAGGGAAGGCTACAAAAAGCTCTCAGAGGTTTAAACTGTCAGTTGCAAGTGTAAGGAATGGAATCAGGCAATGGAAGGCCACAGGCACAGTTGCTGTTAAACCCAGCAGGTCTGGCAGACCAAGAAAAATACAGGAGCGGCATATGCGCAGGATTGTGAGAATAGTTACAGACAACCCACAGATCACCTCCAAAGACCTGCAAGAACATCTTGCTGCAGATGGTGTATCTGTACATCGTTCTACAATGCAGCACAATTTGCACAAAGAACATCTGTATGGCAGGGTGATGAGAAAGAAGCCCTTTCTGCAATCACGCCACAAACAGAGTCACTTGTTGTATGCAAATGCTCATTTAGACAAGCCAGATAAATTTTGGAACAAAGTGCTTTGGCCTGATGAGACAAAAATGGAGTTATTTGGTCATAACAAAAAGCACTTTGCATGGCGGAGGAAGAACACCGCATTCCAAAAAAAAAAACACCTGCTACCTACTGTCAAATTTGGCGGAGGTTCCATCATGTTGTGGGGCTGTGTGGCTAGTTCAGGGACTGGGGCCTTTGTTAAAGTCGAGGGTCTGATGAATTCAACCAAATATCAACAAATTCTTCAGGATAATGTTCAAGCATCAGTCACAAAGTTGAAGTTACGCAGGGGTTGGCTATTCCAGCAAGACAATGACCCAAAACACAGTTCGAAATCTACAAAGGCATTCATGCAGAGGGAGAAGTACAATGTTCTGGATTGGCCGTCACAGTCCCCTGACTTGAATATCATCGAAAAATCTATGGGATGATTTGAAGCAGGCTGTTCATGTTCGGCAGCCATCAAATTTAACTGAACTGGAGAGATTTTGTATGAAGAATGGTCAGAAATACCTCCATCTAGAATCCAGACACTCATCAAAGGCTATAGGAGGACAGCGTCTAGAGGCTG
>JANRMT010062811.1:3897505-3910974 GCA_026402145.1 Polypterus bichir lapradei | reverse complement strand
ACGTTATTATTAAAATGTTTCCTTTTCTTTTTCATTACTTCTTTAACACACTACTTCTCCGCTGCGAAGCGCGGGTATTTTGCTAGTATTAAATAAATTCCTTCACTCAAACAGGTTTAGCAGAACTCCATAGAATCATTTCTCAACTATAATCTTCCACTTATGTCTGTGGCCCAGTCCCAACTGGCTTTTTCAAAGAAGAAGTCTCCGATGTGCTAATTGATAGTGTACTTGGCATAGTGAACTTGTCATTAGATACAGGGGTCTTCCCAGATTGATTGAACACTGCAGCAGTTAAACTTTTGTTCAAGAAAAATAATCTCGACTCCTTGGTACAGTACTTCACAATTTTAGACCTATTTCTAACAAGCATTTTTAAGGTGAAATTTTAGAAAAAGGCATTTTTTCAGTAATAAATTACTATTTAAGCAAACATTTTACTCTTGGTAAATTTCAATCAGGTTTTGGAGAAAATAATAGCACAGAATTTGCACTGGTGAAAGTAGTAAATGACTTGAGGGTTAATGCAGACACCATCCACATATCTGTTCTTGTTCTACTTGACATGAGTGCAGCATTTATCAGAGCAGACAATAATATTCTTTAAAGTCATCTTAGCCAATGGGTGGACATCTTAGGCAGTGTCTTAAATTGGATTCAGTCTTACTTAATAGGTAGAAAATTCTTTGTTAGTTGTGGTGACTGTAGTATAGGGATCCATGATATTGTATACGGTGTACCGTCCACAAGGATCTTTTATGGGCCCGCTGTTATTTTCAATCTACATGCTCCCATTAGGCCAAATCATCTCAAAACAAGCTACCACAACTATGCAGATGTCACACAGCTTTACTTATCCAAAGCACCACATAACCCCAATACTATGGACTCTCTGATCTAATGTCTACAGAAGTAAACAATTTAGGTGCAATCAAGGACTCTGACCTAAACTTTAAACTGAATATTAACCATATTGCTAGGGCTACATTTTTCCATTAGAAGAATACTGAAAAAGTTACACCTCTTACACCACTACAAAGGTGCTGAGAAATTAAGTCACACTTTTATGTTTATACACCTAGATTACTTATTACTGTAATGCACTCAAAACTGGTCTATCTAAGAAAGACATCAGTTGGTTGCAGTTAGTTCAGAACGTTGCAAATCTGAGCATATCTGACCCATTTCTGCACGTTACATTGGATACATGTGTCCTTTAGAATTGACTTTAAAGTACTATTACTGGTATATACTGCCTTAAATAATCTTGCTCCTTCCTACATTCCAAGTTATAACCTTAGATCTTCTAATAGTAGTATCTATCTATCTAGTGGTCTGCATATCATACAAACAGCCAAGTATAAAAAAAAAAAAGGGGTGAGGCGGCCTTTTGCTGTTATGCACCAAAAACATTTTACCAATAATGATAATCCTGGCTAACACTGTGGAACATTTTAAAAACATCCTAAAAAACAACGTTTTAATTTGGCTTTTTTGTAGCTTTAATATAATTCTACTCTTAACATAGATGTGCAAAGAATTATCATACTTTTCAATGAATCTGCACTCATCATTAATGTTTAATTTTCTCTGTTTTCTTTTCCAGTACTTTCGTGGTGATGTTCTGTGCCACCACCACATCATCAAAGTCTTGTGCAGCTGCCTATGATGTTTGATTGAAAGTGGACCCCCTAATTTCCCACGAAACCCACTGTGTTGAATCCTTGAAGACAAAGCCTAAATATACCCAGTAGGAGCTGGATGGTCTTTTGGCCTTGGAACCCCAGCAGATATACTGTAGTTGTTGGTTTTTTTTCCTCCAGCTCTGTCCTCCCTGGCCACCTGAGCTGATCATCAGATTCACATTCAGAGACTTAAAAACCAGGTCATTCTTTAAGGTCTTTACTTCTCTATTAATTGTATATCTATCTTATGTAAGTGTGCATTATTGACTTTTTGTATACTATTTATTCATTAGTATTCCTATCTAATTTTAATTAGTTTTTTTTTTTCTTGCTTGTATCTTTTTATTTGACATCTTAAGCACTGTAACCTATATGAAAATGTGCTATAGAAATAAATATTATTAACTTGCGTACTTGGTCTTCTCATTGTGAAGTGTATTTCAAAGAAGCAACGAGGCTCTGATAAATAAATAAAATGTTATTCATTAACATCTGGACATTCACAGCAATATTCCTGAATTATATGTTTAAAAAATTCACTACATGGTTAAATAGTGAGTCACACACTCCAGGATACAGCTGGAAATAAACAGAAAGTGAACTTAAGACAAGAAACAATTCTTCGCACAAAAGACCGGTGACAAACTACCGTGTCATTTATTTGAAGCAGAAAACTGCTCTTTAATAGTATCTGGATGAGAGTTTAGCGTTTGGCTACACAAATGAGCTTGGTTGAGATTAGTTTTTCTAATCTTTTACTTTTATAATTACTATAAAAACAAAAAAATCTTGGGGGGAAAAAAACACTTTGCGATTCCCAGATCTTCAAATATGCCAATTACGCTATCCTGAAGATCCCATCCATGCCCCCCGCTACCCCAATAAATGAAGTAAGGCACACTAGACCAAATTTTAGGAATCAAGAGCTCAACACGTATCTAATTACTGTGGTAATAACAAAACAAAGTGGAAAAGTTAGCATGTCTTTTAGACTGGGGCAAAACACATCATACAGCTACCTTTTTAAGTCGTGGAATTTGTTGCACTTCTGTACTCAACTGCAAAACAGCTTCCTTCTCTGCTTGGAGATCATTCTGAAGCACCTGTCTCCACTCGACATGTATTTTTAGGTCAGTCTCTAGTTGAGTGCTGCAAAATGGGAAAAATATACAGAGTATGAAAAACAAACATAAAAAAAATACAGCTTCATTAGAAAGGATGTAAGAAGTGCAGACACATATTAAACAAAAAACTTCTAATAAGATCAAAATGCTATGCATATTTTTGTTCTTTTTTATATTTGATGTGCTATGTAATCTTTTATCTAAATTATCATAAAATCATTTCGCAATCCATGTGTGATATGATCAACATTTCTGTCTAACATGGAAAAAGGTATCATGAACTTTCAAAGACAGTCTGCACAGGGCAAAAAAAACAGAAATTGTTTACATCTTAACAGACTGGTAACAGTAAATATTTTTCATACATCAGCAACACAAAGTCATCATAAAATCAAACATAACTTCTGTTTAGAAACACCAATGACCTGAATTCATTTGAGATCAAAGAAATCTTGTGGGAGTTTTCCATTTTAGCATCAAAAGACCTTGGCGTAATTTAAAACTCTGGATTGACTACAGAGTAAAGTTTTAAAGAAAAGCTAAAATAAAACATGCACTTTCCTCTAAAAAACACTTGCCCTGACTATCAAACAGCCTTAAGGTATTTTTAAATAATTTTTAAATAATTTCCAGACAAATGTCACCCTTCCAGGATAACGTGAGTCTTATTCCTGTGGGTCATGAATAGTACATCCACTGTAGTAGGCACCCAATAATTATTCTCACTACATGCCAAAAGCATTTTCTTTTGATACAACACAAGTTCCTGCTAAAATATTAAGCTCCTCACTATTGATTGGTAAAAGTCACCAAAGTGTTTTTTTGTAGCAAATTTACTGGGTTCACCCAGCGACCTTGTTCAAAAAATAATTCCTGAAAATCTGCCGGCTCAGGCAAATATTTTTTTTCCAATACCCCATGATGCTTTGTGAGGCCAGCATGATATCACTGAGCTGTAGCAGCCAAGTTGGATGGGGATGTCACTACCTGATTGTTCATATACAGAACTTTCACACATGCATAATGTAAGTATAGTTCACCTCATACTTTACGGCGCTGCCCATCTGCATCGCACATACTGAATAATTGAAAGCATATTCATGCATGCATGATGTCACTATTTGATTGGTACTCCAACTAGATTTGTGCCCCGAATGTATTTAAAAAACAAACAAATAAATAAAACACTTGCAGTATTTTCAATTGAGGGCTGCATTAGTGGACCATAATAAGAACATTATGAAAATAAGTTGTTGTTCTGCAAAGACTCACTGTATGTTATGTCTTCAATGCTGGATTAAGCAGGTTATGCTCCTCACTATGTATGCAGTTCGAGCTATGACAATGATAGTATTAAAACTAAACTCAACGAGTATACAGTGGCTTGAAAAAGTATTCAACCTCCTCTGGAAAGCCACTGTATTTCCATCTTACATCATTACAACCTATAAAAGTCACAAATGCAGAACTTTTTTCTTTCTGTGTACATATTTTGAAACTTGGTGAACTAAACAAATGCAAATTGACAGTCATGTTGTGAAAAACGCTGTTGAAAAAGTAACTGACCCCTTCACATGACACACAGTCAGTACTTGGCAGCAGCACCTTTTGCGGCAATAATTGCTTGCAATCACTTTGGATAGCCATCTATAACCTTAGCACATCTGGATGGATGCAATTTTTCCCATTCTTCCTTGCAGAACTGCTCCAAATGGGCAAAGTTTGAAAGCTTTAGTTGGTGAACTGCAATTATGAGGTCACGCCACAAATTTTCAATCAGATTCAGATCCGGACTCTGGCTAGGCTACTGCAAAACCTAGATCTTCTTTTTGTCAAACCATGCTTTGGTTACTTTTCAACAGTGTTTCAGATCATTGTCCTGCTGAAAGTCGTAGTGTCATCCGAGTCCCAACTTCATGGCTGATGTTTGAAGGTTTTCTACCAAAATCTGGATATACTTCTTACTATCCATTCTTCCTTCAATACAGAAAGGGACCCAGTGCCTGCCCTAGAGAAGCAGCCCCAAAGCATGATGCTCCCCCCACCATGCTTGATGGTAGGTATGGTGTTTGCTGGATCATTGGCAGGCCCTTCCATCCACCAGACAAACACCTTTGTGTTGAGGCGAAAAAGTTCAATTTTGGTCTCATCAGACCAAAGTACATGACTCCAGAATGCAGGACTCTTGTCAAGATGTCTGTTAATGAATTCTAATCGAGCTTTCAGATGACATTTTTTTAGTTGTGGCTTTTTTCCAGCAACTCTGCCATACAGCCCCTCTCTGTGCAAAATCTTGGATATCGTAGCCTTGTGCACATCCACTCCAGCTGCAGATACTGTGCTTTGCAGGTCACAGAGAGTCACCTTAGGATTTGCTCTTACTTCTCTGACTAGCTTTCTTGACATTTTCTTTGCTATTTTAATAGGGCGGCCTAACATAGGATGGTTCACTATGCTTCCAGTTGTCTTCCACTTCACTATGATGGCTGTCACAGCAGACACACTGAGGCTAAGGAGCTTGGCAATCTTCTTGGCACCATTGCCATCTTTAAACTTCTTAATCACAGTGGCTCTCAAGTCACTAGAAAGTTCCCTTGTCTTCATTTTGGTCAGTTTTTGAGGTTTCACCAAATAAGCCACTTGTACTGATTTCTCAGTTGTATGTTCCTAAGACCTGCCCTAAATAATCACTTCTGGACCAGTCAACACGCTAGAGGATTAATGGCTTGATTGTTTACACCTGTTTTCATTACCCTTATTGCACTGTTAACAATCATATAGTCTACAAGCTATTAGGGGTCGAATACTTATTCAACAGCAGATTTCACTGATATGTTCTTTATCGTTGCAGCATAATTTGATTTTCATGATTTTTAGTGAAAATTTATTGTCCAAGAGGCACTCATTTATATGTAACAGTATCAAACTAAAGATGCATTTTCAAAGAAAAATATTACAGGAAATTTGAACTTTGTCTTGGGGGTCAAATACTTTTTCAAGCCACTGTATAATGCTGATCTCATGCACTACTCACTCTGTGGATGTGCTGATAAACATGCATTTACTATCAATACTCTGATGCTCAAATGGGGAATCCAGTGCAAATCCAGTACTGTCACCAAGTATACAACACAGATCCCTGTGTACTCACTCACTTACCTACTTGCCCATGGGCCACATGGTTAACTGTGCATGCCAGCCAAAAGCATGTGTAATTAGCCATGCAATGCGGCAAAACAAATCTTAAATGAACCATAATAAAACATAACAAAAGATTTAATACAGATTACGAGGCATTTCTTTGCTCTTGATGGAAAAATCAGAAACAAAAAAAAGACATGTCAGCTGTTTGGAATCGTGACTTCCAAAAATGCTGAATGGCACGGCCAATCAGTGCCCTGAAACTCTGTAAGCGCAATGATTTTAATCTGTAGTTTGTGGACATTTGTTGTTTTTTGTTTGCGATTATTGTTCTGTATCTTCTGTTGTTTGAAGCATGGTGGTATAGGGTTTAGCACTGCTTCCCCACAGTTCACGTCACATTTTTGGCCACAATAACTGGTCCAGCACAATTGGCAGATGCTTCCCTAGCCATCAGGGACACTTAAGACCATGACACTATTATAATCCACTCAGAACTAGTTCAGTTTCTCCTTCTCCATTAACTTTAGCCCATTTCACAATGTTTGACAAAGTTCCTAAACATTTCTGACAGCATGTTATCCACAGAGTTTACTTAGGCTTACTTTTCACTTAATCATGAAGAAGAAGCCGAGTAATCCCGAACAGGAGCTACATTTCTACCATGTTACTCACAATCTTATTCTTTAAGTTACTTGCCACCACATTCATGCACCGATTTACGGCCAAGCTGAGGCCATCTGTACTTAAGACCAAGGGCTATAGGAAAATAATAGGATAATACTGTTCTAGCAACTGCCAAAACTAGCCGCAACAGGGTGCCAAGGCCACACGTGTTTTGTTTATTAAGTACTTGCAGCAGCACTGTCAGCCAAAGAAAGATATACTATGCAGAGAGACAATGAGAGTAACGTAGTATTTTTCAGTTATTAAAAAAAAAAAAAAAAAAAAAAAATGACATTATAAACAGACGAGAGGGTAAATTAATAGAAACATGATCGAGCCATGAATACAGGTTTAAGGAGGTTAAGATAGCAGTTTACAAGAAAGACAAAGTATTTCTCATATTAAATGTATTTTATCATTAAAGAATGGATCTCAGTGTTTCTAATTATAACACACACAAATGTAATAGATTATACTTTATTAATAAATATATACGGTTTCAACCCTTACATGTTAATGCAGTATTTTTTTTTTGAAGTGCTGATGGTTCACACTTATTTCCTTCCATCAAGAACACAGGAATGCCTTGTAAATGGTAACAAATCTTTCATTATTATTACTATTATTTCATAGTGTCTCACAGGTTTTGTGACTCGTTCATGGTTTGTTTTGAGCAGTGCTGCTACATCAGGCTAATTCTTATGTACCCAGCATGAACCGCCTTCACTTAACAAATCCAGCATAAATTCACCAAGATTTGAAGATCAGTTTTTGCTACTCCATACCAGCAGTTAAAGGATGCATACCAGCGACCCACAGAGTCTCAATTGCAATGACACTTTGTGAATGACATATGGCCAATTTGCTAGCCGGACCCAAATAGAGCAGCTCAAAGAAGAGCCCTAGCTGAATGTTTGGCCGGCACTCGGGGGCAGGAAGTAGTGGTCGCTCCTGCTGAGCGCTTGTGAGGAGCAGAAGTGACCGGAAGGAGGTTGGCTCGCCGCATAAGGTCGCAGAAGGCAGCGGAAGTCGGAGGCTTGGGAGGTGCAAGCCCCAGCGTGAGCGCCCTGGTCGCTTGGGAACCCAAGTCTCGGTCTGGCGGAGCCCTACGGAGCCAGGGACCAAAAGGGTTCCAGACCAGCAGTGGAAGAAGTTTAGCTGCAGGTAGGGCGACTCCCTTGGTGCATAGCTCAGGAGGGAGAAGCAGGGGAGCTGCCAGCAGAAAGCGGCACCGAGTCTTGCTTTTAAAGGACTGCTTATTTTAACCTCGCTTTTAATGGAAATATTTATTGGATTTTAACCTCCGCTGTTTCACCCTGTTTTTAATGGATTATTTATTTATTGACTTTTAGAAGCACTGCACTGTTTTGGTCAATGATATGGTTTTGACTGATTTTAATAAAAAGCAATTCTGCACTTTGCACCTTTCCTTTGCTGTGATGTCTTCATTGATCAGCTCATCTGGTGACATTACCAATGGTGTTGGTTCAAGGGCTCCCAAAAGTGAAGTGGGAGCATGAAGCAGAACCCGCATTGTCACACCACCCTGTCCAGGGTTTGTTCCCTGCCTTACACCCTGTGCTTGCTGGGTTAGGCTCTAGCAGACCCCAAAGTGGGTTAGAAAATGGCTGACTAGCTGACAAGATGAATATGGGAGTTGTAGAAACAGACTACTTGTCTGTAGTACTTCCAGCATTCTAAGAGGAGGTGCCTCAATGTAACACACCAGTCACACGACAGACAACAAGCCAAACATAAATAAAACAATTGATTTCTTTATACAATGCAACAATGTTGATCACAATGTTAAGGGATTTTGTGGAGTGTAATAATATTTATACTGGTTATTTTCACTGCTTTAGAGAAGCACACCTCCACTAATATCTTATACTTTCTGAGCAGAAAAACTATATTCACAGTGATTGTTGGATACAGATGATCACAGAACAACAACGTTTTACACTTTGGAGGATTCAGAGAACATTCAGACCCCTTCCCTTTCTGCACACTTTACTGTGCTGTAAATTTAATTAATTAATATATAAGATCCCTCTACATATACATCATGTTGGGACATAATGTTAGGAAGTCCAAGGGACTTTCTGCAGACTTCCATTGTCAAACTGTGGTGAGGCATAGATTATGGCAAATGTATAAAATCATTTTTAAAGCTTTGAATATTCCCATGTCTACAATGGTCTCAATAATTGTGAAATGGAAGAAGTTTGGAACCACTAGGCCTCTTCCTACATTTGGCCATCTGGCCAAATTGGGTAACCAGGTGAGAAAGACCTTGATCAGGGCGATGACCAAGAACACAATGGTTACTCTCACAGATATTCAGAAGTCCTCTGCAGAGGTGGGAGGAGAACATGTTGAAATGACGAAAATCTCAGCAGCCCTTCATCAATTAGGTGTTTAAGGTGATTAACTCCCACTTGAAGTTTGCCAAATTGCATTTAAAAGTCTCTGAGAGCATGAGGAAAATGATTCTCTGGTCTGATGAGACAAAAACTGAATTCCTAGTTAAACAAGCACTGCTAATCACCTGTCTTATACCATTCCTAAGGTGAAGCATGGTGGTAGCAGCATCATGGAGAGGGAGGTTGGTAAGAATTGAGGGAAGAATAAATGCAGCCAGATACACAGAGGTCCTTGAAGAAAACTTGCTCTGGAGTGCATGCAACTTTAGACAGGGACAATGCTTCATCTTTAACCCAAAAACGATCCGAAAATATTCAACCAAGACAATGCTGGAGAAGCTTCTTGTCAAATCTGACTGTCCTCAAGTAGCCAGCCATAGCCTAGACAGAAAAACCCCATAGAACGTGTGGAGAGACCGGAAGACAGCAATATATAGATGTATCCCATCTAATCTAACAAAGGTAGAGAGGATCTGCCAGGAAGAATGGGATACATTTAAAATTTATAAATTTCTCTCTTTAAAATTAAATGTACAACATAATTAAATGTGGAAAGTGAAGGGGTCTTGATACTTCCCGAATCCACTGTACATGTAATGAGTTCATAAAAAGTGTGGCAATGCCAAACACTTAATCTATAAAATATCTTGGATATTGGAACATCAAAATAAACTGAGCTGATTAACTGATATTTTCCAACCTCCTATGTCATTTTGTGGTATGCATCATTCAATCAAGTACTTACAGCTGATTCTCTCTTTGGAAAATCTGATTCTGTAGGTTTTCGGCCTTACTGGCAAAATCCTGTTTGAATTTCCTGGCTCCTTCTTCTGCCATTCGCCGCTCCTTCTCTGTATGCTGCAATCTGGTGTAATTCAAATCAACTTTGGGTAAAACGGAAGCTAGAACAACAAAGGATGTAGGAGCGAAGAAACCAAAAAAGGAAGGAAAAACAAAAACACTCACAAAAAAGGCAAAAAAAAGAAAGAAACTGAAACATTTCTAAAAAAACAAACAAACTGCATAGTATGTGGAACGGGGGCTGAGGAAGAGGCTTCAGGGAAGATCAGTAAATTCCAGCAATATGACAAAGACCCACACAATGTCAGCACACTTTATTTCCTTCTGAATAGTGCACTCAATGGACAAAAAGATTAAGGTAAAAACAGCTAATTTTATTCAACTGTAAGTAAAAGTAGGGTAACAGTTCAACATGATTACACCTGTTATTGTTTTAATGGCGCACTAGTTTACTACATGTTTTTACACATTTTGTTATTACAACATTGAGGACACATTTTCCAATCTATAAAACTTTAAAAAACATTATAAAAGTTCCCTTTTTATGTAATCAGATTGTTCTGCTAAAACTGCATGTTTGTGCAACCCTGACTGATTGTATCCAGTTTGTTGATGCTCAGAATGAAATATCTTTAACAAGCTTGTACTGGTGCTCAGTGTCATTGCTGGCACACTTCACAAATGACATTGCAAGTGTTCTGGTCTGGTTCAATAAATCTTTGTCACTACACCACACAATGGGGGCGAAAGATAGAGTGAGAGAGAAGGTACAGAAATCGGGGAAGTTGAAAGGTACCAAAAGCATAGAAAGTAAAAATGTATGAAATAAAATGAGAAAAAAAAGATGGGGGTGGAGGAAGAAAACAGGGGAGAGAGGATGTCAATATCAGTGAATTCATGTTACTAAAAAAGCCTTAACATATTATTATACGAGCCATTAGTTAAAAAAAATTACAAAAGATGACATCATAAACAGACAAGAGAGGGTAAGTTGATAGAAATGTGATTGAGCCATGGATGCAGTTTAACAAGGAAGTCAAGAGAGCAGTTTACAAGAAAGACAGAAAACGTTTCTTGTATTAAATTTATTTTAGCATTAAAGAATAGATCATACTCTTTATTCATAAATATATACTGTTTCAACCCCCACCTGTTAATCTGCCTGTTTTCCTACATAATTGTACACTAACAATCACTCTCACAAAAAGCTAAAAAAAGATTCAACACAAGACAAACAGCAGATGAAATGCCCAGTCAATCATTGCTTTCTCTCTCACTTTATCTCAGTCACTCCCTGATGTATTTATTTTTGCACCACCAGTGAACTTTTTTGTCTCTACAATTCAAAGGATATAGAGAATGCTGCTACTGATATTGGTGATACTACAGAACAACGTATACCTGTGAACACTGCTGGCTCCCAAGATTAGGGAGATGGACTTAAATCCTGGCATGGCTACTTCTGTCTTCTATTAATTGGGGTTTTGGTTTTGTGTTTAGTTTCTACTGTGTGCCTGATACATATGAAACAGACTCATAGTGCTCACAATCCAGTAATGAAAAAAACTGATACAAATGTATAGATGTTATTTATACCCCTTTTAATGAGTGTGGGTGTTTTTTCTGTACAGAATGTGCAGTCACATGGTGTCTCAACCTAGAATACTTGTGTTTATATACATAAACTGTAATAAAAGAAAATACCCACAAAATGTTACCTTCCAATTACAATAGAAAAAACTGGTACTATCTTTATGTCCACAATTAATTGTTTAAGTCTTTATGAGGTATGGGACCTGTTTAGGTATACTTCACCAGTGAAGTATCGGTTGACTTTAAAAGACAGGGTGACAATTTGTTTTCAAAGATTCTAAAACTGCAATGCTTAACACATAATCAGTTCAGAAAAGCAAGATGCAGAGAAATGGAAGATCTTGGATGAAGTCAGATTTCCATTCTGGTTTGATTAATATCTTTATAATAAAATATATAAAGCAGCCTTTAGACAACTGATCTCACAATCATTACTGAGAAACAATAATATAATTTATCTGTGTTATGTGGGCAAAACTGTATTTGCATTGCATTCTTGTAAATGTTATGCTTGCTAATATTTATAACGAACTGCTGCATTGATCTTGCATATCCTTGCACCATCTTCTACCAATCTGACAGAATAATTTTCAAATATAATAAACACTATCAAGACATAACTCTTTTGTAAAATCTACATGGCTTCATCTCACTTCTGTCACACTTAGTATTTGTAACACATATCTAAAAATGCATATTCAACAATGAAATTTGTGCTCACCAATATATGTACTTATTAAATGCTAGCCACACTACCTGTTGAAGACATTTAATAGGTCAAGTCAGGTTGGGGAGCATGCACTGGTACAGTGCATTGCCACACTCACCACACAACGAAACAGCTCAGGATCCTGGGTGGCATACCCCCAGAAAGACATGAGGTCCAGTGCCACCCCCCCAGAAATTACCATCTATCTGCTGCAGTAAATCTCTCAGCATGCCTTGTACGTTTTTACTCCTCCTCATGTATCTCACACTTGCACTTGCACTTTCTCTGACAAATCAGAATGTTCTGAGGATCTGGACTCAGACACAGCCCTTTAGTGTTTTATTATATAGTAGATTAACTGGCTGGTTTAATGAAGAGGTAGGTAACTGTGTGAAAAGAGTCTCGACACTAGTTCATGCTATTTCAGAATACCTGAACCCAACCGTTGCCTAGACACAGCTGGTGACAGTGAGCAATGAAAAGTAGATGTTGTATGACTAAAAAGACATTCTACCCCTGACGTTCCAAATCTCTAAATGTACAATAAAATGATCTTGCTCTAGATCCACCTACAGTAAACATTTGGCCTTCCTGCAACAATCACAATCAGCATCTGTGCATTGTGACTTTTGTACACTGAGTATGTAACAGTAATACGTGAGGCAGCATTTGTAGGCCTATAAGTAAATATTCAAAATCCACACTTCTGTGTGTCTTATCATTTAAAGTTGCTATTGCATTGAGTAAAATAATATTGACATTTACTTTGTTCATTAATTATCTGGTGTTGATCCAAGAATTTTTTTCCCCTACCTTCCTTATCACTGACATGTTGACCTTTTTCTTGGGGTTTAAGGCCGGAAAGCTGCAAACCGGCTTTGTGACATAACTCACTGCAATAAAAAATGAGGTAATGCACAACTGACAATCACATTATTGAGATACTGCTGGTGTGCTTCAGTGGCAGTGCCAGGTTCCTAAGATTACTATGATCTGACACATTCTGGTTACTCCCCTTTTATCACAATTCTAATATGTGTGTTTCTAGCAGCAGTCATGACATTAGTGGACATGACAACCAAATCACTTGCTGTCTTGACTACTCCAGACTACCATGTCACTTTTCATGTAATCTGGATCAATGCTTTTGTCACATTCGTCACAGACTATGTATGATATTCAACATAAGAAAAAGCTTTATAGAACACAAAACAATGACAACAGAACATATTGTCATATACAGTGGTGTGAAAAACTATTTGCCCCCTTCCTGATTTCTTATTCTTTTGCATGTTTGTCACACAAAATGTTTCTGATCATCAAACAC
>JANRMT010062811.1:3847590-3892505 GCA_026402145.1 Polypterus bichir lapradei | reverse complement strand
TCAGTCAGTCAGTGAGTGAGTGAGGGCTTTGCCTTTTATTATTATAGATAATTGATTAAAAAAACATTTGCCTTACATAATAATACTAAAAAGACACATTCCCACACAAAACCTATCAGTAACCACTTATTAAAATCCCAAAATACAATATTATGGATGGAGGATTTAAGAAATATCACCATTAGTTTTTGTTCCTAGTTACAGCTCAGTACTTAACATTATTAGACCAAAGAAATTGTGGTATTTTGAAACATTCAATTCCTGGAGGGGGTATGCCATAAAAAAACGAGAATCCCTGGCCCCAAAGATATCAAACATTTGACCCATAAGTCTACTGCACTGTAGTTAAGCATTTACTTTGATTTTATTAGATCTACTATTATCCCAAATCATACTGTGTTAGAACTGTTAGCAATAACAAAGGTCAAAGATGCTCTACTTTGCAGCATCAGGTTTGTATTAGTTGGGACTTGACTAGACAGTATAAAGACTTGGTGGGGCTTGGCTTAAAAAAAGTCACCCCATTTCCTGACGGCCAATAGCATGTTGCCTGATGGAGCAGCTGCTATATGAAGGAGCAACTATGGCAAGTATATCTGCAATCTTAGCCCTCTTTTTTTGTTCCATTCTGACAGGTTAAGTAAAACACAATACATCAGACAGACAAGGTTCTACTTTTATTTGTGACGTCCAAAACACCCATTTTCCTTATTCCAATGTCACTGCATTCAATGCATTGTACCTTTGGATGAGCATTCTTTAGTTGTTAGCTCTCATGCAAACAAGACAAAATAGGACCGGTTTGATTTTATTGGGGCAATTACAGACTAATTGAAATGAGAAATTGGGTATGTCACATTAATAGATGGACTTCATGGGACTGCACTGCCAACTGCTTTCGACTCACTAAGATATGTAAAAATCACGGGAAAAGTCATCTAATGTGACAGTCTTTAAGGACAAGATAAGCAGACACAGGATATTTGCTTTATCTTTTCTAACACAAGTGTGAAGTAACTTAGTAAACCTTATGAGAAACAAATACAAAGACTGATTATTTTACAAAGCATGAAAGTAAAATTAGCTTCAGCCTTTTAATCTCATTATTTTACTCACCTGACGAAGCTGACACTCCTCCCGCAACTGTCGGCGAGCTTCATTGTACATCTCATCTAACCCTTGTCTTGACTGCTTGTATGTATCAAGCTCAGCATCTACATCAACCTGTGATACCTAAATAGATAACAGAGGTATAACCAGCCACTTTACATATTTGAAACAAATAATTTTATCTATTCTGTTTTTTCCCCAATGAGGGCTATGATGGCACTACAGCGAGGTTTCCAGACCAGGCTTTTCTAGTCCCAATAATATCTAACTAATAATATAATTATCCTGGGTCCACCACTGTGATTTCTGCTTTATAGGCCCTGCATGATTCTCCACCAATGGGAGGCATCTGAAGGGCATCAGTCAGGTGAAGTGTGGCATTACTCTAAAGTTCTCCTGGACTTTCCATTTCCCTACCCTATAACAGACAGCAAGCACATCCACTCTATACAGAAATCTTATCTGACCATTTGCATCTAGAATATTACTCTTTCAGTCACTAAATGCTTATAACGTTTGAAGTCAGGGATTTAGGTTGATTGGTAAACAAAAATTATTATTTTAAAATACTCTTAGCACCTTCCACAAGATAACAAGAGGTACTGCAGCCAAAAGCTTTAAGTTAAAGAGTATACAGGACTGGAAAACTCCCATAAAGCTTTAAGTAAAAACACAAAAACTAACAACAACTAAAGTGTTTTATTACCACGTCAGAATTTACACTGCTCCCATTGGATTTGAGATGTGACTACTGAGCAACGATTCTTCTATAGAGAGAATGAGGAGCATGACCGCTCAATAAACAGAACATAAACTTTGTTGCCCCTTCTAAAAACTGAGGGTAGTTCTAATCTGCCACCCTGAGAGCACTGCCTCTGCCATTGTGGGGAAAAGATGAGTTTTGATTTATGGATATTTGCTTTTATCCACAGCAAACCACATAACTGTATTCTAATCCTCTGTTCTGAGGGGCAAAGACTGTTAATAATTAAAAGAAAATGAATAATTCATATACAAGAATTATAGAAGATAGACAAGCATGAACACACAAAAACAAAAGACAACATGATTTTGAAGTAAATTGCTCTGTTATGTCATTATTTGTTTGAGACGTATGCCATTAAAAGTTATGGTTTGCAAAAATAAAATTAAAATTTATATTGTTAAAAAGAGACAACAACAGAAAGATCCAAACTATCCATCCATCCATTATCCATCAAACAAGGCTGGTTATAATTATTTCTCTTTCACTAATATAAAAAAAACACAACCTTATAAATTATATTTCCCTTTTGAATTCTTGCCCAAATAATCATTTAAGGCATTGTACATTTTGATCCAGCTTTTCAATGCTTGTGAAAGACTTCTGGTCTGTTTGTGAGTAAAATGGGTAATCCTATTGTATGCTTTATCAAAGGAATCCATACAATGTGCAGAGCTTTTCAACTTTTCAACCACCAAGCAACCTAGTCACCCCATTGTTTTTTAAAGGCTGATGCCCTCTCAACCATAAAAATTGTCCTAAGGCCTAACAGGGTATTTTTAGGTCCTCTAATAGTTTCAGGGTTTCCATTTGTCGACCACATTTTCCAGTTTAGGTCTAAGTCTCCCTACACTTCCAGGAAAAAAACCTGAGAGACATCCCGTCTAAACATTTAATTGTTCAATGGTTTTCCAGAATAAATAATTAAAAAAAAAAACTACTTTGGTAGGACAGACACACAACATATATACCAATGTACAGTACCATAAAAATGTAAGGGATTGTGATATGAATAATCACATTCCCTTTTCCATACCACTCAATTAAACATCCATATAAGGATCTCCACTGCAGAAAGCACTTACCTCCAAGTGTTGTTGTGCCTTCATTAAAATGATAGTGTTCTCATTTCTTAACTGATGATTCTCTTCTTGTAGTTTGATTATATTATTTTTAGCTATTGCCAGCTGTGATAAAATAAACAACAATAATGCAATCAATCATGTAAATATGCAAGGGTATGACATAAGTACTAAAGAAGAATGGTTTGATTTTTCAGTACAAATGATTAATCTTTATTTATTTTTTGTAGAGAGCAGAAGTTAAGTACATTCTTGAAATAAAGTGCATATCCTACACTAAGAGAGCTGAATCTCATTAGTTTTTGAGCAGAAAACACAATTACTTTCTTTAAAGGTCTGAAATGCACTGATTAAAATGATGCATTACTTAAGGGCACTTGAGGAAACTGGCCATGAAATGGATTTTCTCATAAAAACTGTTACAAGAATCTTGAATAAACTATCATGCAATGCAGATGAAATGGTTGGAATTAAATATTGAAACAACCTGTACATTAAAAATGCAAACACTCTGCACTCTTGTAAATTAAACAGTGCTGCATATAGAGCATTGGATCTTAAACCACAATACTGTTTGCACCACTGTGTGACCCTAACAACTTTTAATCTGCTTGTTCAATTGTAGAAAAAAAAATGTTAACTAGTGTGATGAATCTTGTCCTTGGGGAAAGAGATCTGACAATAAAAAAATATTAAAAATCTTTTTATTGTGTTTATCATCATTTATTTCTACAACCCTGGATTCCTTTCTCAATACATCAAAAGGTTTAGCATAAATGCCTCAATTAGTACAGCAACAAGGGAGCCATCCACCGTTACAAGGAAAACAGCCTGTTCTCTCTATCCTGCCAAATAGTTCACCAAGCCAGTAAAGTACATTGTCACAGGAAGTGAAAGATGGGGTTTAAAAATCACAAACCTAATTGTCTGATTTGTAAACATGCTTCCACATTTTAAAAAGTCATTTTTGCAAATGAACAAGGTCAAAAATGTATTTTTTTAGATGTTAAAGACATACCTCCTCAATCAATTTAGTGTTGGATTTTTCCAGACTGTCAACTCTGCCTTGAAGGCTCTGGACTGTAGAGCTTAAAAGTAAAAAAAAATGAGAAAAAGACGTCATCATTTTCCACATAAAAGTGAAGTTGGAGGTCTTTTCCAACATAATACTTACTTCAATTGTCTGTTCAGTTCCTCCACATAGTTTTTCTGATCTAAAATAGCAGCAATTTGGCCATTTCTGCAAAATAACACAAAAATAAAATAAATGCATATTTTCCGTTATCTAAAAAACATGCTGAAGCATTTGTTTCTAAATGATATAGTTAAATATAAAGGAAAACCACATTTATTTATGTGCAATCTAATTAAAACAAACTAGCTAAAAACCATAGTAAGGATGCTCTGTTAAATGTACTGCTCTGTCTGCTATTATTTTCATAAGTCAAAGTCAGCGAAATACTCAGAATCAGAAACAAGTGTAATTAAAGAAAATTCCTTAATTGGCAAAGACTAATGGGCTATTTAAAAAAAATGCTTAAAAAAATTAAAGGGACACTTTGAAAAACACATCAGATCTCAATGGGAAAAAAATCCTGCTGGATATCTCTACTGATATGGCCTGGGTAACGTGTTAGGAACGAAAGGATACCACATTGTTTGATGGAAATGAAAATGATCTACCTACAGAAGGCTGAATTTAAACACACCCCTAAAATCAAAGTGAAAAAATGATGCAGCAGGACAGTCCATTTTGCTGAAATTTCATGGTAGCAACTCCAAATCGGACTCAGTCATTTGTATGGCGTCCGGCATGCTTTCAAGCATGCCTGACCCCTTGGGGGGGGCGCGCGGGGGGGGTTGAGGGTTAGGGGGGATGGGGCATGCTCCTAATGAGACAACGGATGGTGTCCTGGGGGATCTCCTCCCAGAACTGGACCAGAGCATCACTGAGCTCCTGAACAGTCTGAGGTGCAACCTGGCATCGTCGGATGGACTGAAACATAATGTCCCACCCAGAGGTGTTCTACTGAATTGAGCTCAGGCAAGTGAGCATGGGAGCCAGTCAATGGTATTAATTCCTTCATCCTCCAGGAACTACCTGCATACTCTTGCCACATGAGGCCGGGTATTGTCATGCATCAGGAGGAACCCAGGACCCACTGTACCAGCATAGGGTCTGACAATGGGTCCAAGGATTTCATCCCGATACCTAATGGCAGTCAAGATGGCATTGTTTAGCCTGTAGAGGTCTGTGTGTCCCTCTATGGATATGCCTCCCCACACCATCACTGACCCACCACCAAACTGGTCATGCTTAACGATGTTACAGGCAGAATAACATTCTCCATGGCTTCTGCAGAACCTTTCACGTCTGTCACATGTGCTCAGGGTGAACCTGCTCTCATTTGTGAAAAGCACAGAGTGCTACTGGTGGACCTGGCGATATGGTTATTCTATGGCAAATGCTAATCGAGCTTCACGGTGCAGGGCAGTGAGCACAAGGCCCACTCCAGGACGTCAGGCCCTCAGGCCAGACTTAGGCCACCCTCTTGAAGACTGTTTTTGATTGTTTATTCAGAGACATTCACACAGTGGCCTGCTGGAGGTCATTTTGTAGGCTCTGGCAGTGCTCATCCTATTCCTCCTTGCCCAAAGGAGCAGATACTAGTCCTGCTGATAGGTTAAGGACCTTCTACTATCCTGTTCAGCTCTCCAAGATTAACTGCCTGTCTCCTGGAATCTCCTCCATGCCTTGAGACTGTGCTGGGAGACAAAGCAAACCTTCTGGCAATGGCACGTATTAATGTGCCATCCTGGAGAAGCTGGACTACCTTTGCAACATCTGTAGGGTCCAGGTATGGCCTCATGCTACCAGTAGCGACACTGACCGTAGCCAAATGCAAAACTAGGGAAAAAACAGTCAGAAAAGATGAGGAGGGAAAAATGTCAGTGGCCTCCACCTGTTAAACTATTCCTGTTTTGGGGGTTGTCTCATTGTTGCCCCTCTAGTGCACCAAAGCTGCTGAAACTGATTAACAACCTCCTCTGCTACTTAACTGACCAGATCAATAGCCCAGAAATTTCATTGACTTGATGCTGTACTCCGATGAAAAGTGTTCCTTTAATTTTTTTGAGCAGTATATTTTGACAAATGTCAGAAGCTTCTTAAAAACAAGAGAAAACTTATTAAAACTGATTTGTTTAAAGCTAAAGATTTTTACATTTTTACTTTACGTTACGTATAATCAGTTAGGGCATAAATTTAAAGACTTTGAATAAATTTAATAAGAACAAAGAAAATTTTGTGGCTACTCTATTTCTTTCTCTCCTCAGACTGTAATAAAAATCTTTTAAGATAATTTTCACCTTTTGGTATTCTTGTTATACAATAAATTAGGTCCTTTCATAGTCATTAGTTATTTATATAATTTTTATTTACTTACTGTGTTTTAACTAATATTAATAGTTAGATGGGGAACTTATTTCAGTTGCTTTTCTCATTTCAAAGGGTAATATTAATAGTGATAGAACTGTGATTTTAACAGTTTTTTCTTTGTAGTTACTGGGTACTATTTAGACAGATAGACAGACACTTTATTAATCCCAAGGGGAAATTCACATACTCCAGCAGCAGCATACTGATAAAGAACAATATTAAATTAAAGAGTGATAACAATGAAGGTATAACAGACAGACAATAACTTTGTATAATGTTAACGTTTACCCCCCCCCCCAAGTGGAATTGAAGAGTTGCATAGTGTGGGGGAGGAACGATCTCCTCAGTCTGTCTGTGGAGCAGGATGGTGACAGCAGTCTGTTGCTGAAGCTGCTCCTCTGTATGGAGATGATACTTTTCAGTGGATGCAGTGGATTCTCCATGATTGACATGAACCTGCTCAGTGCCCGTCGCTCTGCCACAGATGTCAAACTGTCCAGCTCCGTGCCTACAATTGAGCCTGCCTTCCTCACCAGTTTGTCCTGGTGTGAGGCGTCCCTCTTTTTTATGCTGCCTCCCCAGCATACCACCGTGTAGAACAGGGCACTTGCCACAACCGTCTGATAGAACATCTGCAGCATCTTATTGCAGTTGTTGAAGGACGCCAGCCTTCTAAGTAGGAATAGTCGGCTCTGTCCTTTCTTACACAGAGCATCAGTATTGGCAGTCCAGTCCAATTTATCATCCAGCTGCACTCCCAGGTATTTATAGGTCTGAACCCTCTGCACACAGTCACCTCTGATGATCACGGGGTCCAGGAGGGGCCTGGTCCTCCTAAAATTCACCACCAGCTCCTTGGTTTTGCTGGTGTTCAGTTGTAGGTGGTTTGAGTTGCACCATTTAACAAAGTCCTTGATTAGGTTCCTATACTCCTCCTCCTGCCCACTCCTGATGCAGCCCACAATAGCAGTGTCGTCAGTGAACTTTTGCACGTGGCAGGACTCCAATTTGTATTGGAAGTCCGATATATATAGGCTGAACAGGACCGGAGAAAGTACAGTCCCAGAATACTTTCAGCATACTTTCAAAAATGTTATGTTTAAGATAACAGTTAATCATAGACTCTCCACCACTAGCACTACCATTTTTACATTACTTGAATTGGAATCCGCTATGTGCGAAAGCTGCTGAGCCTCCACAACCTATTTAAGCTACATCTTTAACTACAATACATGACATTGGAAAGTGCCATCATAAGGCACATATTTAATGAAGTCTACTAACACATGAAATTGCATTCTATCATTATTTCTATTTTTAAAAATGACTCACTGTTACAAAAATAGTTAACAAAAATTGTGATAACTGACTCTTGAAGTAACTAAAACAAAAATACAGTATACGCTCTTTCACATAAGTTAACTTTTCATACATTTTGTAACTTGTTTGGCTGTAGAATTACATAATCATAATATAATTTCATATATTTAAGATTGTAGGATGGGCAGTTACTTGGGGGAAAAAGAAACCTGAAACAGTAACTACAGGAAAGTGTGGATTTTAATAGATAATGTGAAAAAAGACCTTATACAGTGACAATTATTAATGAATGTTAGGGTTGACTTCCAGGGAAAAGGTGTCAGATGACATGTTCATAATTCTGGTGCTCAGCCTGTGTCATACATTACAATTTTCTCTACCAAGGCTGATTTAACTAGATAAATAAGGGCAACTGCATCTACAAGTTTGTTTAATGCTACTTCTTACCTGAAGAGAAATCAGTTATTTTATTTTCCCCAGAGTTTGATATTAATAGATATGTTTTACATTTTTTTTTCTTTTGCTGTTGTTCAGGAATATATATCTTTTACTTGCTTTATTAAAGGTTTAGGAGTACACTTCCCCAAATGCAGCTAGTAGTTTACAGTGAACCATGTTTCATTTTCCTTTGAAGGCAGTTTTTGCTGTATTGTTTTTTTTATATATCCTATCACTTCCTCATATGTATTGTGCTTGTACAACACTAGAATACAGAAGTACTGTATATAGAATATTTCAGTGGCATACATGGTGTTTCTGCTTCACTAAGAATAGTAAACTGAGTAAGCATAATTCATCTCAGATGTAAGGAGGAGTTTTCAAATGAGTAAATGTCCTCAAGGCATCTGGTCCAGATGGAATTTCAGGATGTGTCTCAAAACTCTTTAGCAACCAATTAGTTGACATCTTTACTGATACATTCTGTTATCCCTCACTGCTGCAAAATGACAATTATCCCTGTGCCTAATAAAACAAAACTGCACTGTCTGAATGATTATAGACCAGTGGCAATAACTACAGTTGTGACAAAGTACATTGACAGATTGGCACTGGGACACATTAAACAGAATATTTCAGATAGTCATGACCACCTCCAGTTTGAATAATGCTACAACTGGTCCACAGCGAATGATACATCTCATGGACTTCATACTACCCTGCTTCACCTGGGGCCTCATGCATAATGGCGTGCGTAGAATTCACACTATAACATGATGTAAGCACAAAAGCAGAAAGGTGCTTACATACAAAAAAATCCAGATGCATAAATGTGTGTGAATGCCAACTTCCACATTCTTTCCCGGTCAGTGTGAAAAGTAACGCATGTGCACGCACCTGCTGTCCTGCCCCAACTCCTCCCAGAATTACGCCTCTTTGAATATGCAAATCAATATAAATAGCCCTTAAGCTCAGCGTTCTGTGAAAAGGCAATGGCAAAAGAACGGGGGAAAATAGAAGAAGTTCAGCAAATACCAAGTGGAGGCAAAGAAAAATGTTCTATTTGTTGGTTTAAACAGTGGTATAAACAACAAAAAGAAGTTGATCGAGTGACATAGAGTGTTGGAAAAACTTGAAAGCTCAAAGTCGCACAGTGCCCAAAATAAAAAAGAAGTTGTCAGATATCAAAGTCACTGTGAAAAGGCGAGTCGTAGCCCACCGTCTGAGTGTCATATGAAAGATTATTAGGGTACAGAGAAAAAAAAAAAAATAGGCACACAGTGGGGAAAAAAGCACGAAATCTCAAAATTTTCACTTTAATCACGAAGTTTATTAAAATCATTTAATTTACTAGTTTCTCAAATCCGATCGTAACTAAAGTAGCACGTTAAATGCTTTGTTTTGTATTTGATCTTCTATGTGCTCTATGTGTGTGAATCACTTCGTGCTTCCGGGCTTTCTCTTCTTCTGACAGGACACAGAATCCATTACATTCGTAATATTACAGCTCTCTGAATAATAAAAATACTGAAATATATACTTGATATAATTTTCATGATGATAAGGAGTTAAAGCAGGTTATTAAACATGGGAACACGGTGGCACAGTGATTGTGCGTGACCTTTGATGAAATAATTTATTACAACAATACTGTCTCTTTCAAATGTACTAACCCTCAATTCCTGTCCTTACTTTTCTTTCTCCAAATACCCAATTGCCACAAAATCAGCTCTGTAATAGACATTAAGCCATCTGTAAGCTTTGAACGCCGATTCTTCAAAACTTTTAAGGAACACTGAAATATCTTTGTAGTACATGATTACTTATTCTATGCTTCCAGTGACACGTTAGTCCCAGCAAGCATACAGCGCAAGGCAGGAACAATCCATCAATGAAACACCAGCTCCTTGCTAGCGCAGCGACACCGTGTCTTCACATGTTTAATTATTAACAATATAGATTATTTAAATGAAGTTAAAGTTTTATCTGTGTAATAATAAAAATATTTTGCTGCATTTCATCTTAAAAATATCATTGTCATCATATGTAAATATGCTCTTTATAAAGTGGCTCAGGTTGGGCAAGATTATAGCTGTAGTGTAAGTTAACAGAGAGGTGATTGTACTAATAAGTACAAACAGTTCTACAAGGAGCACTTGATGGACTGATGGAGTGCGTTTAGAGTTCTTGGGATGAAACAGTTTCTGAACCGCGAGGTCCGTACATGAAAGGTTTTGAAGCGTTTGCCGTGTGACAGCAGTTCAATAGACAGCATGGCTGAGGCAGCATGTGCTTGATGCTGTATACCGATAATTCTCTTTCCGATCAGCTGCTCAGAGTGGTGCAGTGACAGTAATATGGAAAAAGATGATCCGCTGTGGCAACCCCTAATGGGAGCAGCTGAAAGAAGAAAAAGAAGGTGCAGTGAGAGTAACAACGCTAAAGCAGCTATGGTATTTGAAATAGTTTGGCCATTCCGTGGACCATTATATTGTTACAGGTTAATTACAATCAGATGCATTAAACTAATAAACAATATGCGGTTAATTTCAGTGTATTTATAAAGCCGCATCAGGGATGTGGATCTAAAAAAGAAAGGGTAACCACACAGGAACAGTAGCACTGCTGTAACGCTGGGTGCCCCCAGTCTGCAAAACCCGAGTGCAGAACTTACGTACGCCAGGGTATGAGCTACCGTGGAAATGTGCATGGCTTTACACCAGGTTTAGGTTTTATACATCGCGATTTGAATGTGGAAACAGGCTTACACAACATTTTTGTGCCTATGCACCGCTTATACATGAGGCCCCTGGTGTTTATGGATTACAGCTCAGCATTTAACACTGTTGTATCATCAAAGCTGACCACCAAAATCCTCAATTTAAGATTTAGCACCATTTTCTATAATTGGTCTTCCAAACCAAAATTCATCAGCATGTAATGACTGGCAGCATCACATCCTCCATGCTGACCCTCAGCACAGGCACTCCACAAGGTACTATTTTAGTACTTTCTGTTCATTGTATTGTGTGGCAAGACATATTTCCAAACAGCATCTTCAAATTTGCTGATAACACCAGCATCATAGGCTTAATCACCAACAATGATGAGACAGGTTACAGGGAAAAGGTCGATCTGCTGACTCAGTATTCCCAATATAATCAATGTTACCAAACCCAAGAACCGAAGATACTGTTGAGGGTGAGCAGCTTAAAATTTCTTGGAGTGACTATCACAGAAAACCAGACATTGGCACCACACATTATAAAAAAAGTTCACCGGTTCTTCTACATCCTCAGATGTCTGAGGACAGCTCACATTTCTCCATATTTTCTCATAAAACTTCTACAGGTGCACAGTAGAGTCTATCCTTACTGGTTGTTTCACCTCCTGATATTACACCTGCTTAGCTGAAGATCGTAAAAGCACTACAAAGGGTGGTGAAGGCGACAAAGAATATTACCAGTCCCCAGATGGCTTCTCTTCAGGTTCAGAAATAATTCTATCTGCCTTAGATAAGCAAACAGTATAATTAAAGAACTCAGCAATTTTTCTCACATTTCCCATCTGACATATGGTACAGGACCAATGGCACTAGTAGATTTAGGAGTAGCTTGTACCCAAAAGTTGTAAGGTTGCTAAACAGTCAATCATAACAACTTAAATACTGTAACATAACAAACAGTATGTGTAAATATTTAAATCTTGCAAATATATATTGTATATTTATGTATTGCATGCTGTCAATTTCACTATCTACACATGACAATAATTTGAATTCACTCTATACAACAACATCAGCATGGTAAAGGGAAATTAGTAAACTGTTCAAGCATTCAAAAAAAATGTAAATATTACCGTTCTTCAGTTTTGTAATCATCAATGTCATTCTTAAGGTACACAGAGAAATCAATGACTCCCACCTATAAGGGAATCAAAAACAGATTTTATAGCCCATTATTTCCTGAATGGTTATTCACAAAGGAAAGAAACATGAAGCACTATACTGTATGTTTAGCCCGTTCTTCTATTCCAGATCCTATGACTGTTTTATTGAGTTTCGTTTGATTAATCCATTTTGCCTCAATTTCCTAAGCCCATCCCCCCAAAATACACACACAAAACTCTTCTGAAAGAAGAAACAGAAACCTGCTTAAAAGTTCTATTTGGCTTTTGTGCAGTGATCTGTACCTAAGCATTCCAAAGAAATGTAATTAAGATGGATTAAAGGATAAATTTAGTATCTTTGAGACTGAACCTTTAATTTACCCAGACATTTGTTTGAAGTGAAGCTATAGGTGTTAATTTAAAAAAACTGTCTCTATAAACTAGCATAAAACAAGTATGGAAATCATTTTACATTACTCTTTGAATAACAGACATACTAACATTTCTTTCTGAAGGTCATAGTTACTGGTAAATTCCTTTTTGAAAGCAGAACTTGCAAAAGTACTTTGATTGTGGTTCCACCAGTCAGGCTATATACAGTATGTTTTCAGGTGACTTTTTACAAATGCTTATTTCTGCTGCTCAAAAATTATCCATAAATGTGTAATTTTCAAATTTGTTGCTCAGAAGCATGAAGCTGGTAGCATTATGTGTGTTTGTAGATATGTTTGATGGGATAGGATACATAAACAGATTCAATGCCCAAGTAGTATCTATATGGCATGGAGATTTCAAAGTAACATCATAGACAACTGTTTGCATCATTAAATAATGTGAGAAGCTGCTAGCTGTACAAAGGTTTAAGGTGCAAACAAACAACAAATGTACAAATAAAACTCTATAAAGGACAGTAAATGTTTTACTGTCATCTAGTACTTAAACCACTGTTAAAAACGAATACACTCTCTACTGAAACACATAAATGTTTGCTTTACCAGATTCCCACACCACTGAAATGAACAAGTGGGTGAAATAATGGTAAAATCTGAATGTAATGTGCCGTTACATTTTCCAGAGCAGGATTTAGGCACACTGGAGTTCATTTGTATGTTCAGCTACAATACAATACTCCTTCTGTACTGGTGTGGTAAGAACCAATATGAGGGCATACCTCACAGTGCTGTAAGTACCGTTTTAGTCTAACAATGCAGGTATTTAAATCTTGATTTAGTACAGCAAACAAACTACATGACACCATTATCTGCATGTTTTACAAATACCCTTAAGAAAAGTAATTTATATAACATTTTATAGCTGGATTCTAGAAAATAAGTACATTTAAATTCTCATTTATTTACAAGATACATAAAATGGTTATGAAAGTGTATATATTTCAGTACGCACTGTCTGCATTTCATTATTTAATTGCAGGGATTTGGTAATCTAGGCCATTAGGCATCCGTACAGGGCACATACCAACCTTGAATGTGTCGCCAGTACATCAGAAGATGCAGTCTTGCGTACACCAAATAATTTTGAATTGCCAGTCAGTGTAACTTCTATCTGAGCCATAAAGCTGGTTGTCAATTTGGAACACTGTACCCGTTTATTAGAATTCACATTTATGTACATGCACTGAATCAACTCAAGTAACACGGGAATAAAGTGCACAATGTACATAGACTTGGATCAACCGTTAGCCCTTGAACCATCTTGTTGTCTTGCTTCAAAAATTAATAAATGCTAAAAACTACACAAAAAGCGCATGTGTATGCTACTACTAGCTACATGTAAATAACCAATATATTTGTCAGATTACAAATATATATATATATTTTGTTGATTGAGACATGTTTCTATTAAAAAAAGTATATAAATAAATAAATTTTAAAAAGCCAGTAAAACCATTGTTATGTCATACTATACTATGAAAGTGGTGTTTTCTGGAAGCCATTCTAGTTTGGTTTTTGATTGGAGTCAACTGTATTACAGCCTGTTAACGTAATGTAAAGAGACATTGTCTTTTACTTTCATTAATTTCTTAAAGCACTCAAATGAATTAAATATTAAATTAAAAATAAAATTGCTTTAGATACTAAGACACAGTATCTTCACCACAATAAGAACAATCTACTGTGAGTTAATCTACATAATGCATCATATCCTACTAGATAGACAGATAACATTATTGGTATTGCAAACTTTATGTACTGCTCCGATATATTTTTTCCTGATTACAGCTGCTATGTACTAGCCACAAGTCTCTATTTAATATGTTAGCAAATGCTGCAGACTATATTGCTGTATTACTTTTGCAATCTCCCTTTTCTGCTACAGGACAGCAATTCGTTTGGACAGCACTTGGAACTGCAAGAAGTATTTAAAAGCCAGACAACAAGGAACATGTTTTTTTCTTCTCTTGTACAGTCCTTCTAAGAGTGGGCAACACAAAATTTTTTGATTTCTCAATGTTTACGAAATGTTCCTTTTACATCTAACTTAAGAGCTAAAAGTCACAATTTTAAAACAACAGAAAACCTGAAGGTGGACAATAAAAACTGCTGCAGATTTTACTTTTATATTCTGCACCTGGGTATTATGTTCAGACTTTGCAATGTCAGAGTCACATTGGCTCTCAAGGTATCTCTCACACATCTATTTTTTCATAAGCCAGCCAATTTAAGTCTTTTAAAAAAAGTATCCTCCCTTTGGAAAAGAAAACACTAGAAAATTGCAATCAAAATAACTATTGCCCACTTGGTTTGTTGTCATAAGCACACATCTGAAACATAGTGCTTGCAAGAGGAAAAATGGATTTCTGGCACTGTATAGCTACAACTATCCTTCTATATAAAAGCGGTCGGGATTGTCCTTGCGTCCCGTGAGTGCTACGCAGGCGCGGAGTTTCACACATGCCCCGTCCATTTTGCAATGCACGATGGGATTCGTAGTTTCGTGTTTCCAGGTAAAAGATGATTTTCTACTCCAGACTGTGCGAGTAGCACGGAGTTTCACACACGCCCCGTCCATTTTGCAATGCACGATTGGATTTTTTGTTTCGTTTTTCCAGGTAAAAGATGATTTTCTACTCCAGACTGTGCGATATCTTCTTCTTCTTTCTTACTATATAAAAGCGGTCGGGATTGTCCTTCCGTCCTGTGATTGGAAAGCGTAGCGGTATTCCGCTTATCACAGACTTACTACTTGCAGCTTGCGGTACGAAGCGACATGATGTGAGCAGAGTTCTGGTGCTCCCATCGTTCCCTTGCTTTTGTGCGCGATGCGCTGGAAAAATAGACAAAATTATGTCTCTGGAAATAATTAATGTTGATGGAGTTCAAATGCCTCACCGCGTAGTAAATATCAGGGGGGTTCAAAAGGGCAACCTCAATATAGAAAAAAAGTTTAAATTTCATCACAAAAATAACAGAAAACTACGAGTATTAAAGTAATACCACTCAAATGCAATATAACCAAATTAATGAGTTTGTATAAAATATCAAATTGATTTACATATTGAATTGCCTTAAGAAGTGGTCAACTTAAAACTCGGTTGCCTTAAAAGGCGGGTCAGCCTAGTAAGTCACTAAGATGTGACTGTTAATAATATTACTAAATGCTAGCCATCACCAGGACTGAACAGGAATGGACAACGAAGGCTGAGGAAGCTTTAAAGGATGTCTTTGAGACTACTCACTGAAACGTGCTTTGTTAAGTCACCCGGTGAAAATATTGAGGAACTCAGCCTCTGTATCACAGGCTACGTGAAGTTGTGTGTGGATAATGCAGTTCCCACAAAGACAGTGTTTTGTTTTCCTAACAATAAACCATGGATCACTAAAGAACTGAAAGCCCTACTAAATAAAAAGAAGAGAGCCTTCAAGTCTGGAGATATAAGGATCAAATCAAACAGGTGCACATGTTATAGCAGAACGACATGAAGGAAGTGTGGAACAAGATGAGGACTACCACTGGCTACAAAGAGGCAGTAAAACATGCAGAGGACGGGAACAAGAATAGAGCTAATGAACTGAACCAGTTCTTCAACAAGTCTGACACACCCTTGTCAGTCCACATCTTCTCCCAATACTGCTAAGCCTCTGGGTGCTAGCTGAGGTGGTTCCCGAATACCAACTGTCATCTGTAACCTGCATGACCTTCCCCTATCACACTTTTGGTCTGTAGCCCCCTTCCACTTCCTGGATTAGGACTATCTGCTTCTGATGATCAAGTGAGGCGAGAGCTGGAAAAACTCTGCATGAACAAGGCAGCAGGACTGGATAGAATGAACCTTTCAGCACCTGCTGTCTCTTTCCCAAGTTTGCAGAATGTTTCCCAGCAGTGGAAATCATCCACTGTAGCCCCAGTGCCAAAGAAAGGGCATTTTGGCGACTCCAAGGACTACAGACCAGTTGCTCTTACTTCATACATCACAAATACCTTTCAGTGGCTGGCCCTATAACAGATGTGACCCCAGTTTCAGAACATGTGGATCCTCTGCAGTTTGTCTGTCAGACACAATGGAGGTTGCTCTGATCTACATGCTCCACAGAGCCTACTCCCACCTGGACAAGGCTGGCACCAGCTAGGATATTGTTGTTTGATTTTTCCCAGTGCCTTGAACGCCATTCTGCATCAACTGAGGAAAAAGGTCAAGGCTTTGCATCTTGATGCTCCCATAATTTCCTGGATTATGCAGTTTCGGACCAACAGACAGCAGTTTGTGAGACTCAGAGACAGTGGGACAGAAATGATGGTGTACAATACTGGAGCACCTCAGGGAAGTGTCCTGCCTCCCTTTCTGTTTACTCTCTACACAACAGACTTCCAGTACAATAATCGGAGTACAGAAAGGTTGTGCAGGAACTTGTATTGTGGTGCAGGGAGAACTCATCGACAAAAGAGCTGGCGGTGGACCTCCAGTGTGCCAGAGAGCCCCTCCAGGAGGAGGATGTGGAAACGGTGCAGAGCTAGAAGTACCTGGTGGTCCATATAAATAGAAAACTGGACTGGTGTGACAACACAGTGGTGCTGTACAAGATGGGCTAGAGTAGGCTGAACTTCTTCAGGAGACTCTGGTCTTTCGATGTGTGTAGCAAGCTGCTGGAAACGTCCTATGTGCATTGTTCTATGCTGCAGTCTCCTGGGGAAGCAACTTGAGGTCAAAAGATGCATGATGTCGTACAAACTTATCAGAAAGCTTGCTCCATCACAGGGCTAACCTGGGACACACTGGAAGCTGTTCTGGAAAAGAGGATGGTGGTAAAATTGAATGCCATCCTGAAAAATATCCTCCATTCCTCCCCCAGGAGGTGGCCATCTTGGAGCAATTTTGGCCACAGGTTCATTCCATCATGGTGTGCTAAGAAGTGCCTCTGGGAATCTCTTTTGCTCACTGCTATCAGGCAATCCAATGCAGTACATTTTGCATTTTCCGCACAATATACTTTATTCATTTACTGATTGATTGTATTATTTGTCCTATTAATCTGAAGCCTTGTTTTTTATGTTTCTGTTACTGTATGCACCTGAATTTTCCCTTAGGATTAATTAAATTATCTAATCTAATCTAAACACACCATCACTTAACAAAAGACATATAATTGCTTGAAGGACATGGTGTTAAATTTGTTGTTGAAGAAATTAATTATTTGACCTGTGCAGTAATGCAGCTGAGCCATAAAAGTATGCAAATTTGCTGAACTGCTGAACTACACATTGCTGACAACACACAATGGTCAAAGTGCAATATGAGACACTGCTTAAAGTCAATTTAGGAAAGATCCTGACTGCAATCAGACAGCCTTCTTTAGTGGTTCTTGATAGACATTAACCTTTCTAGAGGAAGATAACATTTGTTTTGTTGGCAACAAATCTGACAACTGCTTATGAAACTGCTTATAAAACAGGAATTGGGTAGAGGAAGGGGAACCTGCCAAACACCACAGAGAAAAATGCAGACTTACTTGAGAATCAAGGTCTTCTCCCTTCACACACAGATTAGCATCAATCACATTCAGCCCAACTAGGAGTCCAACAATAACAGCCCCCTCTTCCTCTACCATGACAGCATAGTGCTCATAGAAGTCACTAGAATACAAAAGGAATAGATAAGTTTTGAAATGTTTACACATAAACCAAAAAAAAAAAAAAAAAAACAGCAAATATTTGAACAGTTTTAGACTTTTGTAGTAGCTAGTGTCAGAACACAAAAGAGGACATCAACTGCACTGCATGTACCAACTGAATAATGGTAAATTGTACCTTGGTGTTCATTTAACATTTACAGTATATAAACATCCTTATCCCCACATATTGTTACTGTTGGTGATTTATTAACATCATAAGTAGGGTTTATTTATTGGGGTTTCTTAGTAGTAGAAATTGATTTCTTATCTTGTTGAAATGTAGCACTTGTTTGAGCATTTTTACATAATGCACTGCTGCAGTGAAAACACTGACCAGATTAAGTGAGGATTATTTGTAAAGGAATTAAGAAAACATTACTTCGGTTAAAAAAAAAGTTACTTAGCAAAACTGACATACTAACAACACAATTAACATGCAAAATATATATGATTCAGGCGCCGACGCGAGTGGCAGCCTTTCCAGCAGCTCTGTGTATGACTTTATCTTTAAAGTCTTTATCTTTCTACATTTTTCTCTATTTTTCTTTATTTCACTGTTAACTCCTACCACTTTCTTTTATGTATATTCGTTCCCTGGACACTTTTTACTACTTGGAGATGGATTTTTACACACCGAGACTCGTCTATTCAAGTAGTTAACTTCAAGCGTTTCTTCTTTTTTTTTTTTTTTTTAAATATTCTTGTGAATTTCCCCTTGGGATTAATAAAGTATCTATCTATCAATCAAAACTTAGACTGGACCAGTGGTGTCAAATTCAGATCTTCGAGGGCTGCAGTTGTTGCAGGTTTTCATTTCAGCAACATCACTATCATTATTAATCAGTTACTAATGTTAAAGGAACATACTGTACATCTTTTCTCTTAATTTTAATTGGCTTGCTTTATAAGATTCAACTCTTAATTGTTTCTTTTATTCTTCCCCAGCTAATTCTGGGGTCTAAAATGTAGCTCCAGAAGGAACATCATTTTTACTTCATCCAGTTTATTAATTAGAAGCCAACTGTTGCTATTAATAAAACAATTAACTATATGGCTTGTAAGTGTCCTCATTCTGCCACAAAAGGCATTTCTGAAACTGTTTATTTTCTTTATTTACTTAGAGCAACATCAAAATGTTTTGTTGACCACAACAAATAAATATTTCTCGAAGCTTCGCTATTTCCTTTTAAAATATTTAATCAAGATAGGTATGAAGACCTAAAAGGTTCAGTGGGAAAACATTATCTGATCATCTGCTGGATCCCTTTGCATCACATTTTTGTTGGTATTTTATTTAAGGAAAAAAGAAACAATGAAGCTTCTTCTTCTTCCTCTTTTGGCTGCTCCCGTTAGGGTTCGTCACAGCAGATCATCTTTTTCCATATCCTCCTGTCATCTGTATCTTGTTCTGTTACACCCACCATCTGCATTGTCTTCTCTGGCCACATCCATAAACTACTTCTTAGGCTTTCCTCTTTTCCTCTTATCAGGCAGTTCCATTCTTAGCATCCTTTTCAAAATATACCCAGCATCTCACCTCTGCACAATTCCAAACCCATGCAATCTCACCTCTCTTATTTTGTGTCTAAACTGTCCAACCAGACTTGACCCTCTAATGTACTCATGTCTAATCCTGTCCCATCCTCGTCATACACAATGCAAATCTTAACATCTTTAACTCTGTCAACTCCAACTCTGTCTCCTGTTATTTGGTCACTGCCACGGTTTCCAACCCATATAACAGCTGGTCGCACTGTCCCGTAGACCTTTCCTATCACTCTTGCTGATACCCATCTGTCACAAATCATTCCTGATACTCTTCTCAACCCTGCCTGCACTCTCTTTTTCACCTCTCTTCCACACTCCCCATTACTCTAAACTGTCGATCCCATGTATTTAAACTCATCCACTTTTGCCAAGTCTACTCCCTGCATCTTCAGCACTCCTCTGACCTCCCTCTCATTTACACACATGTATTCTGTCTTATTCCTACTGACTTTCATTCCTCTCCTCTCTAGAGCATATTTCCACCTCTCCAGGGTCTCCTCAACCTATACCCTCGCTGCAGATCACAATGTCATCAGCAAACATGACAGTCCATGGGGACTCCTGTCTAATCTCATCTATCAACCAGTCCATCACCACTGCCAATAAGAAAGGGCTCAGAGCTGATCCCTGATGTAATCCCACCTCCACCTTGAATACATCCATCACTCCTACCGCAGACCTCACCACAGCCACACTTTCCTCGTACATATCCTGTACCACTCTTACATACTTCTGAGACCACTCCTGACTTCCTCAAATAATACTACAACTCCTTTCTGGGCATTCTGTCATATGCTTTATCCAGGTCACCATAGAACTGGCATGAAGAAACACACTGGTTTGAGAATCCCCTTTGGTTGAATGGTGGGTTATGGCTCTAAAAATATAAAACTATTTTCAGTTAATAGCAGTAGCTGGTTAATAATTAAGAATGTGGCTAGAATGAAGACCTATACCCACTGTGGCACTCGGGAATCTACATTTAACACCCCTGGGCTAGACCAAATCTAAAAAGATAACTGCAGAAAATATTTAGTCAAAAATCACAAAATGTAAATTAAAAGTTATCAACTCATAGGGTTTGGGAGTCATTTATAATGTGCTATTTGTACTGTACATTATAGGCCAATGACTGCTTGTTTTCTTTTCTTATTAATAAATTTACCACCAAAAGAGATATCAGCACAAAGTACAATTAGGTAAGGAAAAATGTCACCACTACCTAAACTTCATGCCTATGAAGATATGGATGCAATCTGGCCTCCTGATTAACAAAGAAGCTAACTAGTATGATGTATAGGGCATTTTCCCAATAGTTTGCATATTGCATGCCTAGTCAGGAAAGAGAATAAGAGAAGAAAATAACAGTTCTGCAGGCGAGTATGAATGCAATGCTTCTTATAATGATCTAAAAACCTTCTATGCAGTAACACAGAAATGAAGTGAACCAGGCAGCACATACTGCATGGATTGCGCTATATTCAGGAGCAGTTGTGAGATGAACTCCGTCCCTTTTTTATTTCTTTTAGAGAACCTTCATTTAACAAAAACAGCATTCTGCCTCTGGCAGTCAAACAGCAGTCTGAGTGTCAACCAGGGGCAGGGATGATCTGTGCTGGATTGCTTTTATGCCTTCCTGTGCATGCACAACATACTCTACCTGAGCAGGTCTTTTCTTGTAATTAAGCACCGTAGGTAGTCTGCCAGTTTCTTTTGCATTAGAGCCAGTCTAATCCAGGCCCGTGCCCGGCCCAAGGGAGTCCTGTAATGATGAAACAGAAATATGCAGCTTATTTAATAGTCTATCTTCTTTATTTTAAAGCATGTATTAGTAAAATATTTGTACATTCCATGAATAGCTGCATTCCAACTAATGTAGGTTTTGAAAAAAAATTCTTCTGTGCATGATTTGATGCTACAAAGTGTACACAGACTTCTGCTTAAGTAAAATGTCAGGTACAGCTTTAGGTCACCTAAAGCAGTGTTTCTCAACCTGTGGATCCAGAGTTGGTTTTGTTTATAATGGCAGTGGGTTGTGATTGGACTCATATAATCAAGGGGGAACCACTCCGATGATCACTCATGAATCAACATCTCTGACGATCACCCTTGAATCACCCTGGGGTCCACAAGGCCTCCAACGCCCTGATCTAACAATGGCACTTAAATCACCTGGGGTGATTCATTTGTCACATTTCTATACTTTTAAAAATCTGCTTTCTCCATCTTAAAAATATTGCAAAATGAATTTGGTTTCACCATTTTAGCAGATCTTGAAAACCTAGTTTATTTGTTTGTCTCAAGGAGAACTGACAAAGTCTAGTAAATTCAGTGTTAGACAAAAGGCCTAATTTTATTTTGTGCATTTCTTGTATGACAGTCTCTAGCCATCTACATCATTGAAAAAGGGAGAAGGCTAGCATACGGTTTTAGAAGGCAGCTGCCATGGCTGTTTGAACACCAGATGTGGGGCTGCAATATGAATAATTTGCAGTGACTTGGCAAAACATGCTGGATGTAATTCCACACATCCACCTGATCATTCTGATATCTGTTCATCCCAGCTCTGTTTCATGCTCTGCCTTTATTACCTTCATAGACCAGGTCCCAATCCACAGAGCATACAAGTCCTCACTCAATTTTCATGAACTTTTCCCTTCAATGCATGAGAGGCTCCTTTAGAAGTCTGAATGGCGAACAGATGCTGGAATTTAATCTATGCACCTCTCAGCCGAACTATCACTGATGTGCCCACACCCCCTTCAGCACTACAAATATCATCCAACTTTCTCTTTAACAACTACACTGCTGGTATCTAACTTCACACTCAACCACATCAGCATTATGCACCCCCCCACACACTTTCTTCTTCCTTTGACTTGTACTCTATAGATTGTGACAGACAGGCAGACCTTTTATTTTATCCCCAGGGGGAAATTTGGCTTTTTACAGAAGCTCTTTAAATAAATAAATAATAAATAGCTAGCTAAAAAAATAAATATACACATACACTTTGGTCTGAACACACACCTGAATGACTATAAAGCAAGAAGATTAAAAACAAAGAAAAGTTCTGACTTGGCTGTCCAAGTGAGGCAGTATTCAGACTTATTGCTGTTAGCATAAAGAATAACCAGCAGCATTTCTTGACACACTACTGCTGAATAATTTGTTGGCTGAAGATACTCAGTGTTAATGTGTCAGAAAGAGGATGTGCAGCTTTGTTCATAATGGCACTCAGTTTGATTTTAATTCTCTCTTTCACTAATACCTCCAGGGGTTCCAGAGTGCATTCTACAACTGAGCTTGCCCTGTTAATTAGCTTGTTGGTTCCGTGGGCCTCCCTTGAAGTGATAGTATCAGCCCAGTACAACACACCATAGAAAATCACAGTGGCCATCACAGAGTTGTAGAAGATGCGAAGGATGTCACTTCCTACATTAAAGGAACATAATCTCTTAAGAAAAAAAGAGACTGCTCTGCCCTTTCTTATATAGTTCCTCTGTGTTCCCAGACCAATCCAACCTGTCACTGGACAACCTCTACATCCACTCCCTGAACAGTGACTAGACATAGAGGTTCTTTGGTGCGGTGAAAGTCAATAAACAGTTCCTTGGCTTTGCTGATGTTAAGATGCAGACAATTCTCTTTGCACCAAGAAACAAACTCCTCCACCTGACTCCTACACTCTCTCATCTCCTTTATCAACACACCCCATAAGTTCAGAATAATTTGAGAATTTCTACAAGTGACATGACTTGGTGTTATATTTATTGTCTGAGGTGTACAGAGTGAAGAGAAAAGGACACAGGACTGCTGTGTGTGGTGCTCTAGTGTTGCTCACATCCATGTCAAAAACACAGTCCTCGAGTCTCACAAGCTGCAGTCTGCCCAACAGATAGCCCATTATCCAGGAAATAACCTAACATTCTATTATCCTTCTTAATGACTTCTGAATACTATCTGGAAATTAACAGTGACAAGTACACTACGACTATTAAATCCTTCTCATAAGGTGTATTATAATTTTCAGACCTCTCATGGTGTTTCACATTCTACGTGTAATACTTTACATTTACTTACGTTAAACTTCACCTGCCACTAATCTGCCCAAGCCTGTATGCTGTCTAAATCCCTCTGTAATGATCAACAGATTCTAGATTATCTGGCAATCCTGATAACTTGGTATTATCTGCTTATACTCCTATACAAATCAACTATGCTTATATTAAAAATAGTAGTGGCCCTAACACTGACCTCTGTGAGGCACCACCCTTAACCACCACGATTCTGCTTCCTGTCTTTTAGCCAATTCTGCACCCATCTATACCCATTTAATATGCCCTAAAATTAGCATTAGAGTTATTAGTCTTATATGCCTTATACAACTGTTTTTTTCCTTTGCAGCTTCTTTTAATCTCCTTACTTAACAACTGTTTTTTTTTTATTTACTACTAATTTGAATGTTTGGGATATACCTGTCCTGAATTATGTGTAAACAGTTTTTAAAAGTGTTCCACTGCTCCTGGATTGTCTCCACACTTAAAAGCTTATACCAGTTTATCTCTTTTAGACTTTGCCGCATTTGTACACAATTATCCCTAACAAAGTTAAAATTAACAGTGTTAGTGCCAAAACACTAAGAATTTTGGAACTGTTTCTCTAATGGCCAACTTTATGTTGCATGCTCAAGGGAGAGTGGTGGCAGGAATCTTTTAACTAGTACTCATAATCAAAAAAAAATATTTTTTTCAAGAACTACTGAACCAACTTATGTTACTAGTAAGCTATGTATGGCCTCTTGTATTCTACATTGACATTATGAATTCAAAAGTATGTAAGTTAGAGGTTTACTTGTCACAGTTATTACTAACTTTGATGCACAGTAAAAGTTAAATATGAGAAAATGAAAGCATAGCTGCCTACTAGCAATATAGAGTTTTAATTTGTCTTGGTACAGGAAAAACAATTTAGTAACACTAAGACTTTGATAAGATGTCTATTACTGTTTAGATTAGGTTTTGATCTGCTTGAAGTGAATAACATTACTTTTGATTGATGCCTTCACCTGTCTTTGTCATGTGGCCCTTTATCTGTGTTTAATGTGCACTCTTCCTCAGTTTGCTTTATATCAGTGTTTCTTAATCTTTCTAGTGTTGCAGCCCTCTTTTTTCACTTTTCAAACATGATTCAGCAGTTCTACCTTTATTTACTTTTAGTTTCACTCATTCCCTTAGTTCTCTTGATCTTTCCTATTCACCCTGTGCTCTATTTTTATCTCTGTCAATCCCTCTATTAAACCAATCTCAGCTATATATCCATTTCTTTGGAAATCCATTTTTCAATGTCTGGGCTTATGGTCTGGCTGTTAACATTCTTTCATTGTGTTGGGATTCATAAAATTATATCTTGTCATAGGAAACCCAATTACATATGTAACCATTTCCAGTGTGTTGCAGATTATGACCAAGTAAAAAGTGAATTTTCATATTTGCATTCCGTTTATGATATTCTCCAAAAAAAAAAAAAAAAAAAACATTTTTGCCTATCTGATCATCTTCTTCTGGTCTTCAGCTTGTCTTCTTCTCTGAACTTAACCATCACCTTCCTGATTTTATATCCTTATTCAGTTGGATGTATGAACTCACTCTTATTCCCATTAATTTATAAGGAAATTTTAGCACTGAACAGTATAGCTGGTAAATGTAAATCTCTCAACCCTTACCGATAGTTGTCTATTTATCTAAATTGATTTCTTGGATGAACAAATTAACAAGGCCTCAGTTATGTCCAATTGACATGGAATTTAGATTACTATATTGTTATTTTATTCACACTGTCTGCAAATGCTACAGTGGTACCTAAACTGTTTTATATAACATTGACTACAAAATTATCTAGTTTAATTTTAAACAGCCTTGTGACCAGTAAGAAGACTTACATATAAACTATTCTGACGGCTCAAGGAAATGTCATTGTTTTATTCATCAAATCATTAAAAAAAGAATAATTTCTGAACATAGATAATTGAATAATAATAAAAACAAACTCTACAGTGTTTGCTTTAAACAAAGGTCAACCAAATACTCATTATAGAAATGTAAATACAGAAATTTTAATGTAAAATGGATTACTTAAAATCAGAGAGAAAATCTTTATTTGAACATTTACATTATGTTTTTGGTAGATTGAGAGTTTAGTTTAATTCAGCTCAGCTCAATTTGATCAATTCTTATATAACACTGTTTAAAATTACAAAAATAACTTATTTTCCTTTGATAGACATTCAAGAAATGTAGATTTTTTTTTCAATTGTTATTCTGGGAGGCAAGCCTTTGGGAATTCCTTCTCAGTTTTTTCTTTTAACAGCTCATCCTCTGTGCTACATACTACATGTTTTGCAGAGAATTTATTCAAAGATACTAAAATGTTAAGAAAAGGTTGGCTACAACATAAGCTACATATCACATTAACATAACAACTGTCTATTTTTTCCACTCACACAGTAAGAAACTAGCACTGACCTCTTTGGAACATTACTAGTCCACTATTACATAGGTATTAAACACCCAAGAACTAGCATGCCTCTTAGGATGGGGTAAACAAAATATTCTCATTACAAGAAAACATGCAATTTTTTTTCTAACCCACTACAGCCTACACGAGCTAGAAAAGGGTGCAACGCAGGAACAAAACCTGGACAAGGCGCCAAACCATTGTAGGGTGACCACACACACTCCCACTAGGGCGGAAACCCACACAGACACAGGGAAATTATGCAAACTCCACACAGGGAGAACCCAGGATGCAAACTGTAGTCTCCATACTGTAAGGCAGCAGCACTAAATTATAAGCATGTAACAGGAAACAAAAAGTAAGAAAGGAATATGTTAACTGAAAATAAAAATGCTTACTTTAGCCCCGGTAAGTCCCTTACACTTGCTGCGATCTCCCCTGCTTCTGGGCACAGCTTTTCCACAAGTTCAAGTGGTCCCCATAGTGACTTGTTAAAGCTCAGGAAAGACTTCTTTACTATGAACAGAGGAACATATTGTTATTCAGTTAAAACAGAAGTTTACTTAAAAAAATATCACAAGGCATTTTTAATGTATTTAAAATTGATTATGAAGTCTCAGCATCACTTTTTAGTTATGTTTGCTTATAATGCAAAAAACACTCCTTCTGTTTGTCCTCATGTTACAACTTGACTCCCAATGGTCCAATCCGTGCAACCTAGATTATGGATTGACTTCCTGTTTCAAATTTCTTTGTGAGAGGGTAATTCAACTTAAATTTTATAGTTTCCTTTTTTTCTTGATTGACAGCAGCAAAACAGAAAGACTCCGGTGTGAGCAGCGATTTATGCCCGACTGTGCCTGTAATGGTGGCAGTTGTAACCTGTGCATGTCTAAATCATACTAGCTCACTTCTCCAGCTGCTTGAAATAAGCGAAATGATCTTTGTGACATTAAAATTAAAAAAGGTAAGCAACTTAAGTAGAAATGAATGAAAGAGAAAACAAGCTCACTTAGCCTGTCTCGTCGACACCTTATGCATGCGGTGAATAAATATGTACTCAACATTTACGTTATACTACAAACAAGCGGACTGCTGCATTACCTGCAGATTGTAAGAATTCAGTATTGCTCTAACACTGGCAAAGTGCCACAATGATCCATGATTAATCACGACCCAATGCTGCCAAACAATTTTAGATCGACATTTAATATAACTCTCCATTGGGTGCTAAAAATGCTTAAAAGTTTAGGTTCTTCCAGAAATGTTCATGTTTTTGATAGAAATTGATATTTTTCTATCAAGATGACATTAAATTGATATAAATATATATCCAAGGCATTACTAATGTTGCAAATAGCTATTACTGCTATGAAATAACTGATACTGTAAAGTACTATTAAAAACATGCAGTTATTGCAGTCTACCAACACTTACTGTATCATTACACTGTATCATCACTGTTTCTTATGAAAATGACTCACTCTTGCAAAAATTATTTAAAGAACAAGAATGTCATAACTAGTAACTCTTTGATGAACTAAAAATGGTTATAATGCTCCAAGGTTCAAAACAATTAACCAAGTCCCAAGACACAAATGAATGTAACAACATGTACAGTATACATTTGCAAACTTGCTGTAAAATGTGTTCTGACAAATGTTTGTCTGCACTACACAGTTTATTCGTTTTTTTAAAGCAATTTTCCTTCTCTGCTTGTATTTAAAAAACATAGGGCTTTAAATCAGCTTTAATCAGATTACCCAGACTATTACTAAACACGGAGAATTGCGAACTTTATTACAAGTACCTAGAAAAAATACTAAGCATGGCACAACATTGTGCAATTCATAAACAGGTAAAATATACACTGTGCAAATAATGAAGTAATGGATTCATTACTCCAAAGTCTCTCTTTAAATGTTTACTATAGTATAGTTGTATTGTTGCCATTTGTAGTAAAAACTGTAAAAAAAAAAAAAAAAAAAAAAAATCTTTAGATAGCCAACAAACTAAAAAAGTTTGATAAAAATGTTAATGTATAGTTAAGATTTATTTGATTAAAAAAAAATCAAATCGCAGCTTGCAAAAGTATTTGTTATACTCTATGAATTCTTCTTTTGGACTCCTCCCCATCAACCCCCCGAATCACTTCCAGCTATGGGATATTTTAGGGGTGCCTTGTATGTACAGTATGTTTAAGATTATCCACTAAATTTTCAATGATGTTCAAGTCTGAGGACTGAGAGGCCCATTCCAAAGCCTGCAGCTTTTGTTACTTAAAGTACTTCACAGTTGATTCTAAATTGTGTTTTGGATTGTTGTCTTGTTGCGTAAACCATCTTTTTTTAAGCTTAAGACTCATGGTGGACTGATATTCTCATGAAATATTTGTTGATATTTAGTAAGATCCATTCTTTCTTTATTCAAACACAACCCCAAAACATAGCAGATCCACCCCTGTAATTAACAGTTGGCAAAGTGTTCTTTTCTGCTCCTCTTTTTTTCACTGACATAGTGCTTGGTTCCAAAATGTCGGTGTCTTGTGCAGATTTTGTCTTAGATAATAAGGACCTTGCTTTTTGTGAAGAGACTGAAGGTAAAGTTTCTTTCTGATGGTTCAATGTGTGGGTAAGTAACACTGCAGAGTAGAGCAGTGCACCGCTACTCTTTTCTCAGATAAACTTGATTGCAGGTTCCTTGCAGTCATATTTGCATTTTGCTTTGCCTTCCTGAACACCATACGAGCGGTTCCATCTGTCACTTTCTTAGTCTGTCTTTACCAACAGGGTTCCCCTTAACAACCATTTCTTAAAGGTATTTCAGACTGGGGAAATAAATGGCTAGGTGGAAGTGTTTTTGTAACTTTTTATAGTCTTCCCCTGCTTTGTAGGCATCAATAAGTTTATTTTTCAGATCCTCAGTTAGTTGCTTAACGTCCTTAGCATTGAATGTAACAAGCGTTGCTTTTGTTTTGGCATGAAAAATCAAATTTTTATTAAATGTCAAAAGTATAATAATAATACAAATAAAAATAGTAATGAAGAATAAAAATAATAATATGAAATGAACAACATAAACAAAAATAACAGTAATAATACTACTATTAATGATGCCAAAACAGTATATAATCTCAAAATGAGTTCTTTGTGTGGCAAATCTTGAAGCACAGTGAAAGGCACAATCCAACGTCACAGTCGAGACAATAATAGTGAGTTCTTTTTGGATTTTCTTTCCAGATTTATTAGTTTTTGAACAGCACATTGCACAGGTATGAGTTGGATTCTGTTTTTAAATCTGCTGGAGGTACATAATCAATAAAATGTCTACCAATAAGATGCTCTGGATTGATCTGCGATGTGCTGGATCGACCTCATCTCTTTAGCAATTGTGTGGATGGTGGATATGTGGCAATGATTTATTCTACAAGCTGGTATGTAAAGTTTGCATGAGATAGAGTTTCACCAGCTTTTTGTTTGTACAAGACAAATGCACTCCAAATGCACTGTTCCACCAGGTGACGAAATATCTTTTTGCATTATTTCTTTTGTTGCAAACACATAACAGGATAGAAAATCAATTCTTGATCTATGCCGCCCATCATGCTATTGTAGTCGACCACAGCACAAGACTGTGTAACCTTCTTGCTGCCTTTTGCCTGTACAGTGACTATACCTGCATTATGTACAGTGTTAAGAAGATAAAAATCTTTCTTGCCTTTCCATTTCAGCACAAACACTTTACCCTTTTTCCAAGCTACTAGCACACCTCGCTGTAACTTAGCTCTGCCAAATTGGGACTCACTATTCCATATGCACCAATCTTTCTTTACAGCAACATGTGAAATATCTCTGCCAAAGTATAAAAATTGTCCATGGTTACACAGTAACCTTGATGAAGTAGAGCATCTATCAAAGCCAGCACTGATGACGTAGCAATGCCATACCGATCTTATTTCATATCAAACATTGTCCCTTTCCCTGTGTACAGAACCAAATTCCAGATGTTTCCCATTTATATAAAACTTTATGCCAAATCTTGCTCTCTTTGATGCAATGTACTATATCCATATCAGTCTGCCGTTATAAGCCATGAGATGGTCATCGATGCTGACATCACAGTCCAGAATGTAAATGCTCCGAAATTTTGCTACAATGGCCTGGTATCTCTCCCCTTTTAGCGCGGTTTTTGCAGTCCGAGTAACGCTCGGGTCTAATGCTAAAGAGGCTACTAGAGTCTTGCAAATTGCTTGAGGAGACAAAGAATTGATCATATATGCTATATATTGCCTTGGATTCCTGTGTGTCTAATCATTTTCTTCTGACGATGAATCCTGATACGAGTTGAAAGCTTAAGAATAAAAAACTACTTTAAGATACACAATTCATTTTCTCCCTTTGTGGATTTCCAGCTACATATTTTACAAACACATACACACACACACAGAGCAAAGCTCCAGACAAAAAAAAATATCTACGTTAGCAGGAATGTTTCTTTAGAAATATGGCATAAAAAGGCAAAAGTGATTTTTTTTTTTTTTTTTACAAAATGTAAACAGTTTGTTTTGTAAACTTAAAAAAAATTAACTGTACAGTGAATAGAACCCTAAGTATACATTTAGGACTGCTTCATACAAGTATATGTTTAAAAGCCTATAAATACTTGCATTTATGCAAACACTTTCTTTTAAGAAAAGATATCCTTAACATGAAAAAAACTACATGAAGCAAGCCTAAATAAACAAAAAAAAAATAGATCTCTATATATTCTTTGTGGAAGCTTATGAATTTCAGTTGTGATCATTACCTCAGTTTAAACCTTTCTGCTGCCTCAGTATGCTTACCCTCCATATTTGGCAGAAATTTTGCTAAAATTTTACAAATGCATTTTGTGACCCATCTTCAAGGTGATGGGTTTAAATGATGCTGCAGAAAAGCACTCTAAAGAAAAACTCACAAATGCCCCTGGTGTACTGAATTCTTGTGAATAAAAAGGTTTTGCAATGGCTCAAAACACAAAATGTTGATTGTCCCAGGAGACTTACACTTCTCTATGCCAGAATTTTACCAACAACTGCTGTTCATGGGGCTGCTCACTTCCACTCACATGGTGCAATATTCTTGAAGGAACTGGCTGTGTTTTACTGACATCAAATCTGCCAATTTTAGTTGCTGTGTCAACCTGTCTAAATTCAACAAATCTTGATAAGACAATACATGCTATGTTTGAATATCCTGACAAATAAAATCAAGCCATATTCACTTGTTTGATTTTTTTTTAGGTTACTTACTTTTTTGTTTGTAAATGTCAACTAATTTGCCTTTGACAACAGACCATAAGTACTGCCTTAGGCCTGAGGTGTCTGACTTATAGGTATTTTGTTTATAAATAAGCATCACAGCAGACTTTCTAATCATCCACAATGGAAAATAAATGCCACATGTCATATTTTTCTGTTGGATATTTCAAAAGTTGTATTTTAAAGGGCATTTCAATATTGTTAAAACTCCTTTAGCTCCTTTCTTTCACAGTAATCCAAGTATAGCCTCAGGTCTGACAGACGTTTACTGCTGTCTGTTTCTGTATTCTAACTGGTTGGTTCACACCTATCACACAGATCTAAACATCAAGGTGGAGCTTAAAATGATAAAGCACCGCACCTCCATTTCATTTAAGCAAACACAACAAAATTATTATATAAATTATTTTAGTCTGGAGTTTTACTCCTTAGCCACCTGTTCTCGATAGCTGCAATTTAAACTGCATCATACACAAATATTTTAGTCAGGTGCTGTAGGTTTACAATGGAAATGCATTCCTTTTAGTGTGAGGCAAACGCATTAACCATTGTGCCATCTTGTAAACTTGAGAGTAAAGTGCAAATAACTGCAATTACCTTTTCACAGGAGATGTATTATTATAATTACTCCTGCATTACAGAACAATAGCCCTAGCTATAACCTACCCTAATATCTGAGTTACTGCTTTCACTGATAAAAGTACTGAAGGTTCATTAGCCTGTTAACAGAGTGATTTAGTGCAAAACTACTTGACATTGCTTTCTATAATGAAAAGATGATGTATTTCATTGTATTTTGTTTGTTTTAATGGTTTGATGAATAAATATTTACATCATCTGTTACACAAGCCATAGTTAAATAATACACCCAATAACTACCAGTTAACAAAATCTACAAGAAAGTAAAATCAATAAATGTGTTACCATACTGAACAAAGAATCATTATTTCATATAGGATGTATTAAATAAATGCTTTCAAATAAGTACATACAGTAAATGATATCACTGTTCAAAAGAGAAAGGAAAACTAAATTACCTTTAAGGCCATGCTTCAGGCAGTGCTCCATGACAACAAAAAACTGCTGCAGAGGTGGGTAATCAGAGTCCAAGGTCCGGCCAAAACTTAGTGCTGACTCGATCAGTCCTTTGATGCTAAGCTTTGCCATGTTTAGTAAATTGGCTCGCTCAAGTGCCATGGGTTCTCTTAAAACTGGAAAAGAAAAATGAGTCAGAGAGGCGTACTCCAGAGTTCAGCATTAATAATCTTTTCAAATAAAAAAAATAATTAAAATAATGAAAAAAAAAATTTTGATGAAGAAATGTACAATACACAAAACTGGGGTAAAGGTGGATACCTAACAAAGTAAACACAAAATGTTTTTAGATGGTAAATATACCACTGCTTTTGACTACAACAAAACATAAATGTAGGGTATTTTTTCCTGTGCAGACTTCATGAGTGCTCTTCTCCCATAATTACATACCATAAGGCATTAAAAAACATACAGATACAGTATGATTCTTGGGTTGAACTACAGTACATTAAAATAAAAAAAAAAAAAAAAGCACAATATAGTGTCAATTAAGAAAAAATATTTCAGAACCACCTGCTATTTAGTTATTTCATCATTAGTCCAACTTTTAATAATGGTATGGCAAAAAAACAAAACAATGTAGATCAATTTTCTGTACTTTATTTTTACAGTAAAAAATGAAGCCAGAGCTTACTGTAACGTTTGCAGGATGGACAATCTCAGCCTTGAATGCTCTCAGCAACCAATGAGCAGTTTCTGATAATCTACCAGATGCAAAGACACACATCATCATGTGGCAGACTCCTTTCCCACGTGATTAAGTTTTGGTATTGCTTTGGGCTAGGCCATAAATTTACAATGTTGCATTCTGCTCATTTTCATTTACGCATACATGTGCTGATAGACAATATTACCAGCAATCAATGAATGATTACTTGTGTCACTAATGAATGTTACTTTGTCAAAGATTTAAACCATGTCATCGAAGACATTGTAAATACTCCTTTTAAAGCAGGCTCTTATGTCTCAATTGTATACTGTACAGAAAAACTGAAGCCTTTGCAGAGAAGGCACAAGTTGGTGAAAATACTTTATATGCCTGTTGAAAAGTGTGTTGCAGTGGTATTATGGCTACTAATGCTGGCTTTTGATTAGATCTTTATCTTTGTTATCTACCCTGGGTGGTAAAGGTACATCAGTTACTCATGAGGGAAGTGACTCCATGAAATTGTGGATGGCAATGAAAGGAAATGGAAGGGCAGTTGATAAGTCATATACACCCATCAATGCCTCAAAGGAATCTGACACAAATTATCACAACCAAAACAGATCTCTCTTAATTTTAGTTTAAGCTATAACTGATCATCTACACTGATACGTTTGTTATTTGGGAGAAATTAAAGGCTGAGATACTGTATGTGACTTAGTAAGAAACGTGTACTTTTAATATAGTTAAAAAAAACATTTATTCACATGAAGGGTTTGGTTACATACATTTCTAAACATATAGGTCATACAGCTGTTGTAACTGAATACTAACATTTATTACTAAATGACCTTTGATTTTAACTTAACTATTCTGTCTAGTTGTTCCTCAATCCTTTTCTGATTACTTCTATAAACCAGTATTTTGCTTTGGAGCCAAAGCATTGCCAGATTAGTCAGGCTAACTTCTTCCTAGCTGCTAATTTATTCACCTGTCCTTTTCTACATTAAGTGGGATACCGCTGTAGCTTATTACAGTACACTGAAACTAACTAGCAGTATACTCTGTGGCCAAACCTGAGACCAACCTGAGAATTCTACACATCACCCAGCCCTAATACGCATGCTTTTCTTAAATATGCTATATTTTAAAAATGATTCTGTTTTAAGGCTTGGTTAAGAGTTTTCCCATAAGTGTGCAATCATTTATTTTGTTTCTCACTTGCTACCTCCATGCACGAAAGGCTGTAAATTGTCTGAGAAAGCTGCAAAACTTGCTGGCCTATATCTCCCAAACAAGAACACCAATACATACTGTCAAAAATTGTAAACTCTGTGAATACACAGAAGATCTGACAGTGTCTCTGCAAATGTGTGTCAGTGATTGCGGACGCAAAGTAAGAATAAACCCTACATTTAAGTTCAGCCTTATGAACTGACAAAGAGCTAAACTCCAATTAAAAACATTCAAATAAACATGCACATTGAAACAGAATGATCTGACTGAACAACGTGGTGTAAACTTTAAGTAACATATTACATAGGGAATATTAGAGGTTTATAGCCATATTTATGTTTTGGGAGAAACCTGAGTGTTTTCACTTGCTGTGTGTAAGAAGCTGTACAACTAAAAATAGATAAAAAAAACTGCTAAAGAAGCTAATAAAAGTATAGAGGGTCTTTTATATATAAACAGGAAAATTTGTGATTTTCTATAATGGCTATATTCATAAATTAAGGCCATGCTGAATGTGTGAATTAATCACAGGAGTTTAAGGAGATGGCTGGTTTAATGTTACCCAAAAAACGTTTCTCACCAACACTGTAAATAAATTTAAACATATTGATTTTAATTATATATGTGTAACCTGCCACCCCTTGAAGAAAAGGTGAAAGTTGAGATTACATTCTATCTTTCATTGCCATCCATTAAAGCAGAAAAGGATCCACTGATGTGGTGGAAGAGCCATGCATCGGAGCTACCTCACCTTGCCAAGGCTGATATATTAAGCTTTTATGCTATGGCAACCAGTGTACCACCAGAGAGACTGTTCAGTGCCAGAGGGCATGTTGTCTCGCCTCACAGATTACAGATAAAACTGTACAAAATAAATATGTTGACATTTCTACGTTTTAATCTATAATAAAGAAAATTACATATAGGAGAATAGACCAGAAGCACTTCATTTCTTTATGTGATGTAAATCGCTACTGCTCATTTCATTTTTTACATTTTTTATATTTTAGTTTTAACAGTTGCAGTTAAGGGTCAGGATTTATACTCCCCTGCTTACAGATCACAGAATATAGTTCATTAAACCCTGCCTCTGCAATTTAAATAATATCAAGAACAAAAGGAAACTCCCTGACAGACTTGTAAAACCTGATCATATGATTTTCAGTATCAGCAACACAAAATGAAATGTAGTCTTAGTACTTGTGCACTATGAGCTGTTGATTAAAAAAAGCAAATGATTTGTGCTTCTGGGTAATATGGCCCATTTGGTGAAATGTAAATCCAGTTAAACTGTGCACCTATTCTTGGATCATATGATAAATAACTGATTAGCTCTACTGAGACAGGAGGCCTTAATGGCTGTCAACGGCTTGAATTTTCAGTCCAATGTCCAAAAACATGTCATTGTGTGAGCCTTGGCAAATCTTTTCACCTGCTCGTGCTTCAACAACCAAACATTTTGACTGTGAGCCTGTGATTTGTAACCAAGACATCTAAATAAAGTTACTATAAAATGAAATATTATAAAACAACCAAGTCAGTTCTTCAAAAATTCAATCAGGATGATTTTTTTTTTTTTTAAGATTAATGCACAGTTTATTTTAAAAATGCAGGGGTCCAAAGCAGGAATGCTAGAGTACAGTGGATATAAAAAGTCTACACACCCCTGCCAAAATTGTGGGTTTTGTGTAAAGAAAAATTTAAACCAAGATAAATCTTGTCAGAACTAAACAGTTTCTGATTTGTTTTCACCTTTGTATAGAATGCAAATTTGTAATAAAGCTGGAATAAATTCTGACAGGATTTATCTTGGTTTCATTTTTGATTACATTAAATCTGTGAATTTGGCAGGGGTGTGTATAATTTTATATCCACTGTACCTGTACATTAATCTGTACATCTCTTAGAGAAGTATTGATAATTGTCCACTAACCAAATAAAATAGAGACAGAGGCAATTGATAAAAATGGTAGTCAGAAGATGTTTAAATGTAGGGAAGGTAAAAGAAGTGTTATAATTAGTCAAACTACATCTGACTACAATCGTAATGAAAACAGATATATTAGAAATGGTACTAGAATAAGTCTACTACAAATTTTTGCATCTGGGGTATGGCAAACAGCAAACCAACCAAGTTCAATTCTTGTCAGCAAAAACGTGGCATGATTACAGACAGCCAAGAGACAACAACAACAATTTATTGCTTGTATAGCCCAAAATCACACAAGGAATGCCTCAAAGGGCTTTAACAGGCCCTCTTTTTTGACAGTCCCCCAGCTTTGACTCCCTAAGACAAGAAAAAACCATGTATGGAAAAAAATGGAAGAAATTTTGGGCAAGGCAATTCAGAGAGAGAGAGATAGAGAGGGAGAGACTCTCTTCCAGGTAGGTTGGGTGTGGAATGGGTTTCAAAAATGGCATAAATACAATACAAAAATGAGCACAAGTGATCCTCTTCACAGAGCTATCACTGCCACCTCGGAAATATAATGCAATAGTACAACCTACTAGGCAAAGTGCAAGAATAGATTATATCCCTTGTATGAGCCATTTTCCTAGTTCTATAAGATTCATGAATATTTTACTAGATGACAAAGCATAATCTATGGGAGGTTCCTAAAACCCCCATAAGTTGAGTGAAATTGGTATATTCTAGCTATTTCTATCTGCTTTGACTAAACATAATTCTTCAGTTAGTGACCAGCCTTGCCATGCGTAAGGTGTAGAAGGCATAAAGTTTAAAACATGCCTGGGCACATGCTCGTGCCAACTGGCCTTTTGAGTGTGTGAAGCAATGTAAAACAGCACTTTAAGTGCATAGCCGTACGTTTAAAGCGTACAGAAGAAGAAACTAAGAATCTTTATAGAAGAAGAAGTAAAGAACTTTAAAGTACAGAAATAGAATAAAAGGCAATAAAAAGGAAAAAATTATCTTCTCTAAACTTTAGCTATGTGTGTAATTATTTTTACTTTTTATTCTTGTGTGGATTATTTGCCTTTAACTTTCACTAAATATTTTTAAAACAAACTTTTGGACAGACAGATTTCTTTCGGCACGCGTTTTACCCGTACTTGATCTTGCCTTATACTTCGGCGGCTACACCACTCACTGTCACATATTAGTATACAGATTTGTTTAAATACATTACATCTTGCATGAAGAAGGGGCCTGAGTTGCCTCGAAAGCTTGCATATTGTAATCTTTTTAGTTAGCCAATAAAAGGTGTAATTTTGCTTGGCTTTTCTTTAAATACATTAAAAACAAAATTGAGACTAATTCTGATAAATGAAAAACAACAACATCTGTCCATCAGCCAATTGTTGAACCACTACCAGATTGCAGAAAAGGAGTCAGACATAAGGAATGACCAACAGCAAAAGCATCATTTAGGCATGGAGCATTTCACTTTTTACTAATTCATCAAAACAGGAAGAACAGAAAAAGCTCTAAGGTCTATACACCCATTTTTCTAAGGCTATAATGGTGCAGCATACATTTTCATGTTTGGTTTCTTAATATAAAAAGAGAATGATCTGAATACTATAGAATATTTGAATATCGGTGTATACCAATGCAACATCTTTAGTGCAGCAATGTTTTCATCTGTAAATATTTTGAGCAGAAGTTTAGACTAGTAATACACCAACATTTTATTAGCAATAATTATGAGAAAAACTGTAGTCAACACTGGCTAAATGCTAAATATCTTGTGCTATATTCAAACATCATTTAGTCAATGTCCTGACAAATGCAAGCTTTTCTGGAAGCACAAGAGAAAACAACTCATTATTAGGTAGGGTTATCTAATAAATTCACAGAGTGACCGCTTTATTTTCCTTTTTTTAGCGGTCATGTGAAATATTCAGGAATTGTAGGTTTATGCATATTGCATTTTACAATAACAGACTAGGTGATACAAGCCTTAAACATAATTGATACTTTGCCACTTTGATATGCGCTTTTCAGACTACAGTGTAAATAAACTGTGTGTGTAAAGCTTGCTTCAAATCTTATAAACACAAACCTCCTTCTTCCAACCCAGGTTGTAATTTACAGGCTTGCATATAGAAGCAGATTAAAAGTGTTAATTTAGTCTGGTTTTCATGTCGAGCTAAAAGAGGAACAGCCACACCTTTGTAGAGGCTTCATGCACAAAACTCTCTCGGTTGTAAAAACCGTTAGTGGTATAGAAAGAAACTGGTACTGGAATAGAAACAAATTTAACTACCTATAGTATTTCAGACAAACACTGAAATTCAAATTGCTATAGATAAATAAAATCTTTTCCTGTATGTTTGCTTTTTTTCTTCAACACTTTGTACACAGAAGAAATGACTCTGCCAAAATGTAAACATTTTTTTTTTTATTTGCACATTTGAAAGTTGCTATATAAATTAAATATACTGTTATTATTACTAAAATTAATAATAATAATAACTACAGCCAGTTTGATTAGCCAAAGTGACATTAAAGTAGGGACAATTTTACTGGTGTGTCTTGTTCAAAGTGACACAATTAAGTCTGTACTGGGGACTGACGGGACAATCTCCTGACCAACAAATTACTACTATGTCACACTTTCCAGTCAAAATCCCAAACAATATACTTTCAATATTACTTTAGATAGTTTAGAAAAAGAAAATAAAAACCTGAAGCTTTTATGCACATTTTTGAAAATACAGCTGGATTCCCAAAATTACACAGAATCTCAACCCTCATTAAAAGAAAGCTGTAATCAATATGTTAACAAATTAACTTAATAAATAAACAAACAGTTAATAAATACTTTGACATTTTTGGAAAACTAGTATCCTGTACCAGTCTTCCTCAGGTGCAATGACTTCAAAGTTGTATAGTTTTGAACTTTTACTTTTATTTAAATGAAACGCCCAAAGGAAAGCACTTTTGTACCCACATTCAAATTCATGGTTGGATGTCTAATGTCTAGTACCTGCATGTTTTTGCAATACTCATGGTATCTCTGTAGAGTAGTTTATTTTCAAAGTACAAATCAGGTGAAACTTTGCAACTCTGAATAAAACACATGGCTTCACAAAAAAGGATTAAGTCAATATTGTGCTGCATAAAAAGCAATCATGTCTGCCCTTGTCACTGGATTACTCAGTCAGCAAGAATAGACATCCAATAATATTTTGTATTATTTTAAAACAAAACATTTTTATAACGTTTCATTTTGAGGTGTTCCAAATATTGTACTGGTAACTTTTACATTTTGTTAGAGATCTATTCTTAAACAGATCAGTGGATAATGACTCCAACAAACTAATATCATTAATAGTGAAAATATGATTTTAGAGGAACATTTCTGTTCTGATCGATAGATAATAATTAAGGATGTAGTGACCAAAGCAGTAAGGGGCAATAATGGATGCTTTTCATGGTAATGATAACAGTATAATCAGAAATGAAGGAAAATATACTCACACAAAAAGCTGGTATGTAAACCACTGCCCTCAGAATGCAAGACTACTATGAATATGGCAAGTGTGCATTTATATGTCTTTACTTGGTAAAAGATGTGCTGGATGCTCATACAGCAATTTTGTCATCTTAGCTCATCAGAGATGGGGTGTTTCAAACAATGAAGTAACACTCTTCTACTTAGCTTATGAATAAAATGTAGATGAGGGAACAGACTTACTGTTAGTAGCAAAGGTGGAATGTGCACCACACTCAGCTTTACAAATAAGCCTCTCTGGCACTCTCCATGAGTGCAGCTAAGACAAATGATTCATGTGGATGAAATAAGCGATGTGGTGAGGACAGAGGTGAAGTGACCAATGATGAAGTTCGAAGTTGGAAGAACTGACCAGTAACATAACAGGAACAGGCCCAACACTGAGAACCATGAAGAATTGACTAGAGAAATTGGGGGTGTGATCAGAAGTCAAACAGAAACATTACAACGAACTGATAGCTTTAGAAGGACTTTTAAAAAAAGAAGTAGCCCATCTTAACCTGAAGAGACTAGGGATCTAGATAAATCTATGTGTTTGTTAAAGAAACACTAAGCAACTACATGAAAAGTCCAGTAAAGCAAGAGGTGTTATTTGTGTCAACTGTGTCCTATTAGTGTACTGTTCAACGGACATACCCAGGACATAACCCTAAGAGTCAATTTTAAGTATGTAATCTACACTATGGTCAGTTCCAATCTTCTTTATCCTAACAAGCTAACGCTTTGTAAAACCTCTACAGTGCATATTATAAAACCCCAGAAATTAAAAAAGTAAAAGCATATTTTCAGAGCAAGCACCTCCTGTGAAGTGCAAATGAACCACTTTAAAAAGCACAGGACCTGGTCTCTTTGGCATGGCCTAACTTAGCTTTGCTCACAAATGCCCTCGACCTGGCAATATACCAGTATACTCTTGGGAATGCTTTTAGGTGTAAAAGATTATGCCGTTCAGTAAAAACAAGCCAATAACTGTAGAATGCAGCTGGTAACATTTAGCCTCAATATACAAACTGTTTATTTTGAAGTAGGTGCTTTAATAAATATATTTTCTTTCTTCATCTCAAAAATGATATAAAAGAAACAATCTAATTAAACTGCACTCTTCTTTAACATTATTTTCCAATTGTAAAACTACACGGAATGAAAACAAGTGGCCACTGCAGCTCTCTAAGACCAGTCTATCCATCCATTGTCATAAGCACAGGATAAATTACAGCTCCTGAAGAGTATAAAAAAAGTTCAGAAAGTTATTAGATTAGAATGATTTAATAAAATGCTGCCAGCCAGAGCTATCCTTGGACAATACCACACATGAAATAAGGCAAAAATCCCTACTAGACATTACTAATAATGTATTACATAATATACCCAAATATTCTCAAATCTGCTTGAGGATATACTGAGGGGCCAGACCCTAACCCAATTGGTCTGGATACAAGGCTGGAAATAACATTATATCATACAATCTAAAACATTAAAATATACTAGTTTTTCTCAATTGTGAGTAAAAATGGTAACACGTAGTGGGTCTAAACTGGCCAGCTTATACAGAACTCCTTCCAGAGCTGGTTTCTACTGTAAAAGATACACCGTCCTCTAGGAGAACAAAAAAAAAAAACACAAAGCATTACCAGCTACTCTAGCAAAGTGGTTTTGAAGTTAGATAAATGGCACTTTCTTTGTCCTAGGCTGGAAATTTAGCTCAATAAATAAATAAACAAACAAACAGTATAACACACATCAAAATAACTAAAGAGGAAAATTTCTTACTTAGTCAAAGATAAAAAGAGCAATCAGTCACAGTGTTCATATTGGCACTCAGTTTGGTTTTCATTCCCTTTGTTGTTACACCTTCAGTAGACTAAGAATGCATCCCATAACTGAGCCTGACTTTTTAATTGTTGATTAGCTTGTTGATTCCGTTGGATTCTCTTGAAGTGATTCTACCAGCCCAGCACACTGTGGCAGAGAAAACGCACTTGCCATCACAGAGTTATAGAACACGTAAAGGATGTCACTACCTACATTAAAGGGACATAACCCTCTACGAAAAAAAGAGTGTGCTCTGCCCTCTTTTGTAGTTGCTGTGTATTATGAGACCAGTCTAGCCTCTTCTTGATGTTCTTAATGTAGACCAACCCCCCCCCCCCGACCCCCCCCCGGGTACCTGTAGCAGTGTATCACCTCCACATTCAATGTCTGAATAGCGACTGGGTGAAGAGGATCTTTGGTACAGTGAAAGTCAAAAACCAGGTCCTTGGTTTTGCTGATGTTAAGCTACAGACAATCCTGAGGGCCCAAAGAGGTTGGAGGCTTTTATCCCAACAACTTCCAATTTCAATTGGCTTTCTGCTTTAGTAATGTATTATTTTCCAGTTTCTACGTTTTGATATCAATCTAGAAAAACTGGGTTAGCTCATTTTTACTAGAACACAGCAAAAATGTATGTATGATACATGGAGATTATTCAGTGTTTTTATAATGTTTTTATAAGATTTTCAACATCATCGTTTATATTCTGAAATTGCAGGTACTTTTGTTGTTAAAGCCTTTTCTTTAACTTATTAACTAATCAGCACTCTAGTGGATATGACATTTGAACACTCGAGACTAGAACAGGCCATTCAGCCCAACAAAGCTCACCAGTCCTATCCACTTATTTCTTACAAAAAAATATCAAGTCGAGTTTTGAAAGTCCCTAAAGTCTTACTGTCTACCACACTACTTGGTCGCTCATTCCAAGTGTTTATCGTTCTTTGTGTGAAGATAATGTTTGTGCGAAATTTACCCTTAACAAGTTTCCAATTGTTTCCCCGTGTTCTTGATGAACTCATTTTAAAATCACAGTCTTGGTCCATTAGACTAATTCCCTTCATAATTTTAAACACTTCAATCATGTCACCTCTTAATCTTCTTTTGCTTTTCTTTTGCATAAACGACACTGAAGCATCTGTAGCTTTCAGCATTTAGTGCTTTTTACCCTGGTGTCTACTGGGCTTATCTTTAATTCTCACTTTTAGGATACAATTATGGGATCAAATTCCACAGAAGGTGAATTAATAGGTAAAGGACAGAAAAAAAAAAGCTCAGATCAATTGGTCAATTTTCACTAAAAAAGGCTCGCACAGTGATCGTGGATGATTGGTAAAAAGGCTGATAACAAAAAATGATATTTTCAACCCCTGTTTTTCTAAGCTTTTACAGTAATTTAGTTGTAGCGCTCCTTTATGCAAGACATTACAATAGTTGAACCAGCTCACCGCTTTTTTTCTTTTGCAGCAAACCTTCTGCAGTGTAAACAAAGAGCAGCAAGTGGAGGTTAATTTTATCAGTGAACGAGAGGCGATTGGTATATTAGCCTTTACGTTAAAGAAAATGGAGTGATAAACTGGGAAAAAAAAGTAACTGGAGAAGTTGGCCAGTGCCACTAAAAAAACGGCAAGAAAAGCTGCTTTAAGGAATTCAGATCTTTATTTTGTCCTTTAAATTAAAACAGACACCACTTGCGTTTGGACAGAGAGCTTGTTTAAAATGCAGCATCTTACACTTTTAATTGGAAGAAGAAACAATAAGGACAAACTTGAAATTACTGCTTAGTAAACAAGAGGCTTTTTTTTTTTTTTTTTTTTTTAAGTATTTGTACTGTGATTATTATTTGTTGCTATGTGCCATACAGTATATGTTTTAGTAAGAAACAACTACTACATAATTAAAATAGTAATCCATATGTTATAATCACACCTCAAGAATTATGGAATATCTAGTTGATACACTGAAAGAAAAAAAAAAAACACACCAGTATAAATATAGTAAATGTGTATTTTAACAGCAAAAAAAGCTATAGTGCATTTAATGATTTAAAATGATTAAAACATATAAGTGCATGAATATTTACACTTAAGCAGCATTTAATTGCCAAAAGCTATTAACTGTTTGTATGAGTGTTTTTATTTATTATATATATATATACACATATTTATTTATATATTATATATACACACACATACATACACACATATACAGGTAAAATTCTATTACAACGAACTCCCAGGGACCTAAAAAATATTCCGTTGTATGAAAATTTTGTTGTAATGAGATTGTGTATTTGTATGTGTACTTGTGTCCAGGCATTTGCAATCATTTCAATAGCTTCTTTTATGTTAATTTTAATCTCCTCCTGCCTGACAAGAATTTTTCTCAGCATTTACTTGCGATAATACACTTTCAGGGTGTGAATGATGCCCAAATCCAATGGCTGAAGCACTGCTGTGCAATTGGGTGGGTGGAATTCAACGCGAACATTATCTACATGTGGAAACATGTTGAGTGCAGCACAGTTATCAATCAGAAGCTGAATCATCCTTTTCTTCTTCTTTATATTGTGTGGTTTCTGAACACTTTTGGGATCCCCCCACTCCCCCGCCCATATGTGAACGACACGCTGAAGTGCGTCCTGAAGCGCGATTGCAGCGTCTGTGGAAGATTGTTTGTCTGTTGCTGGAGCAGGGCCATAGCAGGCTCACAGCAGTGCAGTGAAGCGCCACAGAAGCTAATCATAAAAAAATCGGCGTTGTGCTATAGGTCCCTGTCTTGCACCCCAAAACACAAGGTTTAGTCTCAGTACTTTAGCAAAATCAGCTTTATTCAGCTTGAAACAGGAACGGCACAGTTATTTATTGTAGCATGATATGCCACTCTGCTATGCACAGACACAGCAGTCAGGCAGGGTCATGGCCAGGTCAGTGACTAAGTAATCCTGTTATCTGCATTTACAATGTCCGTGCTCCTAACCTTGCATCACCCATGGAGATCTTTTCTGTTTATTTTGGCAGAGAGACACAGCGTAGCTGTGAGAGCCTGCTGTTGCCCTGTACAGACAAGGAGATCACTCTTTGGCTTGCTGTCTAGTTGGGGGGGGGGGGGGGGG
>JANRMT010062811.1:3803215-3834560 GCA_026402145.1 Polypterus bichir lapradei | reverse complement strand
CTAGTCGCTCTTCTCTGGACCTTTTCTAGCTCTGCTTTGTCCTTTTTGTAGCCTGGAGACCAAAACTGCACCCAGATGAGGCCTCACCAGTGCATTATAAAGCTTGAGCAGATCCTCCGGTGACTTGTACTCCACACGTCAAGGCGCTATATAACCTGACATTCTGTTGGCCTTCTTAATGACTTCTGAACACCGACTGGCAGTTGACAGAGATGAGTCCACGACTCTTAAATCCTTCTCATAAAGGTATACTTTTGATTTTCAGCCCTCCCATTATGTATTCCTATCTCACATTTTTACTTCCTTTGTGTGATATTTTACATTTATTGACATTAAATTTCATCTGGCACAAATCTGCCCAAGTCAAGGGACTCAAGATTATCTGCCAATTCACTTCTCTTGGTATTGTCTGCAAACTTAACCAGGTTGTTATTTATATTCATATCCACATCATTTATATATATATATATATATATATATACAGTATATACTAGGGAACACCCTGCTCGCTTCGCTCACCAACCCCCTGGCCTGCACTACATGCCTGCATCTTTGCGGTTCTGCCGCTCACGTATGGGGATGCGGATGAACAATTTACTATTTTACATTACAGCAAGTAATTAATTAAAGAATAGTAAAACATAATAATTTAAAAGTAAATTATGTTTCATGTTGTGTTACAGTTATTCATTTCGTAATACGATTTTGTTCTGTTTGGCTTTGAAGGTAACATGAAAAATAAACTTACACTTTTATTGTAAAACTTCAGTAAAAACAATTTTTTGAATTAACTTTTCGTCAATATCGCATTGAATTTTGATTCTGTGGTTGGACTTTCATTGTGACAACGCAACATATAACTGCCTGCGATTGAATTTCGTTTCTTTCTCTCTATTAAAAGAAACGACTTTTTCAAATGTTTGTCCCTGTGATTTGTTAATTGTCTTTGCAAAAGCTATTCTAACAGGAAACTGTAAATGTTTTAATAAGAATGGCATATCAAGATCTCCTTTGGCGTCTAATGTTATCCCCTGAAGATTTACTACATTGCCTTTCTTGGATACATCCTTCTTTCTACAGTAATTCGTGTGGTGGATGACCAGACGGTGTTAACAGTTGTAGTTATTCTTCGTGATATTGTAAGTTGATGTTTTCATCTTCTGCACCATCACCACCAACCGTTTCAGCAGAGTCTATTGATACGCATTTAACCAATTTGCCGTATAACTGATCAACATTTTTGGCATTAATTCGTTTGACTTCTCCATTTCTCGGTGCTAGGATTGCCCGTGTACTCATTTTTTCTGTTGATAACCCTTCGTGATGAAATTCTTCAATAAGATTTGGACATAATATATCTTCTTTAATTGGGAACTTAAAGTGAGGAAAATTTATAAGAGCTGAGAGAGCAGGAACTGTGTCTGTCAAAAGCATTCACACCAATGAGAGGTGAGAGGACCGTGGGCGTGGTTTTCTATGGTCGAGAGGAGGGCGGGACTTGTGAAAATCTCATGGCCAAAGTCTCGACTCGCAGGACTTGAAAAAATCTTCCAAAAAGTCTCATCTCGTCGAGAGGATTTTTTTTATTATAATAGAGAGACATATTAAAAAATATACTGTGGAAATAAAAAGGACAAGAAAACAGAAAAAGGTTTGTGTTGGCCATCCTGTCTACTTGAAAAACAAGCAGTCTAAGCTAATGATGTCTTTCCAGACTGGAGTCCAAAACAGAATTGTGTAACAAAATGAAAATGGTGGTTCCACCGGGGCACTAGAGAAAGTGATGTCGGGAGGGCCAGAACCAGAAGTGACGTCCTTGGGCTCAGGTGGGGTTTCCTTCGGCTGGTCTTCAGAGGAAAGAGAGAAAGGATCAACGAACACAACCACCCCCTGGTCTGGCATGTAAGTTACATCCATTTGAGCCTCCCATGTGCACATGTGCAACAATATATAAATATATAAAAAATATATATAATAAACATTTTATTCCATGGGAATAGGTGTACAACTGTTAAGAAGGCTGGCGTTCTGCTTTGATAATAAAATAAAGAGTGCGCAGCATCACCCTACCTCTTCTGGAAGCTTACGAGGTGACAAGCCAGGCCGCCTTTTCCCACTACAGTGATCCGGACCTGAATGTGTTTAGGGTTTATATCCTTCACTGTGTACGTAAATATAAAAGAAAAACACACAATGCTTAATTAACGTAAGATGCATGTACAGGTGAACAAGACTGCTTTGCTAGTTTCATATAATGAGGACGAAGTGGAAAACAAATGAACTGGTTACCCTGGCAGACTTCTCGTGTCACTTGTCTCCGCTGAGACATCTGTGGTGGTCCAACTTTTAGATTCAGCAGAGTGTGATGGTGAAGTCGGCCACTGAGCAACACCTTCATTATAACGACGATAACAGCATCTCTGTAAATAAAAGCAGTGCTTGTGGTTCAGGTGAAGCACAAATTAAATCAAAATGCTTAAACTCAGAATGTAAATGGAGGACAGCCGAGTTACAATTTTATACTGGGGCTTCAGCTGAAGGTGTTAAAAAAAGTATTAAAGAAATAAAGGTGTTTATCATGCTCAATCTACACCAAATTAATAGGTGAAAAAAAACTGTATTATTAAGAACAATGGAAAATATGACAACCAGTTATACATACATGGGAAATTTAACGGCTTTAACATTTAAGAATGACAGAAAAATAAAATCGAGCATATCAACGAATCACAAGGTTGTCTGTATCATTGTCTCGAATGACAATGGCCTCCTCTTTTGTTTAATCACATTTCCCAAAAAAAGTACATCAGATGGCCCAGTTAAGGCCGCTACACATGACAAAGCGACTCTTCCAGCGATTTTCACTCGTAGCCTTCATTTACATCGTCTTAGCCAATCGGAGGCATTCGTTGGTGGCACGCCCCCATCTTATGTGACACGCCCAATTACTGAGACCAATGATTCAGGATGACATCAAACAGGTCCGCTGTTCTCGCCGGCCGTTTGAGAACCAATGAGCGTTCAGCGAATGGGAGGAGGAGGAACAAAGAGCCTCACAGACGGAGGAGAAGCTCATCTGTCTGATGTGTCAGAGTTTACACGCCGGAACAGAATGGAAAAAAGAAATAAAGAGCAGAGACTGCAGCTGGATGCGCTGCAGCTTTTGACCCTTCGCACATCAGGCAGCACGAGCGCGAGGGTGCTGGGCGCTCAGTCGGTAAATGTGATATTCTGCCCACTGGCTGTGACCTGTTACTATTATTTGTTGAACTGTGCCTCCCCAGGAAAAAAAGTTGTCATTTCTACAGGGTGGGACTGAAATGAATGCAGATCCCCTTAAATGAAAGTCTGCAAAGTGCACTTTAATCACGACGTCTGAATTATTTGAATTGTAATTTTAAACTGTGGAGCTGAGCCAGGAAAAAATGCGTCTTTGTCTCAAACGTTATGGAGGGCCCTGTGTATACAAATGTTCTTACTGTGCATTGGTAAAGGTGTTGTAGGACAGGCTCCAGCATTCTGACGACCCTGCCCTGGATAAGTGCAAGAAAATGGGGAGGAGGTTATTCATTATAGAAAGGAACTATATGAAGTAAGGTTTGATTTGCTGACTAAATCCTCCATTCACAGCTACTCCAGCACACCTATAAATAGAAGACAAGACAAGACAGCCATAACACAAGTCTGCATTAACGGAGAATCACAAGGTCCTCTCTGCCGATCGCATCACTGGCTGATACACTTAGCTTTGTAAGTGTTCTTCCTGTAAAGAGTGGTTGAAAATGCAAGGCGCTATAAAAGATCAAATGAAATGATTTCCTAAAGAGTTATCAACAACATCATTTATTTCTATAGCACGCAAACACTGTAACTCATAGTGCTTTACAAAATGAAATAAAAGAAAGTTAATATAAAACATAAACAAGATTAGGCAGTAATATACAGTATGTATATAAAGAAAATAAAGAAAAAGGTAAGGTCGGATGGCCTAGAGAACAGAAAAAAAAACTCCAGTTAGGCTGGAGAAAATAATAAATAAAAAATAAAGTGAAGAAAGTCATGCCGTACCTTTAGAAAGTCTAAAAACAGGCTGAGCCTACCTACCTTCAGGATTAAAAACAGTTTTCTTGCACCCCAGGTCTGCCTTCTATTACTCTTTTCCAGGCAAACAAAAAATGAGGTATAATCCGTGGCATTTTCAAGAATTTTAAGCAAATTAGTTAAATCAAAATGCTGCCTCTCTCATCCAGTGGCGAACTTCAATGCAGTCTAGAGAGTCGGAATGGACCGGTGGAAAACACGGACAAAAAGTTAATCCTGCAATGTCCTTCAATGCGCACTAGAGGGAGCCAGAGGACCGCCGTTCGATATTCTTGTATGCGCACTAAATGGAGCCGGAGGACCGCAAGTTGATATTCTTGAATGCGCACTAGAGGGAGCCAGAGGACCGCCGTTTCAGCAAGTCCCGAAGCCCACAAGAAACGGAGCGCCACAATCCTTCCTTCATGTAGCGTCACTAGATAGAATGCTAGGGCTGCTGAACCCCGATCACGTGTGACTCTCCCTTCGCTGCCTGGTGCTTTACAAAGTCCTACCCTTGATATAGCCTTTAGTATTTAATATAATGCCTTTCACCTGTGTATTTGTTAAACATCATTTTTGCTTGAGATAGATAGATAGATTAGATAATTTATTAATCCCAAGGTGAAATTCTTTAATGACTTCACCAGCCACACACGGGCTTACTGTTCACTGTAAGTCAGCTTTGGTCCCCTGCCCATAAACACTCCAGTATGAAGCTGACAGAGAAGCTGCGCCATGATGAATGTGATGGGGAGCAGACTTACCTTTCAACCCACCGATCCAGGTTTGGATTCCTGCCCGAATCCACTTTCTCTTTAAGCAAGTATTCCCCTCGCTCTTTGGACCATGGCTCTGAGCCCCCATGTACGGCCATGTTGTCTTTATTCCAATGTTGGAGTTGTAAGCACCTCCATCAGAACCTGCTCTGCATGCTCTTGCACCCCACAGCACAGTGAAATCTCTGTATTAACATTAACTGTATTAATGTTTTTTTTGTTTTTTTTTAAATTATAATTTTATTGTAATCATTCCATACAGATAGATCAATTTGTACAAAAAATAGAATCGAAAACAAAACTGTATTAACGTTAATCAGGGCTCATGGTGGGCACTGCTACAGTAGGAAAGCAAAGGGATGAGGTGCACCTCCATGTGTCTCCAACTGAATTTTTAATCTGCTTGAGGTTACCAAGCTGGATACCATCTGATAGTTTTGCCGTTTGTCCACCATGCCTTGAACAAGGAAGCTGGAGTCACACAGCAGGTTTAGGGGGTGACCCCCAGTACCTCACCATCGGTGGGGCCGTGTCTTGCTCGTATTACTCTTCTCGATGGAGCATGTCATTCCGTCAGTTCCTGCTCCCGTACATCCTTGTAAGAGAAAGACGGACCTCCGGGCGCTTGTTTCAGTGCTTGGTCACTTGTCTGCAGGCACAGGTGCCGGCAGGTTTGTTTGATGGGTGACATGATGCCCAGCGAGGTCCTCAAAATGGAGTTTCAAGGTTATTGGTGAAATTGATTCTTCTCGCTCTTCTTCAATCCTGTGCCCAAACCAACTGCCACCTCTATCATCATGCCAACTGAGGGTGAAGGGTGGGACTGTGCGAAGGCAGTTACCATGGCAACAACAAGGAAAGGGGCTTGTGGTCCAGTGGAGGTTTTATGTGACACACATTTAGGTGCCCAGATCTTTCATGCAAGTCTACTGTTTGAATTCCGGTGCCTTGAAGACTAGACTGGCATCTTCTTCAGCACATGCTGGTCGCTGCACGGTCTGCACACGCTTCCTGTTACGCGTGGATACTCAATTTTTTTCCTCTTCCTTTCAGGAGGACCACTTTCCAACAGACAGTGCACCACAAACATTTGTAGTAATGTATTTTATTACTGCAAAAAACTGTGTGTCAATCAGGTTGCTATGTCTCTGTCACTCCAACAGATGGCGCATCACTAACATTGCTTTTATGAATCCCATACCAAATTGCATATAACAGAGACATATGCATTGCATTTGTCATTTCAACAGATGGCACATCACAAACATTTGTAGTAATGCATTTTATTCTATTTATAATTTCAGATCAGGCCCTCAAACATTGGCAGACCTAAGGACCCTCGGACCCAGTATGATTTTACCAGTTGTACTGAAAGAAATGGAAAACGTCATCTATGAACTGTTACTATTAGGCATACATGAGCTGTCATTTCAGAGAGGAGAATGTGAGGACTGGAAAGCAGTTTCACCCTGCTGCTTCACGGATCGACTGTCATCCATGTGTAGCCTGCATGTTCTCCAGTTCTCCTCTCCCATGTCAGAGATGTGCATCTTTAGTTGATGGACACCTCTAAATATTCCCCACACTCTGAGCCCCAAAGGTCATGTGAAAAGACAACGTCACCTCAGGGATTAATACAGCATACCAAATAGCAAAACAATACCAAATAAATATGCCAGCGTGCCAGAGCGGGCTCCCCCTCCAGTCCTTGCCTTGTACCCTTCCCTATTGTTCACGTTATGCTTTGCCCCCTTTACAGTGCCCAGGCTAAGTGATAAAGGCACTGTAGAAGTTTGTGTCTTCTTGACTTTTCCTTGAGACGCTGGCACAGGAGTGGCTCCTTTAGCCATTGCTGACTTTTCAGTCCAAGTAGACCACTTAAAGTAATCCATCGACTGACCACCTCGATTCCTCAACTCTTCAGCCTCAATGCGACTCCAGCCCCGTTTCTGTATTTTGGAGGCAGCATCGACAGGTGGTCAGGCCCTGCTGCCAACTCAAATCAGTGGCCCAGACGGGCCGTTTCGTTGAACCGTCCTATTTATATTTCTGTTAAGAAAGGTGCCATCCATGCTGATGTCATCATCACTGAGGTTTCCATAAGAGAACTCCAGAAGGCTTCAGCTCGATGGCCACACACCTGTGACCCAATTCAGTTTGCTGTGCCTTCGCACGTCATGGGGGTGTAGGCGGTCTTGTATCTAATCGGCAGTCCATTAGTCAAGACCACTCCACAAGGTACACCCAGGTGGAGAGTCCCTTAGGCTGATCGCCATTTTCAGTCAGTCGGTGTGGGGTAAGTTGGGCCTCCCCCCTTAAACCTGCAAGGCGATGAAGGTCAGATCACCACCCTCAAATACAGGTGCCATTCACAGTCTTCTCAGTTCTGGTCAGCTCACATTTCAATGCTTTACTTGGATGGAAGTTCACTTCAAGCACAGGGCAGCATTACAGTGCCCAGGATGTCATCTTAAAATGAGGAAAACACTTCAAAGGACACAGGGGCTTAGGGTCAGAGCGCATGGCCAGCAGCGAACCACGATACGTCCTTTAAAGGACTGCTGACTGACACTTCCTCTGGTGAAAGTTGGAAACTTCTATGTATTGGCAAGGCTGGCATTAAAAAGAGCTGGCATCATCAAGTGGCTAGTCACCAAGGCGCAGTAAGCCCAACACCAAAAAAAATGAAGCTGGCAGCAGACTCTAAATGGAGGGACAGTCAAGTGAGGCTGGCATCTGTTGGGCATTGTTGGTGGAGGGTGAGCATCACAAGCTTCGAGGAGTAAGAATGAGCCTCAGTAGAAAGCTGGCAACACAGGAGCTATGGAAGGAGGCTAACACCAAAAGCTATGCAGAAGAGAATGAGGTGGGCAACCAAATGAATAATACAGTATGCCACTCTTTGAATAGTGCGGCATGAAAACCTGGGTGGGTGATGGAGCAGATCAGCAGCTTCTGTACAAGCTGAGGAACATGGTGTGCTGTGGCATGGGGATGGGCACTACAACTGACAAGACTGGAGTGACCAACACCTCTTAGCAACATGCCCAGCAGGAGGGTCTCCTTAGAGACAAGGCCGTTGTCAGCCTGCTGCTGTAAATGTGCCCTTTGGGTGCCCCAATATGCCACATCACCTCCTCAATCAAGGTGCCAGGTCACTTGAGACGTTCTGGTAGCCACTTGGTATTCCAGGTGATGGACACAATTTCCATGGCTACCTCCACCCAACATGAGAGTGCAAGAATGTTACCATGGAAGCCCAGACCTTCCCTGGCCTGCTCAGGGGTCTTGTGGTTCTTTTTCCTTAATCTACTGAACCAGTCGCTCCAGTTTTAGGGCCACGTTGAGTCTTAGCCCGATTTATCACGAAAGATGCCCCATAAAACACAGAATGGGTGTATTGTCCCATACAGCATCTGTGAAGTATTGTATGGTAAACGTAACCGTGAAAGGCACTATATACATAAAAGCTATATAAGCATAAGTGGACACAAAGACCACCATGAAAGTGACATCTTCCAGACCAACAACAAAGGCAGAAGCAGCAGACATCAGTGGGGTGGAGAAAGGAACTCACAGCAGGCAGCCATGTTTGTAACTGTTTATGAGTAAAAATCCAAAATAAAAACACAAAACCCTCCAATCCAATTAACTCACATCTTTAAAAAGTTGCCCTTCCCTTTGCTTATTAAAATATAGCGCCTTTCAAGAAAACATTAGCAGCCCCCCTCCGAATGTAAACTGTTTAAAAAAACACAATTCCTTTTCTAGTATGCGGTGAAATTCTTTGTCATTTCATCCCTGGAAACTTTGAAATGTCTTTTCCCAGTATGCATAGTTGAAAACTGTGCGGGTTCAAACACAGTGCCAGCCTTGTGTGGGCATGGAATTGGTAATGTGGGTTGCTGCCTCTGCAGTTCTAACAAATGGTAGCAGTACGTTGGGGACATAAAGGTGGTCTGCAGTAAAATTTACCCTCACACTGGCATTCTGGGAAACATGTAGGACAGACGATGTATGTGGGTAGCACCCCTCTCCTCAGTCTCGTGGGGAGGTCAAAGAGGGTAGCAGGTGACAGCGTTGGGAGGCCAGCTGAATGGTCAGATCTTGTCACCTTACTCTTCGTGCGGAAGACACATACACCACCCTCCTTTGCGTTGTGGGTGGCCACCACTGCCCGGCGGTGCTCCCTCCAGCAGTCCATCCCTCATGGTGCCATACTCATTAATAGCATCCTCCACTCGGGTTACGTAAAGCCAGGTGATGATGATGCCAAACAGCTGAAAGACACAAAATTAAGAATGGGGGTTAGGCCTGGATGGGTTCTGATCCAAGTGTGGAGAAGCTGTGGACGCAAAGTGCAGATGGAGGGCAAGTCAGCCTCACTCATGACTGTGCGAGTGTGGTACTGTTAGGCCTTTAGGGGGCGCCATCAGCAAAAGCAAATGCACACTACAGCACTCAGTACATGCCAACTCTCCAGAGGGGCAGCAGGGTGGCGCAGCGGTAGCGCTGCTGCCTTGCAGTAAGGAGACCTGGGTTCACTTCCCGTTCCTCCCTGTGTGAAGTTTGCATGTTCTCCCCGTGTCTGCGTGGGTTTCCTCCCACAGTCCAAAGACATGCAGGTTAGTTGCACTGGCGATCCTAAATTGTCCCCAGTGTGTGCTTGGTGTGTGGGTATGTGTGTGTGTGTGTGTGTGCCCTGTGGTGCGCTGGCGCCCTGCACGGGATTTATTCCCTACCTTGCACCCTATGTTGGCTGGGATTGGCTCCAGCAGACCCCCGTGACCCCGTGTTAGAATATAGCGGGTTGGGTAATGACTGACTGACAGCTGTCCAGACAGTGTGAGTTTGAGCTACAGGTCTTTTGAAATCCAAACGGCAGGGACACTTGTCTGGAGGAGCACAAGTACACTGAGGTGGCAATGCTGCCCTATTGTACCAGACCCAGGCACTGAGCAGAAAGCAAAACAAAGCAATGACTAGCAGTGAACAGCTCTACAACTGGTTTAGTTCATTACTACATCAAGGTGAAGGATTGGGACCCCCAGCCTGTCCCTGGCTCAATACAGGAACCTGGCACAGTGCACATAGTAATGTTCACCAGAAAGGTGCTATACACTGTGAACAGCCACAATGACCAGTTATTTGGCCCACTTCTGGAGCCCCCTGTTGTGACAGTTGGCACTGTGATGGTTAAACACGATTAACTAATAAATTAATTGACCTGCTAAAGATGATGCCATGTTATTTCACTTTGAGTAGAAGGGGATATCAAACTTGACAGCTTCAGTTGCTGTTCTAGTCACCCGAGGACGTCAGATTGCGTGACTAGTAATCACAGGGAGTGACAAATTATATAATGGTGTGATGACTTTCCAGGAGAGTCTCACATTTCCAAAGCATCCTTTGCTCGTCCCATTTATCTGACAGCCGATAAAGGGCTGCTGGACACAGCTGATGCGGTTTGAATGCTTTACAGGTACAGCAAGTTCAGCCCTTTATTTTTTATTTTTTCCCCATTCTGTTGCAGTGTGTAAAACATGCGACAGCAGGCAGATGAGCCTCTGTCTTGTCCAAAACACCTGCATTCCTTATTCTTCCATTAAATGCATTGTACTTCCAGCTGAACACTCATTGGCTGTCAGCTCTCACGTGCACACAGAGCCTGCCCAATGGCATCAGGGTGAGTCCTGCTATGCCTATAAAGCCTTCACACAGCACCAGCTCTACCAGGTAGCAAGTTCATGATGCTTTTCACTGGGAAACTGTGCTGTGAAGTCATCACTCACACATATATCTAGAATACAATGAGTTCATCTTTACCGTCTCCCCTACTTTCTCTGCTGTTCTTTTTCCAGTTTTCTGTGGTGCTGATCTGCACCGCCGCTGCTGCCGCCACCACCACCACCCAATCAAAGCACCATGCTGTCCCTACATTGATGGATTGAAGGCCAGAGGTCCACATGACCATCATCATCAAGTTCTTCCATGTGAAGCCTGAAAACCATGAGGACTGATTGTGATCATTTATGTAAGGTAAATGCCTAGAGGGGGCTGGTCGGTCTTGTGGCCTGGAACCCCTGCAGATTGTCTTTCTCTCCAGGTGTCTGGAGGGTTTTTTTTTTGTTTTTTCCGTCTCCTCCCTGGCCATCGGACCTTACTATGCTATGTTAATTAGTGTTACTCTATGTTGATTAGTATTGCCTAATTTTATATTTTGTCTTTTTTCTTCATCCTGTAAGACACTTGGAGCTACATCATTTGTATGAAAATGTGCTATAGAAATAAATATTGTTGTTGTTGTCTAATCAGCAGGGAAGTTGCTTGCACCTTTGCATGACATGAATAGCAAGTAATCACACCTTCACCGGTTTACTTTTTGGCAGAGCTTCATAATGTGAGCCCAAAGATGGCAACTCTCATTCCCGGGTGTTTCATCGAGTTAAGCACACAACACCTCCGAGATCCTCGACAGAGAATCCCAGCATCTTGGGGCAGCCCCCTCACGCCTCACATCCACTCAACTCCACCTGAGTGAGATTTCCGGTGTTCACTTCACTTCAGCCACAGCCACCTTGAGGCAGATTTTATTTTTTTTGGGGTTTTCTTTCATGTTGACCCTCAAATCCCCAAAATGGAAAAAGTTCCAGCGACTGGCCTGGAAATCCTCTGCAGCCTATTTACACTGGAAGGATCCATGCCCAGCCATCGCTGTTGACATTCAAAGATGAGTGCTTGGTACTTTCAACACTTTCTTTCATGGGCTTCCTCCTTCCTCTCCTCACAAGGTCCAGTCACCTCAAAGAGCACCACTTTTGTTTTGCTGCCCAAGACTACAGAGCTACAGTACAAGTATGTCCGTCTTGAGCACTGAGCTGATTGATAATCTCCTCTGTGAACTTCAGTTACTTGTTGAGCTCCACTCTCCTCTCCCAGACAGCAGATGATGCCAGGACTCCTGTGTCAGTTGATGACCTACTAGAGAGTTTTCTCCTGGCATCAAAAACTTGATGCAGTAGAGTTCTTTGGCTTTGATGCTATTTTGACTCTCTACCCTCTCCTCCTTCAGGCCCACTGCCACTTCAGCCAAGATCTGGCCATGCCTCCACCTGAACATGACTGACATGTTGATAGTATGTGCTCAAGGCTTGCTGACCTTCTGCATCTTTTTTGACACATGCCCTCAATTTCTAATCATATCATCTGGTGATGAGGTCAGCAACTGCAGTGGTCAGGTTTGAAGTCCAGCCTGGCTAGAAGTTGCGTAAAGTGACATTGGCTTTAGATGAAGACATTGAGAGGGGAGAAAGGGCATCTCTGTATGAGTCACACAGTTGCTCAGGGATGGCTAGACATTCCACCTGCCACACTGCGTTTCCATGAGCCCTTGGCCATGTCATAGTGCTTCTCTGGGGCAAACGCACGCAGTGCGGAGTGGGTCAAATGCTGATGGAATGTGAATGTAAACGCTTGTGGTAAGGATCAGCTGTGATATCGATTCTAATCAAGCGTACCACTCAGCAGAACATTAGTGTGAATGCTTATGAAGAAGATTCAGACTGGTGAGATGTTACATTCTCAATGAAGAAACAAACCCCAGCAGGCACAGCAAAGCACTAAATGTTTTCTTTTTTTTTGCCCCTGACATTTTAATTCATTCTGTGACATCACTCCTCAAAATCACACCGGGAATTAGGGGGTGTGAGAAGTCCAAGGTGGGCCAGGGTGTCCAAATGTTACTGTGGAAGTACATGTGAATATGCCAGTTCATTAGCTGTTTTAGTATAGCAGGTGATGATGGAAAGGTGGGCAAACACAGTCAGGGATGGAATGGGTTTCCAAATTCAGAAGTCTAGTTAAAGGACCATAGAACTGTACCACCTGCAAGAAATCACTCAGAGCCCTGCACCTCTCTGACTCACATCCTCACGCTAAGAGGCTGACCATGAATCTGAGATCTCAAAGTCATGAAGCAGCATTCCATTCAGTGGAGCTGAAGGAGAGCCCCCTCAACCCAAAGGGTTTCTATTTGTGAGGGTACCACTTACCCCTGAGCCAGTCTTCCGTGAGATGACGGCAGCTGTGGTGGCCTACTCTGTGTCACTGTACTACACGAGTTCTTTACAGGAGCGGCATAAGCTGCTGCTTGTGGACTCGGGTTGCCCCAGGTTCAGATTCAGGGCCAGCCTCATGAAGTGAGTGACTTCTTCCCAGTGACAAATCCCTAAAATCTGAATACCTGTGAGTCTTAGTCCTTGTCTTTAATTAATAAAATGGATGTTAGTGTAAACTTTTCTACTGCCAAGAGGATCAACTGTTTTTGTTACACACTCCACAAATTGTGCCAACTATTGCCTTAATGGAAGGTTATGGCCAGCACACTTAACATCCTGAAGGTTGGCAAGAAAACTCAGGGCATGTCAGTGCTTTATACTGCAGCCGTCTGCACTTGATGCATTTTAAGAATGGAGCTTGGAAAGACACTGATGTGGCAGGTTTAGATCCTTATCACTCCATTAGGAAAGGTTTTCTAAACTCCTTTACGAGAGTGCAGTACATTAAAGAATGACTTTCATTGTAGCATTTACCTTAACTTGCAGCTGAATAAAAAGAAGGAAATGGCCCAGGAGAGGGCACACACGTACACCTAAACCAGTCACAAAGGGGTCAATCAACCTAAAGAGCACACTTTTGGCATGAAAGTCAAAAACTGGCACACTCAGAAAGAGTGGAGTGGAACAGTGCCATTCAATCATAGTATGGGGGAGGGAAACTATGAGAAACTGTGAGCAGTGGCATTGCATGGCACAGTACAGATACATTTCGACTGAAGGGCAGATCCTCATGAAAGTTTGCACGATTCGATCATTGGGGGTGAGGTGGGTGTCCTCACATGAAAGTCTAAGCATGTGCATCCAGCAGGGGGCAGACACTCTCTGGGAATTTGTTTGAGATTGAAGCTTTTACTAAACTAAAAGTGGCAATATATACCACTTTATTAGGTACACTTGTTCAACTGCTTGTTAATGCCAATATCTAATTGTCCAATCACATGGCAGCAACTCAATGCATTTCAGCATGTAGAGATTGTCAGGATGTCCTGTTGGAGTTCAAACTGAGCATCAGAATAGGGAAGAAAGGCAATTGAAGTGACTTTGAACATGACATGGTTGTTGGTATCAGACAGGCTGGTCTGAGGATTTCAGAAACTGCTTATCTACTAGGATTTTCATGCACAACCATCTTTAGGGTTTATAGAAAATGGTCTGAAAAGGGGAAAATATCCAGTGAATGGCAGTTGTCTGGGCGAAAAAACCTTGTTGATGCCAGAGGAGAATGGTCAAACTGGTCGGAGCAAATAGAAATGCAACAGTAACTCAAATAAGCACTCATTAAAACTGAGGTACGTAGAAGAGCATCTCTGAACACACATGTCGAACCTTGAAGCAGATGGGCTACAGCAGCAGGAGACCACACCGAGTGCCACTCCTGTCAGCTAAGAACAGGCAACTGAGGCTATAATTCAAATGGGGTCACCAAACTTGGACAACAGAAGATTGGAAAAACATTGCCTGGTCTGATGAGTCTCGATTTCTGCTGCAACATTCAGATGGTGGGGTCAGAATTTGGTGTCAACAACATGAAAGCAGGGATCCATCCTGCCTTGTATCAACAGTTCAGGCTGGTGGTGGTGGTGTGATGGGGGACATTTTTGTGGCAAACTTTGGGCCCCTTAGTACCCCTTGAGCATTGTTTAAATGCCACCTGAGTATTGTTGCTGACCATATCCATCCCTTTATGACCTCAATGTATCCATCTTCTGATGGCTACTTCTAGCAGGATAACGTGCCATGTCACAAAGCTCAAATCATCTCAAACTGGTTTCTTGAACAAAACCATGAGATCACTGTACTGAAATAGCCTCCACAGTCATCATATCTCAACTGCAGCAAGTGTGTGATGCTATCATGTCAATATGGACCAAAATCCCAGAGGAATGTTTCCAGCACCTTGTTGAATCTATACCATGAAGAATTACGGAAGTTCTGAAGGCTAAAGGGGGTCAAACCCAGTACTAGCAAGGTGTACCTAATAAAGTGTCCAGTTAGCATAGATTATAAATAATAAAATACTATATTAGTCCCTAGTGGTACGGAGTGATTCTAAGAAACAACATTAAAGAAAGAATACACTTAGCTCCTTTTAATATCATCTGGACAATGACAATAATACAATTTTCGAAGGTTATCTACTGCCGAAAGCATGATGCAGTCATGGGGCGCCTGCAGTTGGTTATGGCCACTTCAAGAGTGTGGGAGGCACGTTTCCTAGGTACGGGCAGGAGTGATGTCTTCCATCCATCCGTAGGCGAGTTCTCATGTTCAGTGCAGTTGCCAGAGCTTTATGATTTTCTCAGCTTCCAAAATAAGAACATGCATTTGCTAAACGTGAGATTCATTCATACTGAAATTCTAAATTGCAGAAAGTAGCTGTTGGACATACATTGGTCATCACCAAGTGGGGAGCACATCAGCACTTTTTAATAGCCTGCCTGAGTGGTCTCCACTTATCTCTTTCCCATCTTCCTGTCAGGTTCGCCCTATTAGCTGGTTTGCATAGTTTGTATATTTTCAGCTATGTCAATACATGGACTCAGTTTTCAGTAAAATCATGTACTATGGGATAAATCTCATAGAACAGAGTGGCACACTTTGGCTACGGTGGGAACAGTGTAATGAAGTAGCTGAAACAGGAAGACCACTGCTCAGAAAACTGACAAAAGGAGAATGTACAGCAGGCAGCATCCGGGTACGGTAATTGAACCCATGACGATTGAACTGTAAAACTGCACACTGCGACACTTCAAAGTTATACTAAGCGGTACTCACAAATCAAGAGTAGCATGGAGTCCTTCAGCTAACACCTCATTCTCAACAAGGTCAACACAGTGATCAGAATCTGACTCAAGGTCTTCATATTTCACATAAGCAGTACTTTGTAACTTTTGTAGGACTTACTTGACCGTATACACTCTTTTTTTTGAAGAAGAAGAAAACGAAATTTCCCTAGTTTAAACTTCAAGTCTTATTATGCATCAACCAAACAATATCCATGCGCTCATGCACTCTGGCCATGAGCATTCACAGAAAATTTCGTTGAACCACAAAATTAAGGAACATACATAAAGACCAATAGGACTAAGGAAAGAGAGCAATGGTGTAGAATTAGAGCACAGATTCTTAAACTAGGGGTCTTGCCTCCTTTTGGGTCATATAGAGTGATGACACACTGTAGCATTCAATGGGTAAGGGTCATGTAAAAATGGTCAAGTGTCTTATGATGGGTCACCGTAGACAGTGAAGGATTTTGAATACTTTCTGAATCTACTGTATCTTACCCTGGATGAAGACACACCATATTCAGCTTAACCTGGTAAAGATAGCAGCTCCTTGTAATGCCAACCAGTCCTTCTATTCAACATTCCCGCTAACACCCACCAACATCAGGAGGCAACCTTGGGGCGATGATTCATGACCAGCTGTCCTTCACTGACCACACTGCAATGGTCTCCCATTCATACAGATTCACTCTGTATAACATCTGCAAGATCAGCCCACACATGAAGGAGGATGCAGCCCAACATCTGGTTCAGACATTAGTCCTATCAATGCTTGGCTATTGTAACTCCTTACCGGTATGGGCACCTGTATGTGCTACAGAGCCACTGCAGATGATTTAAAACACAAAAGTATATGTCCTACCAGCTAAGATGGGCACATGTCACACTTCTTTTCAGATTCTAGGAGCAGCAAGTTACTGAGTTACTGGGTACTCAGTGGGTCAAGCACCCATAAATAGAGACACTAATGTGATCCTATACAACTTCTCACCTACCACTTAGGTCTGCTAGCAATCAGCATCTGGTGATACCACCTCTGTGTGGCATCAAACACCAATCTGGACTCTCTTTGTGAGTAGATCTTAGCTGGTGGAACAAGCTGCACACCTCCATCCACACTGCTGACTCCCTTACTGTATTTAGGAAGTGTTTGAACACTTTCTTGTTCTGTGAATATCTGTTTAATTTATCATGGCTTTGTCAAGTCAAGTGGCTTTGTTGTCACACCATCCAAACACTGTATTGCAGCATACAGTGGCACAAAACAACATTTTCCAGTGCCGTGGTGCAAGATTATCCATAAAGTGCGAGGTAAAGAACTGTTCTATATTATAAACTGATAGATACATATTTCAATAACAAGTGGATAGTAATAATTTGAAATAGTAATAAATAAAGTATAACAACAAAACTAATAATTAAAAAACAACACCAGTAAGAAGTGTGACATATGTACTGCAGATAAATTCGCTGCTAGGGGCAGATCTAAAGGCAGGGGGGTAGCACAGAGTTCAGAGAGCGGAGAGCCAAGGGGTAGAAGCTGTTGAAGAACCTGGAAGAACTGGTCAGATTTTACAGTACCTCGTGCCAGATGAAAATGGGAGAAAGACACCGTGTGAGGGGTGGGAGTGGTCTTTCATAAAACTAAAAGCTTTGTGGATACGATGCTTTACAAAGATGTCTTCAATGGAGGGCAGAGTGGACCCGATGATTTTTTCTGCAGTGTGCATTACTCATTGTAGGGCTTTATGGTCAGACACTGCAGTTTCTAAACCAGACAAGGTTGCAGCTGGTGAAAATGCTCTCGATGGTGGCCCCTGTAAATGTAGTGAGAATGGTGGGAGGTAGTATTGATGTTTCAGTCACAGAAGGAAGTGCAAATACTGCTGCACTTTCTTAACAATGGAATTGAATTGACTAGAGAAGGTCAGCTGCCAGGTGCACACCAACACATTTGGTGCTCTTGACCAATTCCACCACAGAGACCTCGATGTGCAGTGATGTATAGATGGTATGCATTTCCTAAAGTCAATCATCCCTTTCATCTTGTCCGCATTAAGAGACAGATTGTTGCAGTTGCACCAGTCCACCAATCATTACATCCCCATTCTGTAAGCTGACTCTTCTCCAAAGCTTATGAGACTCACCACCATGGTATCATCCACAAACTTAATGATGGTGTTTGAGCTGTATGCAGACATAGAATTGTGAGTTAGCAGAGTGAGCAGAAGTTGGGAAGTACAGAGTCTTGGGGGATGGGGGTGCAAATGCTTAATGTGATGGTACTGAGATGGTGTTTCTGACGTGGACTGTCTGGGGGGCTCTCATCAGGAAGTCCAGAATCCAGTTGCACAGGGAAGTGTTGTAGTCTAGAAGACACAACTTGCCTATGAGCTTCTGAGGGATGGAGGATGTGGGAAGCTGAACTGAAGTCAATGAAAAGCATAAGCGTCTCTTTTGTCCAAATGGACAGGGCCAAGATGAAGAATAGTCAGGATCTTCAGTGGAATGGTTTGTGCAATAGACAAACTGGAGTGGGTCATGTGATGTGGGAAGTCTGTCTGAAGTTCTTTGAAGCTAAGAAAGAGTAACTAGCCTTGTATTTTAGAGTATAACAAACCAAATGGAACACACAACAGTTTATTCCCATTTCTATAGTGTGATTAGTGGTTGGTTAAGACTTCCACTCAAAACCACAGTGTCATTTCATGGTGAGGGCTTAGGTAGAAACCAAGAAAGTGTCTTTCTCCAGAGAATTCCCTCCCAGAGTACTCTGCAGGCTCAGTACATTGTCTCCATATGTCTACAGTGTGAGCGTGGTCGGGTTAAGTGACACACTAAGAATCACACTTGAGGTCAGTGGTGGACTGGACAGGTCAATACATATGCAGATATACAGAATGACCTGTAGATGATGACGGGGGTTGGGACCAGTGGCAGCACTCCCTGCACCTTCAACCATTTTGCATGCCCTTATACTTTCTTTCTTTTACAAGCCTGTTCCATACATAACAAACCCATATCACCATTGCTCCAGCATGCCCAAAAAGTTCAACGCTGGCAGCTCTGTCATACCTAATGCCACCCGGCAGAGCAGCAGGAATTCCTGAAGGTCTTGAACCTGATGGGCAGCCGGTTGAGTGATTTTTTTTACGTTCCCCCACTGCTGCAAGTCTCATTAACTGCTGAGTAAGCAATCATTTCCCGGAGTAATGAGTTCCGATTGCTCATAAACGAGAAACAATTACTTTTTCATTGTTTGCTTTGGCCTCTGCAAATAAACTGTACCACTCCTGTCTTCCGCCTGTTCAAATCCATGATTAGCAATGTGTATGCAGTGGCCTCTTTTTGGATGCTTATCGTTGTTTTCTTTTGTTTGGAAAAGTAAACCAAATTACAAAAGGACCAAGAAATTGCTTTTGTATTTGCTTGTGCTAACAGCCCGTGTCGATAAGCACCAGCTTTCCCATTCTCATGCTTTGTCATCAGACCCACAAGTGGCAAGACAGTGACGCCACACAACAGCTCTGAACGGCAGAGAGTGACATGGCTATCCTTTATTACATTCACATAATGCTGAGGTTGCCTCAACGGGAGGATGCAAATGCCAATTTTTGAGTGGCCAAAGTGCTAACCTATGGGGTACAACATTTTAGGCTTAGTCTTCACCATTAATGCCACCTGGTGACAGTATAGAAGCAGCAGACCAATGTGCACCAAAAAAGTTATAAGAAATTATAGCTTTACAGGTCCATCATGCTCTCAATGTCCATAAGGTTGTCAGAGCCAATAAACGGGCAGCTTCAGTTATGTCGGGAATGACTTTATGGCTCTACAGCCCACCAAGAATGCCTCAGCTATGAGGATCATCATTCACATGTGTTATAGGTTGGAATTGTGGGTGTAGTGGTCAGCCAAACATGACAACACATAATGCTTTAGGATGTCTAACGAGATGTTGATGCAGCAGTGGGGTAACTGTTTGGAACCTCAACATCAATGTCTGCTCTCCTTCACCAACCCACTTGATCCAGGCCTGGGTCACTGGGGAGGGAGGGGGCTGGGGTTGGATTGGGGTGTTGATGCTTATCCCAGCTTGTCCTGGCGCAAAGCAAGAAACAAACCCTTGACAGTCCATCCCAGGAACAAAATGCAATATAGGTTTCACATATAAATAAACTGCAAGCTCGAGGCATGCCTGAACTAATTACTGAGACTTTGACGACCGTTCAAGAATATACATTGCCTGTCAGCCTCCAGCTGAATTATGGTTTTACTAAATAAAATGAAGTTTTGGTCATCATGGCACCAGATAGAAGGTGTGTCATTCCGTTGTACTCTGTACACATGACAATGCTACTTACTATAGCTACTCATTTACAGCAGTTGTCTTCAGGTTCACAATTAGATGCTGCAGTGGAATCCGACCAACATTCTCAAATGACACCCCATCAGAACAGCGGGTGTCAAGGGGGGCACCATCACACATGAGGCACTCCTTTGACTGTGCGTTGGTGTATAGAGCAGACTGTGTAATGCAGTTCACAACCATTTGTGAGAAGCCTGCCTGGTGTTCTTTTTCCAAAAGGACACTGCCTGACATCTCCGGGGAATGACTACTTGATGAAGAGAAGGCACGTGAGACATGCCATACTCCAGACCCACCATAAACCCTTGTCACTCTGGAGGACCAGTTGCATGACGTGTTATAGGAAAAATCACCAGTCACCTGATGGTACCTGTATGGCACAACACTTGTTATCACCAACCATGACAGTTTCACACAATGACAAGCTTCCAAATGGGTGTCATTTAAGGTCATTGGTTCCATATGCGGGTTTTCATACAAACTGGATGGTCATTTTTGGTGTGAAGATGGTCCTCCATGAATGTGTAGAGTGTGAAGAAAACAAAACTGTTCTTTATGCTGTAAGCTCAAGCAGTTTGGTTTTGATATGAAAATATGGAAATGAAGACAAAGAATGTAATGTGTGCTTCAATTTCTGGACATGCCCTCACACACAGTGCCTATAAAACAGTAGTCATCCCCTTGGAATTATTCACTTTTTGCTATACAACATTAAATCTCAGTGGATTTAATTTGGCTATTTTAAAATTGATGAACAGAAAAATACTGGTTAATGTCAAAATGCCTGGAAGCAAACTGAAAACTCTGAAGTCGGCTGGAAGAAGGTTATATGATCTGATAAGAGTAAAATTGAGCTTCTTTGGCTTTCAGATTAAATGCACATTATCAAGACCATCCCACACCACCATCCCCACCGTGAGGCAGCATCAGGCTTTGGGGATGCTTCTTTGCAGCAGGTTCTGAAAGGCTTGTGAGGGTAAAGTAAATGCAGAAAAATATGGGGAAATCCTGGAGGAAAAACTGACCTAGTCTGCAAGAAATCTGCAATTTGGGAGAAGATTAATTTTCTATCAAGGCAACACCAACAAGCATGAAGCTAAAGCTATGCAAGAATGGCTTCAAAGCAATAACATGAATGTCTATGAGTGGCAGAGTCCAGATCTCAATCCAGTTGAGAATTTCTAGCTGGTCTGTTCACACATGATCTTCATGGATGACTGACAGAGTCTGAGAAGATTTGCAATGACGAATGGGGAAAAAATGGCAGAGTGGAGTGAAGGAAAGACCTGAGCACACAGACTTGTGGCTGTCATGGATGACAAAGGCAGGCACATCTACTACATGAAGAGTTAAATGCAATCAAATTACTTAGTGGTCAAAGATCAATGTTTTTATTTAGTCATGTTTAAAGAAGAAAACATGAAATTTTCCTTCTCAGTTGCATCCAATAAGAGACAGAAAGAAATAAAACAAACAAAAAGAGACAAGACAGGTTAAAACTTACACAGAAAATCAAAAAACATTAAAACTTCTAACAGTTTGATAGAACATTTGACCTAAAATGGGTATATGATGCATAAGAAAAATGTCATACTTCTGGAATTTATGTATTACTATCTCTGGTATTCCTTATTAAAAAGGCTTTCTGTGAGGGTTTTTAAAGCGAACCTCCTCCTTGATTTACTGGAGTGAAGTTCTGTGTGTGAAGGCGTCCATCATCAGTTGAGACGATTTCCAGTTTTTTTTTTTTTTTTTTAACGTAGCCCTTTGACACGCACTTACCAAATCATCTACGTCAGCCCTAGTGTTTTATAATTTGTAATTCACGTACACCACTTTGCAGAGATCTGTTTTCGCTTTGACATTAAAGAGCCTTCTTCTGTTCATCAGTGTCATAAAAGCCAAATTAAATCCACTGTGATTCAATGTTATGTAACAAAAAGCTACGAAAACGTCCAATGGGCCGAATACGTATTAGAGGCACTGTGGGTACAAGAGAATAGAGTAGAAAAAAGCCAAACAAAGCATTAAGGCAACTGACATTTCCTGCTGCAATGATTGTGACTGCTCACACAAACATGCAGGTAAGAGGCACCCCCTCCGGGAGTCTTTTCTGCCCACTGCCATCAGGAAATTCAAAGCTCCCACCCACTTTACTCAAGTTTATTTTTATTTATTTATTTATTGATTGATTGGCTGTCTTATTGTCCTTTGAGTCAGCATTCTTATCTATACATATAAAATGCAAAGCCCTCACTGACTCATCACTAATTCTCCCACTTTCGATATAGGTGGGAAGCTGAAATTTTGCATGCTCATTCCTTGCAGTGTACTTATAAAAGTTAGGTATGTTACATGTCTTACTGCAACACCCAAGGGGGGATAACGGGTGCACCCCCTAAACTGTATATATAGAAAGGGGAAACCCCTCTTCACTATTTCTGCGACTTCCAATATAAGTAAGAAGCCCAAATTTCCCATGCTCATCCTTTACACTGTACTTACAAATGTTAAGTATGTTTTATTTCGCGCTGTGCCCTGTAACGAACTTTCGAAAATAACGTCTTCTTTTTGGCAGTTCTCACCATTATGCTGTAAGAAACTTTCGGAACTGACATCTCCTTTTGGTGGTTTCATTCCTTATTTCTGTTAACAGAGGATTTATTTCACAGCAGAGACCCACAAGGGCCACCCCCGTCCCCCTTCCTTTTTCCGCACGGCTGCTGTCTGCGCACCTATCATGTGGTTGGCTCCCTGCCTATATACATTAACAACATCCCACGCACATGTGCCTCCTCACTCACTTCCTTACTTACTTTCCTCAGCTGTTCGTCATGCTCACTGCTCCCTTCTCCTTTACTCCACCGCTTCAAACCTGTTATTGTTTGCCTTGCTTCAGGTCTTCCTGCTGGCGACTCCTGCCTTTTCATTTAGTTTCTTCACACTCTTCATCCTCCGGGCATGCCTCCGCATACTCTACTTTTGAAGGTCGGCGCACCAATTATGTTACTACGAAACTTACAACCACCAAAACTTTGTAACGGCACCAGGCTTCAGATCAAATCTCTTCACAAGAACCTCATTGAGTCTTCACTGGAACTGGCTCAGGGGAGACTATATTTATTACTCACATCCCTCTCACATCCTCTGACCTCCCATTCCAATTCAAACGCCTCCAATTTCCAGTAAGGGTCTGCTTCGCTATGACAATAAATAAGTCACAGGGACAGACTCTAAAAAAAAAAAAAAGGTTGGCATTGACTTGACACAAGATTGTTTCTCACGTTGCCAACTGTACGTTGCATGCTCAAGAGTAAGCTCAGCAGACAGATTGGTCATTTTACAGCCCGAGGGCAGAACTGCAAATGTCATTTACAAAGAGATCCTTACATCCTAAAAATGTGCGTTTCTCACACATAACATTTAGAATCATAAATTAAACCCTTTACAATCATCAAATTCACTCTCAATACTAAAATAAGCCTATGACAATTACATTGACAATCATGTTACGTTATTTTTAAAATGTTTCATTTTCTTTTTCATAACTTCTTTAACACACTACTTCTCTGCTGCAAAGTGCGGTATTTTGCTAGTTTTTTATATTTCTGCTGCTGTATGTATTTGAATTTCTCCTTGGGATTAATAAAGTTTAATGGGATTTCCCCTTAGGATTAATAAAGTTTATTTAATCTAATTACATACCTTATTGAGTCACACTTTACATGATTAGCTCACAGTGAGCGTATGCCCAGTGCAGCAGCAATGGGTGCAAAGCAGGAACCCAGCTAGCCATCTCTGGGCTTACACCCACCATCCCAGCAGGTCAATTTCAACTCGCCATTTCATTGAAAGTGTTTTCTGCTACATTTGTGGGTAGAGTGGCTATGAAGATGAACAGGAAAACCAACAAGAAAATAACAAGCAAATGACGATGAGCAAATTCTTCGCCTCTGTGTGTATGTCGGTGTATCCCAAAGGCAATCATCATTGCAGCAAGTTTGGAGATAATTATGCAAAACTCTAAGCAACATTATTTCTGACATTTAGTAAAATGAACTGCTTTAACAGCATGTAATTACAGAGAAAGTGGCTGGAAGCGCGACCGCGCGGGCTTCATCCAACGGAGAGAGCGGCTTTCCAGTGATTTCACAGACTATGGCTTGCGGTCCCATTGCCAAATTGCTGAGTGTAGGCCTGCAGCTGAATACTTAATTGTGGATAAATTGGTTGCCTTTAGTCAAGTTCTTAGAAGAAATTGGGGTTGCTGTGCGCATTATTTAATTACATGACACTGTTGTTCAGCACAGTCAGCCCTACGCAGGAAAATAGTTTAGAAGTGTTAATGCGTCTGGTTACTGATAAAGCTGAAAACGTATCAAGAAAGGAACAAAGGACGTGAACTGCATGAATGAAATGGCTGTGTGCTTGAAAGGTCAACGATATCATTCAGGACACCTTATGAATTTTATCTCGATGTGAGAATGAGGGGGCGCCTTGCGCTCACTTCATCCTTCTGTTATGTAATCCCTGGAGCTCAGGAGTAGTCCGCACCAGACAGAAATTAACTAAATCTTAGGATGGCTTGTCACTGCATGTGGCTTTATTCATTATCTGTAGCCACAATGAAGAAACTAACCAGAAAAGCAGCTAGTATGGCTTCTTCATGGTGGTCAGGCTCAGAGCCTGACGGCTGCTTGGGTTGCCTTCTTTGTGAAGTTTGTCTGTTATTGAGATGATTTGGAATTACCCAGTATGGGTGCTAGCATACTGGTTAGTGCTTGTACTTCGTAGCTCCAGGGTCTTGGGTTCAAAGCCTGGCTCAGATGCTGCATCTCCACTTTGTGGTACACGGTTGTGCTGCACACTTCAGAAAGTGTGCAGGTTAAGTTAGCTGGCATCCCATTTAAGATATGTTTCTGTTTTTCAGTTCATATTGTTGGCATCTACTCCAGATAAATCCAAGTCACTGTATTGGGCTGAACCAAAAAAAAAAAAAGGATGCGAGAGTGTCCTCCAATGGATTGTAGAGATTCATTACTGCCTTGCACCCAATGATGTATAGGAGATCAGCTCATAGATTGTTAATTCAGGTGTCCATGCTCACTCTTTAGGAGTCATCCAAAAAAATGGATTCAGACTCCTCTAATGCTGAATAATGTACAAAGGCAAACAGCTGCTGGGTCTTGCTGATTTCACTGCCACTTGTCCTTGAGTTTTTCTGAACAAGTTTTCCATGGCCAGCTTGCCTCTGAAGCAGCCCCCAGTGTCCACCTTGCCCATCTGTTTTCAAACACTATCACCTGCCACATGTAATCACACAATAGCTGATGCAACGAATGGCACAGAACATATGAAAAACTGAGATCTGCATAAGTTACATTGCCTTAAAATAAATGAATCATGGACTGCATGCTCAGTTGCAGAGGTGAAGGCGGATGCTTTCGAATGCAGTTGGCAGGGACTCAACACTTCAGAAGGAAGGTTGCTCTACCAGTAAAATGAATGTTGCATATATATGAGGTTGATTAGCATTGAGGTGTGTTCATGAATACACATTTACAAAGTGATTGTGATTTATAAAGTTTGATTTTTGTCTCATCAGACCAGAGACCTCATCAGTCCTGATGAGTTAATGAAGGTCTGAGACCACCTTGGGAAAAGTTATCTGAGACCGCAAATATCTTGGGGTGCCCAAACTTTGGCATGGAACTCCTTTTCTTTTTTCACTGCACAGTTGTACATAACAAAAACAATACACTAATCTTGCATAAAATGCTGAAAAAAAGGGGTCATTTTTAACTTGATGACTTTTGGTGATCAGTAACAGACATTTTAAGAGAGGGGGCCTAAACGTTTGCATGGCACTGTAAGGAGCTTATACACAGGGTGTCATACGCCCAACCCGATTATCAGCATGAGATGTAGACATGCATGTTAATGTTTTGTGGAGACCCAGGCCTGTGAAAGCAGGCCTCTCCTGTTAAAGGTGCCCACTTTTTGACTTAAACAACATAAGGGTACACAAATGAATGGGGGGGAAAAAGGTGAAGGGAACTTAAGGTTTTCAGCTCACTTCTGTTCAAAAGTAGCAGTCGTGCCCCAGCGCATGGCTGTGGAAGAGTGCAATATATTCTCAAGCAGCCAAGTCAGAGGAAAAGTACAAATGGAGGATAGCTAAAATGGTAATGGTGGGCAAATGAGGTGTCTTGTCATACCTGCACTGCTAATGGTCAGGAATTAGAGTGCCAATGCCCACGCTGCTGTTAAATGCTAAAAAGTTCTGCCAATGTGAAGGCCATGTGCGTGATCTGGCACTTGTGGGAGTTACTAGGCAATTGTTAGATGATGGCAAGACGACAGATGGAGTTCAGATCTTATAGATGGGATCATTAGTTGAAGCTGAAGGACAAGGGAATGAAAAGCAGATGACATATATAAAAACTTGAGTTTTCTGCATAAGTACAAGGTCATCATTTTTTTTTCTTTTGTGCAGCAATTTTTTCAGTAGACCTGTGTGTCAGATATTAGAATTGTGATGAAAAACTGAAATCAGCTTTAAAACTACGAAACAAAATGAACTTTATTCATCAGTAAGGGTCCAAAGAAACCTCAGTGGCACAGGGAAATGTCACAGAACAAAAAGTCTGAAATGTCAGCAAGGACTAAAAAAGCAACGATCACCCCCAAACACCCAGGTGAATTTTCTGCAACTATTTTGAATTTCATTTAATTCAGAAATGGGGCTTCTTGCAAACACCGTTTCAACAGTACAATAATGACAAATCCCCAAAGACAGCTTTTGCAAGATACAACTTGCGATCATATGCTCATAAGTCTGATCTCCTTTTCAGATCTGTAGCACGGCGTTGTGTTGTGTTGCTATGCCAGGGAACCACATCACAGAAATGCCAAAAAATGCACTACTTTATGGCAAGAGACTCGCCTGTATCCCTGTCCCCTGGGATTAGAATCAGGTCACCCTCCCCATGCATGAGTAAAAGGTGTTGAAAGGGTGCTGGCATTAGGAAGCATATCCTCCTATAAAAAGCTTTGTTCCACTACCATATTTGAGGAACGGCAATGGGTCAACTTGGTGAACCCATAAAACAGCCATTAAACACGCAGACTGAGGCTGGCTTAGATGATGAGGTGCTGTCAGGAATCCTAGGAGGCTCATGTCATTCGTTTAAATACACACAGGTCGTCTAGCTTTTCTTTTTTTTTTTTTTATTCAAAATTTTATTAAGAACAAAAAAATGACACCAAGATAATAAAAAAGTCAGTATGGAATGGTCCCCACATTACTTACATGTAAATTACACTTTATCGCAAAAATTATTTACGTGTGTGGATGGAACACAGGGTGAGTCTAAAGAAGTGTTGGGGTGCCAACATTTTGGTGCTCTGTTAAAATAAGCGGGATTGCCCACTGGCTTTCCAAATGTTATTCTGGACTGAGTATGTCCTTCTTACATTGACAGCTGCCAAACAAAATTTCTAGAGACAAAGGTAACATTTTTATAAATTATGCTTTATGAACTAGAGCCTTGTTGTCATGACACTGATCCACAGAAAAAGATGCTCTAATGTGAAAGCAGCTTTCTGCAAAGTAGTCTAAATTAATTATAAATTTATAGTACAACACAATCATTGATCACACAAATCCTCAGCCCCTTCTAGTCAGTATTTAATAAATGCACCTTTGGTAGCTATGACAGCCTCACAAGATTTCCAGGGTGTGGCACAGAGCAGGATCACTACAGCCCGATGCTGGAACCGCCATGCGTCGTGGTGGGCATGCTGTGTTTTTGATATGTACAGTGTAACATGGTGTTTAGTTTGAAGGCCAAAAAACTCAATTTTGGTCTACCAGCTGACTTCAAAAATCTCCCATTGTGAGGGTACAAGGGAAAATGAATTCAGTAAAATTCTGGGAATTCCTGGAGGATAACGGGATACAGTGTGCAAAAAACCTGTGCCTTGGGAGAAGATTTGTTTCAAGCAAGACACCACCACCAAGTATAATGCCAAAGGCAGCTAAGAATGGCCTCAGAACAACAATGTGAATGTCCTGGAGCTGCCGTGTCAGAGTCCTGATCTCAGTCCAATGGAGAATGTGTGGCTAGGCTTGAGAAATGCCGAACTGAGAAAAATGGCAGAGTGGAGATATGCAACACTGACAGAGACCTGAGCAGAGTCTCAAGGCTGTCATGGCAGCTGAAGGTGTATCAACTAAACCTTGAATTGAAGGGGGTCAATACTTATGCAATCAATAATTTTATGTTTTATATTTGTAATTAATTGAGAGCACTCTGAGAGAGATGAAGAGATAGATAGACACACTCACAAACACATACAGACATGACCTGAACACTCAGGATTTCAGACTGTGAACTCAAATGATTCACTCTGTATGAGTGAAGCCTGGCACAGTTGTTTAGCACTGTAAAACGCTACAGGCCTCCCAACAGTGGGCAAAGTCACTTCAGTAGCCTCTACCACAGATGATATTTTGCATTTTGCTCACACTAGTCTGCAACATTTTACTGCTAGACTCATAACTTTATGTATGGAGCCACACACTCAAGGACTGTGTCTCTGATACACATGTGAGCAACACTGGAGCACCACAAGGAACAGGCTTGTCTGCTTTTCTCTTCACTCTGTACACCTCCATCTATAACTATAACAGCAGGTCATGGCACTAATAGAAATTCTCAGGTGATTCTGAATTTATGGCGTGTATTGATAAAGAGGATGAGACAGAGGACAGGAGTCAGTTGGAGAAGTTTGTTTATTGGTGCAAAGAGAAAATGTTTGCATCTTAATAAACCAAGGAACCGGTTATTGACGTATTGACACACCAAAGAGCCTCCATGCCCAGTCAGTGTTCAGGGAGTGGATGAAGTGGTGGTCCACTACTACAAGTACTTGGGGGTTCACATCAATGACAGGTTGGACTTGTCTCAGAACAAAGAGGAACAATACAGAAAAACAGAGTAGGATTGTATTAATTAGAAGGCTGTATTCCTTTAATGTGGTAAGTGACATCCTTCATATCTTCTACAAGTCTGTAATGGCCAGTGTGATTTTCTACACTGTGGGGTGCTGGACTGGTAACATCACTTCAAGAGAGTCCTGCGGTAAAGTGAGGTCGGCGGCTGATTGCGTGACTCCTCTGCTGCGAGGCCCGCGAGGAATATGCAGAGGAGCCGCCAGATAAAGGAGAGTACACTGGGCTTTAGAAAAGGACAACTCCCAGCCAATTGATTTTTTCCCTTGTTTTAATGAATATGCATTCATTTTTAACCTCCACTTTCACTCGTTTTTATGGATTATTTATTTATGGACGTTTTGGAAACACTGTACTATTTATTTGAACCCTGCTTTTGATTTATTTTTAATAAAAGCACTTTTACACTTTTGCACCTTCCCCTTGCGTTATGTGATGTCCTCATTGCACAGCTCATTTGGTTATGTTATCGATGGTATTGGATTCGAGAGGCTCCCAAAAAGGAAGAGGGAGCTAGAAGCCGAACCCGCACCGTCACAAGTCCCACCTTATCAACAAGCTAGTTAGATGGGCAGGATCAGTTACAGGACACACTCTGGACTCCCTGTTGGTTGTAGCAAAGGACGGAATTAAAACCAAACTGAGTGCCATTATGAACAAAGCCATTTATTCAGCAAAAGTGTGTCAAGAAACGCCGCAACGGTGACTCCTTTATACCAACAGCAATAATTCTATATAGTGCCTCATTGGGAATGTGAAAGCCAAGTCAGAAGTTTCTTCTTTTTTAGTCATTCTGGTGCATTTTCAGACTATATTGTGTGTGTGTGTATATATATATATACAGTGCATCTGGAAAGTATCACTTTTTCCACATTTTATGATGTTACAGCCTTATTCCAAAATGGATTAAATTCATTTTTTTCCTCAGAATTCTATACACAACACCCCATAATGACAACGTGAAAAAAGTTTACTTGAGATTTTTGCAAATTTATTAAAAATAAAAAAATTAAGAAAGCACATGTACATAAGTATTCACAGCCTTTGCCACGAAGCTCAAAATTGAGCTCAGGTGCATCCTGTTTCCCCGGATCATCCTTGAGATGTTTCTACAGCTTAATTGGAGTCCACCTGTGGTAAATTCAGTTGATTGGACATGATTTGGAAAGGCACACACCTGTCTATATAAGGTCCCACAGTTGACAGTTCATGTCAGAGCACAAACCAAGCATGAAGTCAAAGGAATTGTCTGTAGACCTCCAAGACAGGATTGTCTCGAGGCACAAATCTGGGGAAGGTTACAGAAAAATTTATGCTGTTTGAAGGTCCCAATGAGCACAGTGGTCTCCATCATCCGTAAATGGAAGAAGTTCGAAACCACCAGGACTCTTCCTAGAGCTGGCCGGCCATCTAAACTGAGCGATCGGGGGAGAAGGGCCTTAGTCAGAGAGGTGACCAAGACCCTGATGGTCACTCTGTCAGAGCTCCAGAGGTCCTCTGTGGAGAGAAGAGAACCTTCCAGGAGGACAACCATCTCAGCAGCAATCTACCAATCAGGCCTACATGGTAGAGTGGCCAGATGGAAGCCACTCCTTAGTAAAAGGCACATGGCAGCCTGCCTGGAGTTTGCCAAAGGCACCTGAAGGACTCTCAGACCATGAGAAACAAAATTCTCTGGTCTGATGTGACAAAGATTGAACTCTTTGGTGTGAATGCCAGGTGTCACGTTTGGAGGAAACCAGGCACCGCTCATTACCAGGCCAATACCATCCCTACAGTGAAGCATGGTGGTGGCAGCATCATGCTGTGGGGATGTTTTTCAGCGGCAGGAACGGGGAGACTAGTCAGGATAAAGGGAAAGAGGACTGCAGCAATTTACAGAGACATCCTGGATGAAAACCTGCTCCAGAGCACTCTTGACCTCAGACTGGGGTGACGGTTCATCTTTCAGCAGGACAACGACCCTAAGCACACAGCCAAGATATCAAAGGAGTGGCTTCAGGACAACTCTGTGAATGTCCTTGAGTGGCCTAGCCAGAGCCCAGACTTAAATCCGATTGAACATCTCTGGAGAGATCTTAAAATGGCTGTGCACCGACGCTTCCCATCCAACCTGATGGAGCTTGAGAGGTGCTGCAAAGAGGAATGGGCGAAACTGGCCAAGGATAGGTGTGCCAAGCTTGTGGCATCATATTCAA
>JANRMT010062811.1:3734900-3793910 GCA_026402145.1 Polypterus bichir lapradei | reverse complement strand
AAAGTTAAGCAGGTTTCATTTCGAAATTCTACACGTAATGGTCATAACGGTCGATAACAGTCGACAACGTCCGCCATGTTGAACTTTCTTATTTATGGCCCCATCTTCACGAAATTTGGTAGGCGGATTCCCTGCGCTAACCGAAACCGATGTACGTACTTATTCCGATGGTATGACGCCACTGTCGGCCGCCATATTGTACTTTCCAACGTCACTAATTTTCCAACTTCCCGTGTAGGTAGAAGGCTGACCCCATCTTCACGAAATTTGGTAGGTGGCTTCCCTGCACTAACCAAAACCGATGTACGTACTTATTTCAGTGGTATGATGCCTCTGTCGGCTGCCATATTGAAGTTTCCAACATCACTAATTCTCCAACTTCCCGTGTAGGTAGAAGGCTGAAATTTGGAAGGCTCATTCCTTACAGCTTACTTACAAAAGTTAAGCAGGTTTCATTTCGAAATTCTACACGTAATGGTCATAATGGTCGATAACAGTCGACAACGTCCGCCATGTTGAACTTTCTTATTCATGGCCCATTCTTCACGAAATTTGGTAGGCGGCTTCCCTGCGCTAACCGAAACCAATGTACGTACTTATTTCGGTGGTGTGACGCCACTGTCAGCTGCCATATTGAACTTTCCAACGTCACTAATTCTCCAACTTCCCGTGTAGGTAGAAGGCTGAAATTTGGTACTTATTTCGGTGATATGATGCCACTGTCGGCCGTCATATTGAACTTTTCAACGGTCTTTGTTACTTATGGGCCCATCTTCAAGAAATTTGGTACGCGGGTTCCCAACGCTAACTGAATCCTACTTACGTACATATATACGTCCAATGCCTGCAGCTCCGTCACCGTGTGAGGCGGCGTTGGGTCCCCCATCCCAACGCCTCCCACGTTGTTGGCTGCCTGCCTATATAAGGCCGTCTGTCGCTCCACTCTCTACATTCCCTTCCTTGCTTCGCCACGGTATTCATGTCTCCCTGCTGATAACTACAGCCTTTTTATTTAATCCACGGCTTCTCCGCTGTTTTATTTTTCATTTATTACGATTATAGTTATTGTGTTGGTATTTTAGACTTACTTTACATTGTTCAGGTACCCATTTCCTTTATCATTCCAACCGTACCCCCATTAACATGTCTATCGAGGTGATCACCATCGATCAAAGAACTGTCACTTACTGAGTGGTTTCCATACCCAGAGATGGCACCTGCCTTTTCCATTCTCTTTGTTACATATTGCACAGCCATATCAGGCTCACTCTTGATATCCGGAGGAACATTGTGTCTTATGTATTGAATGACTGGGACAGGTTCAAGGTGTGGACTGATGACGGTACAGGAGATAATTATACTACACAGGAGCACTAGAAGAGTGAAATGTTTAAGTGTACCGAAATGGCCAAATATTTTACACCTTTGGACAACCACCAATGCCTCTTAAACATCTTAGATTCACAGGTGACGATTTCAGTAGTGGACACTTTGATGTTTAGAAATGTTTAAACTCTCAAAAGCTGGGTGTGAAGTTATCAATGAAACTGGTTGTATACTTACAACGCTTGACAGATGCCAAATGTCTCTTCAACACAAGTCCTACAGATACTGCCGTAATTGAAACAAACAATGAAACTCAAACCGATTATGACAGCAGCAATCCAAGCTGTGAGATTTGAAACAAGATTACTGTTCACATGGCCAACTGTACGCTGCATGCTCAAGAGTAAGCTCAGCGCACAGCTACAGCTTGGTCATATTACAACTGGAGGGCCGAACTGACAACGTGGCATACAAAGAGATCCTTAACAAATAATTATTGGTATATTTTCCCTCAGTTTTGAAAAGGTTTAATTGTCTTCTTAATAAAAATTTTAAGGCAGTACTTCGCCGTTGCGAAGTGCGGGTATTTTGCTAGTTGTGAATAAAATATGACTTTGAGATTTGGAAATCATTGCATTCTGTTTTTAGTTACATTTTACACATCATCCTACATTATTCAGAATTGGGTTTGTAGAAAATGGTGTTTTCATTTGTTTGCTGCCCTTGCTCTGAACATCACACACCCTGCCGCACAATAACTAGTGCCACTGCTCGCCGTACATGCAGTATACGACTTGAGATAAGCAGTGTTTGTAGCCTGTGTGTTCTGTTCTTGGGGCTTCTCCTTTTTTTCTACCTCAAAGCCATTGGATTTTAAAGTAGAGGTGCTGCCTTTTAACTTAACTGTATTTTCTCAGAGGATGACGATGTCAGAGAGTATCCCAACGATCTGATCTCAATCCAGACAAACCAGGCACCAACATCCCTTTGTTCTGATGTTTTTGTGACATGTAAGTGGATGTAAGTTGACTTGAACTTTTCACTAGGCATTTGCAAAAGAGGAACAGTGCTGATTAGAAAGTAAACATTAGAGAAGTCTGCACAGACCTATAGGGTGATTCTAGTATGGCATCAATACCATTTTCATCCCAAAAACACCACTGCCCTTTAGTCTTCATTGCCATAGCGGTCTTTCAGATTCAATGACCTTGTGAACTATGGAGTTTTTATCCAGACAATGGGGTCGTTATTTCAGTGATTCATGGATGCCAACTGGAAGCACAGTGTTATTTGTTAGGCAGTTGTTTCTTAACCTTTACAAACAGAAAGCTTCTAAAACTTTGGGATTATACTGTACACTTAAGAAAAAACTAAATCTGCTTTTTGCATAAGATTTTTTGCAGCATGTAACACATAAGGCAACAGTTTCATGAAAACAAATTAAGATCTCACAGAATGAAATTTCAGTGTAGGATTTGTTATTAAGGAAAAAAAAAAAAAAAAATCAGACTTCATAATTTCTTAAAGTATGGGCCGTGACCCAAATTAGGCCATAGGGTACTGACTTTTGGGTCATAACGCACCATTGTATTCAAAAGGAAAGGGTCGCATACAGTTTCTGAAGTGTCTTGTGATGGGTCACTGCAGAAAGGTTAAGCAATCAAAATTGCTCTGCTAGGACTGTTGGTGATAAATCTCTTAGGGGGACACCTTTCTCAGGGATTACTGTCAGTGGTGTTTCTCCAAGAAGGACACCCCTTCCTCACCCCTAAGATGATGGTCATCATGGACTGGGTCTTAAAAACACTAAGAAGGGCAACATTGGGTCACAAGGAAAACAAAAGCTTAAAGAAACACTGGGCTAAAGGAATGAATACCTCTGTGAAGTAATGAGGACAGGTGAAGGAAGCCACATTATTGAAGAGAAAGCCCATCAAGCCTTTCTTTTCATGGCTACTGGCTTTTTGATGTCAGTTCAGCATTGTGTCAGAGATGCCGTGTCTGACAGATGTATAGACTTCAAAGCTTCTGCCATTTCCCTCTGTTCATGGTCATTCATTTAGCTACATTCTGCTTCATAGTTTACCCTTTACATTTCCTAATTCAGACAATACATTTTTCCAAAGTCGCTTACAAATCAAAAGGTAAAGCTTAAATTATAGCATCTTGAAAAATGATTCAGTCCCTTTAAATCAGGGGCTCCCAACCTGGGATGCAAGATGGCATATCGGGGGTGTGACAGAGGAAGGCTACATCACGATTTGCCAAAATGGAGTGAGGTATGTTGTCAGACTTTCTCGTGGTGGAATTGGTGACTTGTGCTGTCATTTGTAGGTCATTTATTAGTTTGTGCTCCTGTTCTATGATATGAAAATAATCAAGCATTGCGTGTGCAGTTGTCACCTGTGAATGAGCCACAGAAAAGCGCAAAAGATCTTGCAATGATCCATAGCCATAAAGCCATAAAGTTCAAGATTACACATTTCTTTCAATATTTTAAGCAAGATTACATTTTTATTTCTGTCATTCACAGGTACAAAACACCAAATAAATGGGCCTGATGCAAAGGTTTGGGCCCCCAATGTGGTCAGTACTTAGTAAGTATCACAGCTTGTAAACACTTTTTGTAGTCAGCTAAGAGGCTTTCAATTCTTACTTGCTGCATTTTCGCCCATTCGTCCTTAAAAAGGGCTTCTAATTCTGTAGGATTCTGGGGCCATCTTGCATGCACTGCTCTTTTGCGATCTCTCTACAGATTTTCAAAGATGTTTGGGTTGGGGGACTGTGAGTGACATGGCAAACCCATCAGCTTGTGCCTCTTGATGTATTCCATTGTAGATTTTGAGGTGAGTTTCGGATCATTATCTTGTTGTAAGACCCATCCTCTTTTAAACTTCATTGTTTTTACAGATGGTGTGATGATTGGCTGCATCACAAACCCAAAGCAGATTGATCCACCGCCATGCTTAATAGCTGGAGACATGTTCTTTTCCTGGAATTTGGCACCTTTTTATCTCCAAATATACCTTTGCACATTGTGGCCAAAAAGTTCTGTTTTGACGTGATCAGTCCACATGACTTGTTTCCAAAATGCATCAGGCTTGTTTAGACATCCATTTGCAAACTTTAGGTGCAGATGTTTATGGCTAATTAGGTTTTCTTTTGCTGACTCTACCATGAAGGTCATATTTGTTCAGGTTTCACTACACTGTAAAACAGTGTACCACCACTCCAGAGTCTGCTAAATCTTCATGAAGGTCTTTTGCAGTCAAACAGGATTTTTTTTTTATTTGCCTTTCAGGCAACCCAATGAACAGTTCTTTCAGAAAGTTTTCGTGGTCTTTCAGACATTAACTTGACCTCCACTTTTCTTGCTGTCATTTCCTAATAACAATACTAACTGAGGACACAGCTACCTGAAAACGCTTTGCTATCTACTTGTTGCCTTCTCCAGCTTTGTGAGCATCAAATCTTTTAAGTTGCTTGGAGGAGCCCATGGCTGCTGATTGTTGGGACAAGCTGTGAGGAGTCAGAGAATTTATATAGCTTTGCAATTTACATCACCTGGGGTTTCCTAACGACGACTGTGAACAAGTCCTGATGAGCTATTGAAGGTCTGAGACCACCTTAGGAAACGTTATCCACCCATCCATTTTCCAACCCGCTGAATCCGAACACAGGGTCATGGGGGTCTGCTGGAGCCAATCCCAGCCAACACAGGGCACAAGGCAGGAACCAATCCTGGGCAGGGTGCCAACCCACCGCAGGACACACACACAAACACATCCACACACCAAGCACACACTAGGGCCAATTTAGAATCGCCAATCCATCTAACCTGCATGTCATTGGACTGTGGGAGGAAACCAGAGTGCCCGGAGGAAACCCACGCAGACACGGGGAGAAGGAAACGTTATCTGAGACATCAAATATCTTGGGGTGCCCAAAGTTTTACATGGAGCTCCTTTCCTTTTTCACTGAACATTTATAAATAAAAAAAGGCTAAAATGAAATGAGTCATCTATAACTTTAGACCTTTTGGCAATCAGTTCATAATCTGCTCACTTAACTATTCACAGTAACAGAGATTTTAAGTGAGGGCGCCTAAACGTTTGCATGCCATAGTATCTGCTCATTTTTAAGACTTTCTATTCATTTTCTTCAGGTGACTTTTTTGGCTGCCTGTGTACGCCACTATGGAAATGCATTTACTTTCTTAAAAATTGTAAATACAGCTTCACTTAACAGTGCTGGACCAAAGATTGCATGATGAATGAGAAAAAAAACTACTCTCACTTTAAAATGACTGAATGTATCCTTTAACGTGCTTGTCTTCACTAGGTCACATGTCTCAGATTGCTCTTGGCCATTGGTGAACCCTGGACAGAGGAGAGAAGTGTGCGAAAGAAGCAGGACGTGGGAGTGCGACTTCTGAGAGGATCAAGCAAATTGTTTTCAGAAGAGACGCTTCAGAGACTTCTTGCCACAAGGCGCATAGCTGTTGGTTTGCGGCAATTGAGAATTATATGAGAGAATCACAGCAATCACTGAAGTGTTTGTTTGTGCCATTAAGGCTGCAGTAAGAATTACACCAGGTGCCTCACCACCATTCTGGGGAAATTGGCAAGCTGACATGAACAGAGGAAGGTTAGATACTAGTGTTGTGACAAACAGAGTGCAGAGGACTAAGAAATGAGAAACTGCGGTCCAAAAGGCAAACAAGAGTCAAAATACCAGAGAAGCCAAAAGAAGAAAGACTGACCCCCCCAAAAAATGTGAATGAGAGAGGTCAGAGGAGAAAGTCAAGAATGGTTAAAGCTGACCTGACAGAAAGACGTCAGTAACTCATGTGGAAGAATATATACTCAATTTGTATTGTATTTATGTGGATATGTGTGTCTAATATGAGTTTGTATTCTGCTCTGTTAACTTTAAATCCTATCACTAACAAAATATATGTTGTTGTTTAACAAAAAGTAGTGAACTGAGTTTCATGCTAGTTATTTTGTTTAAGTTTCAACCAAATCTATATCTTCATAGGTAATTATTAAGGATAATATACATATCAAATATTTCCATAGGGGCCATTAGTGTTATGTGAAGGTGATGTGACTTCTGTCCTGTTTTTGTTAAAAGAGTATCTTGGAGTTTAAGGACAGACTTTTGCTGGTAAGACTATTAATGATCTGTGTAAGTAATAAAGCTGATAAATATTTGCTAAGGGTCACCAAAAAGTCACTGTACATGACCTAACTCCTCTATAGAATGAATTAAGCAGTTTGAGATTGATTTATGGAATGGCAATAGTTGGGGGGGTTTGAGGGTTAATTGGGTATTTAGGACTTTAATGTTAACGTTCTAGCTCAGCATTAATGCTAATGAAGGCATCCTTTAGTTAGATTAAAATATTGTGGCTTATTTTCTTCCACACTGACATAACAAACCTCTACAACTGTGGCAACAGCATATTGAACCTTGAGAAGACAGAAGACCATGTTGGGTTCCACCCCTGTCAGCCAAGAACAGAAAGCTGAGGCTGCAGTGGGCACAGAAAACTGCACAGATGAAGACTGGAAAAAGCGTAGCCTGGTCTGATGAATCTTGATTACTACTCTGGCACTTAGATGGTACAGTCAGAGGTTGGCACCAACAACATGAATCTATGCACCCAAACTGGCTTGTGTTGTATCAGTTTTCTTCAGTGGCCTTCCTATTCACCAGATCTGACTCCAGTAGAACACTTTTGGGATGTGGTAGAGCATGAATGTGCAGCTGACAAATCTGCAGACACTGTGTGATGCAATCATGTCAACATGGACAAGAATCTCAGAGCAATGTTTTTAACATCTTGTAGAATCCATGCCACCAAGAACTGGGGATGTTTTGAGAGCAAAAGGATGCCCTACCCAGTATGAGGAGAGATGTCTTAAGAAAATTCCCAGTGAATGTATAAGGCGAGCAGCTTCTGAAGATAAGCAGCACAGTTGCCATAAAAATCCTCTCCTGAAACACAACCAGTGATGGGATGATAAAACTGGGGTTATAGGAGTGCGTGTTTGTGTTGTTCTTAAGTACAATGCATACAACGTTATTTTGAATGCATTCCAATCTCTGGAGGCCAGAAAACATGCATTGCTAAATACGGTTTAAGTTGAGCAGTGCTCCTTAAAAGATAAAATGTAATTTTATAGATCACAGCATCTGGGTCACAGTTGACTCCATACTCTCATTTCAAAACCAATTACCCGTAAGCATAGAGGAAAACAGAATCAAATGGCCATTAATGGCAAAATGTACAACAACATATCTGGCAGGGAGCACCCACTGAAATAGCTACCATTGCTGCTTCACCACCTGAGGCCACAGGTCCGCCACGCCCTCGACCCTCTGCAGTTCGTATACAAGGAGAAGGTGGGAGTGGAGGATGCCATCCTCTATATGCTACACTGATCCCTCTCCCACCTGGACAGAGGCAGTGGTGCTGTAAGAATTATGTTTTTGGACGTCTCCAGTGCCTTCAACACCATCCAACCTCTGCTCCTTAGGGTCAAGCTGACTGAGATGGGAGTAGACTCATACCTGGTGGCATGGATTGTGGACTATCTTACAGACAGATCTCAGTATGTGCGTCTCGGGAACTGCAGGTCTGACATTGTGGTCAGCAACACAGGAGCGCCGCAGGGGACTGTACTTTCTCCGGTCCTGTTCAGCCTATATACATCAGACTTCCAATATGATTCGGAGTCCTGCCAAGTGCAAAAGTTCGCTGATGACACTGCTATTGTGGGCTGCATCAGGAGTGGGCAGGAGGAGAAGTACAGGAAGCTAATCAAAGATTTTGTTAAATGGTGTGACTCAAACCACTTACACCTGAACACCAGCAAGACCAAGGAACTGGTGGTGGATTTTAGGAGGCCCAGGCCCTCATGGACCCCGTGATCATCAGAGGAGACTGTGTGCAGAGGGTACAGACCTATAAATACTTGGGAGTGCAGCTGGATGACAAATTGGACTGGACTGCCAATACTGATGCTCTATGTAAGAAAGGACAGAGCCGACTATACTTTCTTAGAAGGCTGGCGTCCTTCAACATCTGCAATAAGATACTGCAGATGTTCTACCAGACGGTTGTGGCGAGTGCCCTCTTCTACGCGGTGGTGTGCTGGGGAGGCAGCATAAAGAAGGAGGACATCTCACGCCTGGACAAACTTGTTAAGAAGTCAGGCTCTATTGTAGGAATAAAGCTGGACAGTTTAACATCTGTAGCAGAGCGACGGGCATTAAGCAAACTCCTGTCAATCATGGAGAATCCACTGCATCCACTTAACAGTGTCATCTCCAGGCAGAGGAGTAGCTTCAGTGACAGACTTTTGTCACTGTCTTGCTCCACTGACAGACTGAGGAGATCGTTCCTCCCCCACACTATGTGACTCTTCAATTCCACCCGGGGGAGTAAATGCTAACATTATTCAAAGTTATTGTCTGCCTTTACATGCATTTTTATTACTCTTTAATTTAATATTGTTTTTTGTATCAGTATACTGCTGCTGGATTATGTGAATTTCCTCTTGGGATTAATAAAGTATCTATCTATCTATCTATTTAAATGCAGATAGTTCACTCCCTTTCAAATGTCATCCCAGCATTCAATTGGCCCAGGTCAGAGCCAAACCGACATTAGGAGAGGTCCATATCATCAGTATAACAATGGAAGGATTTGTATTTCTGATGGAAATTTTTATTTTTCGGGGGTAATAAATAGATCAAAAATGGCAGCACCGACTTTTGTGAAACTGCAGGACAAACAACACAGGATTTAGTTTTAGGATTCCCAATAACAGCATCCAGTTAGATAACTTATAAACTGCGACAGACAGTTCTAGAGACTTCCAAGGTCTCTCAGCGGTAATCAGGTCAAGAAAAATAATGAGACTGCACAACCCTGGATCTGCTGCCAAGTGAAGATCATTGACATCTCTGATCAGGGTTGTCTCGGTACTATGGGCAGCTCGGAGGACAGACTTAAAAAAGACCTCATATAAATCATTAGCAGCCAAGTAAGACTGCAACTGCAAGGCAACAGCCTCTTAAGGAACTTTGGGAGAAAAAAAGGTGGTGAGATATGATATGATATGATAATTAAACAGCCCTACAGGATAAAGGTTCAGTTTTTTTCCCAGTGTACATTATGACAACAGGTGTAAAGGAAGCAGGAACTTTGCCAGAAGAAAGTAGAAGATGGCATTACATTTAAAACACAATTTTCTCTCTACTCAAAGCGTTTTACATAATCAATTAGGAGTCACTTCAGCCAAAAACAATGTGCATCATCCACCTGGATGATGCAACGTCAGCAATTTTTGCACCAGTATGCTCACCACACATTCAACATTAGATGGCGATGTGGTGTGAGAGAGAGCTTCCCAGTTAAGGACAGGGGATGATTAGGGAGCCAGAATGACAAGGCCCGTAGTGGGCAATTTAGCCTGTGCATCAGGATACACCCTGCTGTTTACGAAGGAGGCCCAGGGATCTTTTATGACCACAGAGAGTCACGGCCTCAGTTTTACGTATCATCCGAAGGATGGCGGCATTTTTACAGCACTGTGTCCCCATCACTGCACTGCGGCATTAGGATCCATATTCAGACCACAGGATAACTGCCCCTGCTGGCCTCACCTAAAACTCTTCCAGCCACAACCCAAGCTTTTGCCTAGATGGTCTCTCATCCAACTACTAGCCGGGCCAAAACATGTGGTATGGCTACTTGCACCAAAGAAATGCTGGTAGACAAACTGCATCCAAACAGGTTCGTAAGAAAAACGTGAGAATAGGATCCAGGGAGGTAGAACAGGAGCTCATGTCAGACAACGTGTGTTTTAAGTCAGACTCAGAGACCACAGAGAACAGACTCAGAGAAGAAGCTTGGATTGTAACAGGTCAGGCAGAAATTAAAGAGACAGGAGAGTAAAGTTAGCCTCAGTGACAATGGCAAGTTTTAGCTACGCCTTAATATTTCTAATCTCATAATAAAAGTACTGGAGAAATTGTTCATAAATGTCATCAGATGAGACCAGGGAATTGGAATAGATTGGCGTGATCAAGTGGCCAATTATGGAAAACAATTGCTTGGAATCATTATTATTATTAGCATTTCTAAGCACAGAGTAATATTTATTCCTGGCCTCTCTAAGTGCTCAACAATATGATTGCTGATGTTCCTTGAAAGCTTGATGATCAGCGGTTAAACCTGATTTTTTCCACCTACGCTCAAGCTGATAGCCCAGTCTTTTTAGAGATTTAAGCCAATCAGTGTTATCACAGTGAAGAATGGCATACGGTGCCCTCCATAATGTTTGGGACAAAGGCACATTTTTGCTTGATTTCACCCTCTTCTCCAAAATTTAAAATTACAAATCAAACAATTCAGATGTGATTAAAATGCACACTTCAGACTTTCATTTAAGGACATTTGCATACATTTCAGTCACGCTGTGTAGAAATGACAGCACTTTTTATACATGGCTCCCCCCACCCCATTTCAGGGAACCATAATGTTTGGGACAATTGACGTCACAGGTGTTTGTAATTCCTCACGTTTGTTTCATTGCTTCATAAGATGCTTCGGCTTGTTTCTACCCTTTGTTCAACATGAAGACAAGAACTGTACCAAAGAAAGTCAAAGAAGCCATTATGAGGCCGAAAAACAAGAAAAAAAAACATTATATACATCTGTATAACCTTAGAATGACCTAAATCAACTGGCTGGAATATTATTAAGAAGAATGAACTCAATGGTGAGCTCAGTAATCACAAAGGGACTGGTACGCCAAGGAAGACCTCCACTGCTGATCAAAGAAGAATCCTTACTATGGTCAAGAAAAAGCCCCAAACGCCTGTCTGACAGATCAGAAATGTTTTCAGGAGGCACATGTGTGAGTCAGAGACGACTATCAGCTGAAGACTTCATGAACAGAAATACAGAGGCCACACTGTAAGATGCCGAACACTAGTAAGTCATAAAAACAGGATGGCCAGATTACATTTCACATAAAAGGACTTAATAGAGACTGCAGAATTCTGGGAACAGACGAGACAAAAATGAACCTGCATCAGAGTGACGACAAGAGCAAAGTGTGGAGACAAAAAGGAATTACCAAAGATCCAAAGCAGACCACCTTATCTGTTAAACATGGTGTTGGGGGTGTTATGGCTTGAGCATGTATAGCTGCTACAGGCCCTGCCACACTTATCTTCATTGGTGATAGAACTGCTGATGGCAAAGGCACAGTGAATTCTGAGGCGCAGAAACATCTGATCTGCTCAAATTCCAGCAAATGCCTCCAAACACATTGGACGGTGCTTCATTCTACAAATAAGATAATGATCCAAACATACTGCTAAGGCAACACAGGAGTTTTTCCAAAGCTAAAAAACTGAAAATTCTACAATGGTTAAATACAATTGAACAAGCCCCTGAAACAATCAAGAGCTGAAGATGACTGCATTAGATGCTTTGCAGATCATCACCAGAGAAGATCCTCAACACCTGGTGATGTCTACGAATCGCAGACATCAAGCAGTCAGTGCATACAAGGAATATGTGACAAAGTGATAAATATGACAATGGCTTTAACACACCATTGCTGTGTCCAAAAGATTTTGCCCTGAAATGGTGGGGGGGGGGTTGTTGTACTTAGTAGGAGTGTTGTCGTTTTTTGTACACTGTATGACTGAAATGTATGCAAATCTCCTTATATTAAAGTCTGCAATGTGCACTTTAAAATTACAAATCAAACAATTCAGATGTGATTAAACTGTGAAGCAGAGGGTGAAATCAAAGAAAAATGTGTGTTTGTCCCAAACGTTATGGAGGGCTCTGTGTATAACTTTCTGCATATAGTGTTCTTTCTGTATATTGGTAAGGGTGTCATAGAATAGGCCCCAGCATTCTGATGACCCTACCCTGGATAAGTGAGTTAAGAAAATGGGAAGAATGCTGTTCATTATAGAAAAGCACTATATGAAGTAAGGTTTGATTTGTTGACTAAATCCTCCATTCGCAGCTACTCCATAGAGTAACAAGAAAACCCCAACTGCAATTGTCTGCATTAAGGTGAAATCACATCTCTGGAGCAGAGGCGGAAATCAAGGGAAAAATGTGTCTGTGTCCCAAACATTATGGAGGGCACTGTACAAATAGAGCCAAAGAGAAGGTTTTGGAACAATGCTATTATAATTTAGTCCTTTATGTTTGGGGGGATGGGGGCTGTTTGCTGTTGTTGATGCCTGCAGTTCTATTTCGGTAGAGAGGACGGAGGTTGTTGGCACAGGGTTGACATCACATCTTTGTCGAAGGGCTTCTAGTTTCCAAGCACCTTGACAGGCCTTAAATATCTTCACTTCTGCCATGTGCCACTGTAGCATATTCAGTGGGCTATTTGTGTGTTCTACTGACCACTGTTATGTGTGCATTAGCCTCCCATAGCACATTCTGCCTTCTTCCAATTAGATTGAGATGGTGCACTTGTTTCAGTCACAACTATATTTCTAACAACTGCCTCAAAAGATGTTGTCTGCTTCTGTAGTTTTAAAAAAAAAAAAAAAAAAAAACTGCATGTATGCTAAACTTAATAAAAACCATGTTCACAAATCACATTATCACATAGTAATTTTTCAAACCTCTGGTTCCATTTCCCCCACTCGACCACAAACCAAAGCAAATTCAAAATATTTATAGCCCACTGGAGTGGCTTCATACACAAGGAAAAAGTCACCGCTACGGCGCCAGGTTTCAAACAAGCATAAGAAATCAATTTTGCTTGTGCTGAATGATAAAATCATTTCCCAGTAGTGATTTGTTTGTCAGCAACTGAATACTAAACATGGCAAATCTGAAACTTTAATGCTGTTGTGGATGACCACAGGATTAAGTCTGCCTGTTTCTACAGAGCATGCATGCCTCGACTGAATACAATATAATACAGGAGTGATGAGACAATTGTTCAGTAAATGGAAATTCCAGATCCTCAGTGTGTATAATTCTGCTTCAGGATGCCAAGTTCATGAAGTAGCTCAGACATGACCATAGGGATCTGCAGTTAATGGCTTGCCAGTCAGAAAAAACAAGCTGAGAGGCAGCACATAGTAGCATGACAGGTGAATCGAGTCCACATGTATAGGACAAGAAAGAAAATAAAGCTTCATCCTTGCTGTGCTAACAGCAACGTTTTTCTGCTTCTTAACTAAACAGGGGTTACAGAGCAGAGATGCTGCACGGCCCCCACATCAGGTCAACAGCTTCAGGGAGAAGATGGCAGACACAAACTATCAGGTCACCACAGCGGGCTGTGGACAGCAAAGAGAGCAGAAAATTAAGGAACAGTGCCAGACCTCCATGCTTTGTCTAGGCCACTGCAGATAGAAAAGGGGCAACGTGATCACATATTGCAGAGATGGGCAACTATTCTCCTCCAAACCAAGTTATTATCCAGAAAAACTGATAGCAAACAAAAACAAGAAAAATTGAAGGGTTCTCAATGTTAAAAATCAAGTCTATTTAAATGTCTCACTAACAGCAGTAATAGGTTAGTAATTTTGAATAAAAACCTGCAGCCATTTTCATGTTCAGAATTTGACAGCCCTGTGTGTGCCTGAATGAGTCACTTAATCTGCCAGGACCCATATTATAGAACATAAGCATCTTAAGTTACCTTCTAAACATGTAAAGCACATTGTGACAGAGTACACTTAAGAAAGGAGATATTGAAATTGAAAGCTTTGTTTGTCTAGAGACCACATATTTATTGCCATTGCATGTTTTTGGTTCCAGTCCTGGAGTTTCATCATTTTACTGCTAAGGGGAGGATTTCATTCATGCATGGACAACTTCAGCCTAACAGGACAACAACAGAAATTCACAAAAAGGCAAGGAGACCATCAAATATAAAGTGTTTGAGAAAACAGAAAAAAATGACCCACTGGAATAGCATCTTTTAAGAGAGGTGAGTGACCAAAGGCATATGGTGCCCTGTCTGCAGTTTAAAAAAGGAAGGCTGGGCCTCTGTGACAAGAGGTTTTGTCGACCCACTTCTAATCTGAGTGTTCAACTCTATGACAGTGCATGACAGTTGATTTTTTGGGGACATTTTTTGCTTAGACAGTTACAAAGATGGAACAGGAGCTGCTAGGAGGTCTATTGCTATATTTGAAGCAGGGAAATTCACCCCACCAGATAGGCATGGACAAAGCTTGCATTAGATTTTTATCAGACGTTTTTGTTAATACACCATTTTGTATTGTCAAGTCATTATCTAATCTGCTTAAACAGGACCAGGGTTGCAGGGGGTGCTGGAACCTATCCCAGCTAGCAGAGGGCACAAAGCAGGAAAAAATCCTGGAGAGGGTGCCAGTTCATGTTAGGGTGAACATACACCCTCCACCACAAGCAAACATACATTAGGGCCAATTTAGTTGGGCCAATTCACCTCTGGACTGTGGAACGAAAACGGAGCACCTGGATGAAACCTAGACAGACATGGGGAGAACATACAAAGTCCACTCAAGGATGACCTGGGATGCGAACCCTGGTCTCCTTTACTGCAGGGCAGCAGTGCTACCCCTGTGCCACCTACATTTTAAATTGCTCCCGGTTTATTTCAGCATCAATAAACCACTCTGCTACTTATAAACATGTGTGGTATTTATTCCTGGTGCAGTAATTCTATTGACTCTCCTATTTGTGCATTTCATTTACAATATATGAGATTTCTTCCCAGTAAAAGATTGTTTTCTTTCTTTCTGACTCAGGATGAGTTTAAAGACAGCAACACACTACATATCATGGCCTCAGTCTGATATACTCCCTATCACATATGCTACACACAACTTACCTGTGGCAGCAGAATTCCAAGCAGGAGCCCAGCCATAATGTTGTAGTTGTCTAAAAACCAGATGAGGACAGCATCAGTACATCCCCGCACATAGATAACATCAATGAGTTGAAGGCGCTGCAGAAAAAAAAAAAAACAAATCGATCTGTATATTTTTAAATAGCTCCTTTTCTAATAGCACATCACATAGAAGCTCCTGTTCGAAAGAAGGCACATGCCTGTAACACCTAATGACTACAGACCCATGGCACTTATGTCTCACATCATGAAGACCTTTGAAAGGCTGGTAGACTATCTGGAACCACTGCAGTTTGTCAATTACAATTATCTATCTGCTCCACGAGCCTTACTCCCAGCTTGACAAAGCTGGCAGCACTATGACAATGATGTCAATGTGATTTTTCCAGTGCCTTCAATACCATCCAGCCATTCCTGTTAAGGGGTAAACTTAGAGACATGCAGGTTGATGAGCCTGTGCTGTCCTGATAATGGACTATCTATTGGGCAGACCACAGTTTGTGAGACTCAAGAACTTTGGAAAGCAACTCAAGGAACAGTCCTCTCTACTTTTTACTTCACGCTGTACACCTGAGACTATAAAAATAGTGGCAGGTCATGGCACTTGTAGAAATTCTCAGATGATTTTGCACTTATGGGGTTTATTGATAAGGGGGATGAGACAGAGGAGGGGAGTCAGGTAGAGAACTTTGTTTCGTGGTGCAAAGAGAATTGTCTACAGCTTAACATCAGCACAAGCTAATGAAAAGAGCAGACTCAGTTAGGGGACATACTCTGGACCCCTTGGAGGTCATAGTAAAGGAGAAAATGAAAACAAAACTGAGTGCCATTATGAATAATGCTGCACATCCTTTCTCTGATGCAATAACAATGAGGACTTTGAGCTAATGAATCATTAGCAAAAATGTGTCAAAAGACGCTATTGGGCCCCTTTAAACCAGCAGCAATAAGCCTGTATAGCACCTCACTGGGACTATCAAGTTAGACATTTTTTTTTTTTTTTTATAAATTTCTTGCTTTTTAATCATTCTGGTGTGTATTCAGAGCACAGTTTGTGTGTATTTATTTATCTGTCTACTTGTTTATATAATTATTTATTTAAAGAGCCTCTGTAAAAAGCCAAATCTCCCCAGGAACAAATAAAATTCTACCTATCCAGAAGCACTTATTTGACAACACAAGTTCAGACACAACTTGGTTATACCCACAATAAGCCAGGAGAGTCAATGGATATCAAAATGTGGCAAAAATCAGTGCAGCTAAATTGCTGCAATTTCGCCCACTAAGGGTATCCTTAGCTATCCTTGTCCACCCCTGCACTTAGCAGGTGGACAGAACAAATGCCGAGTTTAAATAAGGCAGAGATTCTTGGTTGGGCATACAAAAACCAGACTTTTCTGATTAAATACAAGGCAACGCAAACAATATGTGTATGTGATGTTGGGGTTCTTCATATCAGAGGTTATATAAAGCACTTCTGTATCTAACTGTCAATCACACCAGGCAGTGCATGTGCCAGCCTTAAATACTCCTGTAAAGAGCAGGTGGACACAGCAGACAACACAGGCAGAGGTGCTTCACAGTTGGTAAATATAAGGCAAACAGTGTGCATAAATAATATTGGGGTCCTTCAGATTTGGAATTGTATATAGGGAATGGGCTATATATGACTATGTGCATGAGTGGGCCCTGTGATGGCCTATTGCTCTATTCAGGGCTGTTCCCTGCCTGGAGTATGACAGTGCCCAGATAGGCTTTGGACCCCTGCCTCCTAGAAATTAATTAAATGTGTTTGAGAATAACATGTTATGGTATATACTGTACTTGTACTTTGAGCTGTTAAATACAGCAGACAAATTCTATGTGAACTTACTGGGTTTCTTCATAGCTGGCCTTAAGTACTCCTGCTTTTCACAGGTGGAATCCTTAGATGGCTCATGGGGTTCTACAAAAGTGAGTTTATATTGTACACACTAGTATTTACCAACTATGCACATAGTGTGAAGTCAAGCAAAATGACACCTTTTATTGGCTAACTAAAAACATTATAATATGCAAGCTTTCGAGGCAACTCAGGCCCCTTCTTCAGGCAAGATTTTTTATATATAAACACTAGAACAGATACAGCATTGGAAAACCTTTAAGTGAGACATCTTAGATATAAAAAATTAATTGACCTCTCCAATCTAAGATTCATTTAGCAAGAGAGGAGAACAATGTATACACAAGATGTTTTGATAGGATAACTGACCAACAGAGTCTTTTGAAGTTTTTGGTGACTTTTTTCCATACAATGTGGATCTGTAGTCACGTTGTCTGGGCCAGTCTGAGAAATGCAAACAATCCTTATATCTGGCCATAAAACTCTCTATTTAAACCAGTGGTCTCAAACTCGTCCTGAAGGGCTGCAGTGGCTGTAGGTTTTCATTCTAATCCTTGTATTAACTGGCAACCCATTTTTGCTGCTAATTAATTCCTTTTCCTTTCATTTTAATAGACTTGTTTTTTGAGATTTGTTCCCCGGAATTTCTTCATCATTTCTCTGAATTGCTTCATTTCTTTCCTTAAATGTAACCCAAACACAAATGAAATGTGAAGTGAGTCAGCCAACAAAAGACTAACTAACTCAGGGCCTCAAACTCCAACCAATTTCATTCCAACCAGTTGCTTAATTAGGCACTGAGTCTTATTGTTAATTAAACTCGTTCATTAATTCCATGGCTTGTTGTTACTCTCATTGTGCAATAGCAGACATTTTGATTTTCTCTTTTCTAAGAGCACTGCTAAAATGCTTTAGGGACCTGAGCAGATCAGCAATCCTGAGACCTTCATCTCATCTCTTCATGTTTATTTTCAGATATTGTATAGTGGATACAGTTTGCTGGTCACGTTTTGGCTCATTTGTATCTCATTACTGTTCCACTGTTAATGAGGGAAAATAATTAGGGGGTCTGAGTCTTCAAAAGCAAGTTAATTACAATTCATTCAAAAGAAGTTAATTAACAGCAAAACCAGGTCACTAATTAAGAAAAGGGTTAAAAGGAAAACTTGCAGCCACTGTGGCCCTCCAGGACCCGAGTTTGAGACCACTGATTTAAACCATATCGTAATGTGTTAAATTTTAGCATGAGTTTCAACTTCCCATTCTTTTCTCTTTTGCGGTGTTCTGAAGTTTGCCATAAGTACTGTGACTTTAAAGTCCATCTCACAGTGTTCATGGTTGTTGAAGTAAGCTGCTACAGGAACATCTCTGTTGCCATGATCAATGTAGAGCCTGTGTAAGTAAATTGTTTGGTGGAGACTATGCATGGTATACACACTGTACAACTATACACAGTATACACACTGTACAACATTACACAGTAAACTAAGTGCCTAAAAGGTTGCTGGTGTTCTCCATATCAGGATTTATATATATCTGGATTTAGGTTGAAAGTGAGTTCAACTTCTCTGATAACATTGTACCATCAATGTAGTTTACAAATTGTTTGGTGCTGGTCTGAGATGTCTATGGGTGCTGCAATTTGTTCCTGAAGTTTATGTATTTATTTTTGCTTTGACTGGACCGTGTGTCTGCCTGGACGGTTGCCAACCAGGATCCTGAGCTGTTTCATCGTGTGGTGGGTGTGGTATTGCGATGTACCTGTGCATGCTCCCCAACCTGACCTGACATTTAACATGCTTTCATAACATAGTGCTGAAGTTTGTTAGTTTGGAAAGCTTTGTGATGGATGTCCCATTTCAGGACAGACCGAAACAAACATAAATGGACTAACTTGTTCCACAAAAATAATGCTGGCTTTTGTGGAGCATTCATTCTCCAATATAAGATCACCTGATTGGTGGAATTTCCTTCTCACCCTTCACATTGGTTAATAATGTACCCCAGCAGACCAATAAAAGTTTCTGCTTTCTGGGTGGGCTATCAACAATGAAGTTGAAACTTCACGAGTGCACGAGAATATTTTTGGAGTGGTAATAATAGTTTTGGCCAAAAACAAACATGTAAAGTATCGATTTTGATACAGAAGCAAACACCTTCAAACTGGACTTGCAAAAAAAGAATGGCAAGGAATAGGACTTAGACTATGTACAGGGGACCAGGTGATAAACTCTTCACGTGGTACACATTCTTTAGAGGTCAGGGTTAAAATGGAGTACAGCTGACAATGCCTGTGAATTTAGCCGGGGATCTTTATAAAGATACGGTTTAAAATTTAAAAACTGTGTATCATACTTTAAGGTTTCTTACCTCTTTATCCAGTGTTTTGTATCCACACATTGTGTTGACAACTGTGCTATTCTGGAAAGAAAAAAAAATTCTGGTCAGTGTCACTTGCAACAGCACAACTAAAAATTGAAGTGTCACAGACTGAAATACAATAAGACGAGGTGAAGACAAGATGGGGCTCTTCACATTCCCATTATTTACTACTTTGGATTCAAAACATGTCAGAATATGATAGCTGTAGGATAAAACAGATAACTCTGGTTAACTTCAGAGAGGTCTATTGTAATTTAAGAGATGGGCCAAATAAATAAATAAATAAACAAATGTGATTAATAATAAAGCAGGGGAGAAATACATTGCCCAACACAAGCAGATCCTATCAGACTCCCATCGCAGGGAAAGACGAGTGAAAGAAATACAATGATGAAAAAAGAAAAAAAAAACAAAAAACAAAAAAACACCCAGAGTCTCTATGACAGTAACACAGAGAAGGCAGCAAATTGAGGAATGAAGTCTGCTTTCATTCCCGAACAGGAATGTAATTTGCTTTGTGGCAGCTGCAGTGAAAAATAAATGATTGATGATGAACATTTTTCATTAATTAGACTGAAAAGCTGGGGTTGGTCTACTTTACATCTCTCTAAAACAAACTAACCCATGCATAACATAAAACTGTTTAAATCTTATAAGAATATAAACTAAATATTTCAACCAGACAATTTCATTTTAGACAGTGGTCTGTTACAAAGCAAATAAGGATTCACAATATAATGGCTAATGCATATTCAGTAAGTTACCTGGGTAATTTATAGATGGCGCTTACCATGAAACGTACTATATAAACACAAGTTTCCAGTGTTTAGACCCCCACCATTAACTGTCTCGTGATCTCAAGTGTGAGTCCCTTAGCTGGTCAGTGTGTTCACACTGCAAGAATACAGACCCAGCAGCACTCCATCTTATGCAGATGTCATCAAATTGTGTGATCTGTGAAATGTGCTATATAAAACCATAAGGCTTCCACATAAAACCATGACACAAACTCCCCATTGTTATGTGCACTCTCAGGTACACGAGGGTTATTGTGAGAGCTAAAGTAGTCTTGTGGGGCCAGAGAGGATTCTGAAACAAGAACACACGTCTGGGGACAACACATTAAAAAATGTGTAGTGAATAGTGTCGATGTCAACGCAGCATAGAGAAAAAAAGAAAGAGACAAATATATGGGACATTGGGTATAGATTTATTGTACTTGTAAAAGTTAGCTTTTTTCAGTTTTATTCTCTCAATCATGCTGTACCCCCAACCCAAACCCGCCCCTCCTGATCTGACTCTAACAGCTCCAACATAAATTCACACCCGATCTGATGCTGTTCGTTTTCAAATAATATTGAATTAGTGCGATGATGTTTTCTGATTGGTACTATTCAGGTCATAAAATGATTTCTTCAAAATGTCACATATATTGTCTCCTTCAGGTGTGTAATAGAAACCACAGCAGAGAGAGAAGTATGCGCATTGCAACAGGTACACATGTCGTAAATGTAGGAAGGACGGTCCTTGCGTGTGTGTGAACTGTTAACATTTGAATTTGATGATTGCATATAACGCTGAACTGACCTCTCTGTACTATTCTCTCCTTTGCATGTCCTGGAGTACAAAAGAAACTCCACCATACAGCAACGTGGACACTGGCAAGATTGGGGAAAAAAAAAAAAAAAAACACACGAAACACTCAGTCACTGATTACAACAGCAAGATGTTACGCAAATGAATATGAATAATATGAATGATGTTACATCCGTGCCACAATGTTTTCCGAAATATACTATACAGGTCATAAAATGAATGATTCAAAAAAATCATATATATACCTATGTCTCTGTTTTGTTTTTTTTTTTGGACATCATAGACCATAAGGTGCATACGAATTCAGCATGAGCAGGAACACTCAATAAAACTGAATAAAAAAAAAATCAAGTGACAGTGAGATACGAAGAAGGCAGATTCACCAGCATTTGTGTGTCAGCTTTTATCCCTCCAGATCAGAGAATATCCAGTTCCATTGCCTCAAAACACCATTGACATCTACAGTTATTCCCAGTTTCAAATAAAAACCAACAGCATCAGATTCCTAGGGCGGTAGTATGTATCGTGTTCATGACAGAGAATAAAAGTGAAAAAAACAGTAACTTTTACAAGTTGTATAAATGTGCATCGGCTGTTACAGACGCAAACCAAATGTATGTGTGTACTGTATAATATTAACAATAAGAGCAGCTCTCTACTGAAAATGGCAAATATAGGAGGCAGTCGGGATCGAACCGGGGACTCTCAATTACAAGTCAGCAAATCTTACCACTACGCCACAGAAGCTGTTGTCTTATCTTTGAACCTTTTTTGAAAGTGTTTATTTGATCTTTGGACTTCAGCCTTCACACATTATATAGTTTATGCCTACATTTTGTCATTTACTACTAAAATATGAAAAATGTTTCTGTTTTAAAAATGTGTTTACACAGATTATTGTAGAAACGGAACACACATGAAAATGCATGTGTTCCAAATAACAATCTATTATTTCCACACCAAAACTCAAGCACTTTACTCCCAGATAATTAAACAAGGCATGAGCTGGTAGAACTTTGTGCACGTTCTGCGGCAGTGGGGGGATGGAATAGCAGGCTGCTTGCTGCTCGTCTTTATCGGCACATTTACAGGACAAAAGATGCTGACGGAGAGGTGCGAACGGATTTAAGGTGGGCCAGATCTACAAGTTTTTTCGTAGGCTCTGGTAACTCTAGTGTTAGTTATTAATTTACACAGTGTAAAGTTCTGCAACAGTGGAGTCAAACAGACAGACACACACTATGTAGACCACTGCAGCTAGTGGTCTCCCCACATTTGAGACTTGCCTCTATCTGCTACAATATCTATCATTTTAACTACTGCATCACTATATGACATAACAGCAAACACTGTTTAAATAAGCATTGTGGTCTATGGATATAGACTATATTCAAATGCCATGGCTATTTTGTAATAACATGTTTGCATTTCCAATCAGACAGCAATCTTAAATTTCTTTAGTTACTTGTTTGGATGTGCAGTCAGAATGTGGAAGCTGTGCAGCCTTCTCCTTGACTTTACTGGTGCCGTTAGGCAGAAGTGTTGATTCAGGTGTTTTGAATACAGTACTGAATTCTCATCACCTGTGGGTCTTTGCTATCCACTGTCTTAGCAGCAACCCTTTTGATGGAGTGTGATACACTATTTACTTCAAATGTATATTTTGCAGTTCATATTTTCATGAATATATATGCCAAATCTTTCGAGCTTACATCAACTCCTACACTACCATTGTAATGATGCACAACAGAGGGCACACACAACACTTGTGACAATATATCTTTCATGTTTACCCTTCGTCCATTGATGCAGTCAAATGCCAGCGTATAATCAGATACTACAAAAAAGGTTTTTCTCTTGCATCAGATTATATTTATTTTTAACATAGGCTATGTAAATTTTTTAAACCAGGCAATGTGCTCTCTGCACACATGACACACTTGTACCCACCCACTTTTAAGCAAATGCAATTTGTTGCATGTTGTGAGCATTTGACTGGATGACTGGCCATGTGGATTACGCAACACTAGTCCAGTGTCGGTCACCATTGGCTCCTGTTCTTTCTGAAACATTATGTCCATTAATTATTAAAACAGGATATAAAAAATAGTTTCTCTGTCATCAAAACAAACTACACAGAATAAGTAAAATATAAAAAAAATGTTTTGACAGAGTACTCCTTTACCTACAGAATGGTACTACATGAACATGGTTTCCTTGCACTTGACTGCACCATACATGATGAGCAAATTGCCCTCACTTGGACACAAACTTAAAAAGACAGACTTGTTATTCCAAAGTCTTTCTGTGAAGATGTCACTGTGTGAGCTCCTGCGTTTTCAAGCCATACATGAAGGCTGTCCCTTATTTCTTTAAGATGTTCACCCATAAATGTTGAAATTTATTAAGTCCAATTGAAATGTGATGGCCCAGCACAACTCAAACAGGAAAAATTTCCATGATGAGCTTGGCGTGGGCAGTAGTGACTATCAAGCAGACTTGAATGGCAAAACTCAGCGTTTTGGAAATCTGGTATGGTCCTACTCAGAGAGGAATGGGCCCAGTACTAGCCGAATCTGCTTTTCACTCAAACGTGAGCTAAACTGATGATTCTGAGGAAACTGGTGGGGTAATTATGGTACTCCAGAAGCTAACTTCTCATTCCAAGGTAATTAGCCATAATATTCAGCCATCCAATTTGCTTCATGTGAAGAATCCATTGCTTTTGGAAGATGGCGAGGGAGATGCTTTCCCCTTTAAAAGGTACCTTTGGCTTTGAGCAAATATGAGAATAAAAAGTACTGGTGACTATTCTGCTAGGGCAACTCTATAGAAATATAAAAAAGCAATGACAGGGCATCAGGTATGTGATAAGTCAGCTACAATGGCGGTTACCACAGGAAGTGTGGTTAAGTCTACTAAAATGCACTCCCCATGTGTGTTTGCTTTTTTTTTTTTTTTTGGAATTCTGATTTTATAACAGAATCTCCTAAGCTCCATCCACTGTCTTAATACGGCCATTATTTACAGCATCTTCTAATTAAAATTTGTATTGTCTGTTTCTTTGTGCTGTAATGCTGCTGGCTTTGTAAAGTACTTAATGATGACACATATTGCTTGACTGAACAAGCTACATTTTCAAATGACACTTGCTCTGCGGCCTGCCGAAGTGCTAAACGTCTCCAATTAATTCAGTGATGAGATCGAGGCAGCCATAGCTGTCAAGGCTTGGGCCGACGAATTAGAAGGCGATGATTTTCTTGCTGTGCCTGTGTAAATAACCACATAAAAAGGAGGCTGACTTTATTGGAACTTGACAACACATTTTAACTTTGGCCACATCTCACCGTTACCTGCGTTCTTCAGCCAAAGAAGAAAAGCTGCTTGCCATCCTTCATCCCACCCCCCCCACCGGGGCATGAGGTGACAGGGAAATTACACAAGACACAAAAGACCCCCTTTTCCACCTTGCTGCCTTTGCCTGTCGCTGATTATCCGCTGCTCTGTGCAGAAGATTAATACTGAAAAGCGTGAAGCGTGAAATTCTATTTTAGCACTCGAACAGCACTTGCTGCTGCAAGCCAACACTTTGAGTGTCATAATGGAAAATTGCATGGCTACCTAAGGAAAATATTATTCTGCAAGTGAGACACTCTGCATTATCACAACCTGTCATGCTTTCTCTTAATAGAGGATGTCCTCTCAATGGCTCACACAGTGCTGTCCTTCACACTGACTTGTTAACAGCCACCTCTGTTACTGGACCCTTCAAGCAGAATAAGCAGTTTCCACTCAGTGCAGCTTGGGTGCCAGAACCAGATACAGAGACAGTGGGGCATCTTGGTGATCTTTGGGTAGGGAGAGAGAGGAGGAGAAGTTTAAGACATTTAAGACCTTTAAACTTACTAACATGACCAGTCCAAAAGCAGTTTTATTCACTATGGACACGCAGGGCAGTATGAACAGGGTCTATGTAGTGAGTTCAAAGCCGAGAACTGGCAAGCAACACAGTTTCTACCCTTTGACAGCCACCTAATGTAGGCCAACAATGCAGGGCAACTATAGTGTGACAAAAACAGCCAGTGAGCCAACAGCAGGGTTTTGATGAGGAAGATATGTCTGAGGGGTAGGTCTGGAAGGTCTGCGATTGTGATGGAAGGTCCTAGAACTGAAGTAAAATAAAAGTGTGGTTGTATTCATCTCATGTTATTTGAACTTGGGTTGAAACTGTTGGGGTGGATTTCAGCCCCAACTACTTTAAAACTGCATCAGAAAAACGGAGGGCGGCTAATAAAGCTTTTATGCATTCTGAAGGCATATGCACTCAGGGTCTGTAGGGGACACTTTGACACTAACTAATCTGCACAAGTGTTACTGATATAGAGCAATTATATACTAAAAAATGTAGTGCATCCAACACACGACTCTCTCTATACAGTTGTGAGATTCTAACTTTGAACCTGTCACAATATTTTCTCTATGTTTACTTGTAGAATATATAGTTATCCAGGTAGCGGATTCATTTACTGCATCAATTTTGTTCAAAACCCAGTAGGTTTACAGTTGTCCGTGTGGAGAAAGACATGCAAGTTAAGATTATTACAATAGCTATATTAACTCAAAAGAATGTCACAATGGCACAGTGCACTTAGGCACAATCTCGTAAGTACTCAAATTGTCTTTCTTCATTATTTTTGTACTCAACTTGCTAAACTCAAGCACAGTAATTCCTTATTGTCATCAATTTCTTGACATGCTTCTGTTATGTTATGAATCATATCATCTACAGTATGTGGTTTTTGTGAAAAGACTTTACCTTTTGACCCCCAAAGAAGAAGTCCATTGGGATGAGGTTTGGGGATTGTGGTGGCCATTCCACTGGCCCCCATTGACCTGTCCACCTGTTGGATAATTGTTAATTAAGAAACTCATGCACTGTTATGACATAGTGTGGAGGAACTCCGGGTTGTTGATAGAAGAAGTCAGCATATTAAGATACAGGACTTGTGTAACAGTTGTATGGAAAAAAAGAGGTCCAAGTATCCCTTTACACAAAAGACCCGCTCAAACTGTAATCCCTGGCTGATTTGTACTCACAACTGTAAACCTACTTTACTTTATGTGAGGTTAAATCAAAAAGTAAAGGCAATCTGAAAATTCCACAGTAACCATAACGGATAGAAGCTGATGTAATATAACATGTTTGTGATGGCTTGTGGGTAGTTTGAATATGCACAGAGCAGTGCTCTGCTTTTGGTCTAGTTGAAGCCAAGGTCAAATGAACATGGATGCTCCGCTGCGGGATTGTAACATTGTTGAACAATGTGCCATAGTGAAATTTCTTTGGGCAGAGGGAGTGAAACTTGCTGAAATTCACTGACAAAAGCTACAGTGGCTGAGATTGGACAGACTGTGCAGACAAAAACTGTTGCCTGGGTGCTCCGCCAGTCACAGTTTTATGGTAGAGTGGCAAAGAGGGGGAAAAAAAAACAAAAAAAAAACGCACATGACATCTCAGCTGGAGTTTGCCAGAAGGGACATGGCAGACTCTGAAGTCAGCTTAGAAAAGGCTCTGTGAGTCTGAAGAGTTTAAAATTGAGCACTTTAACCAACAGACTAAAGGCATGTTGCATTGCACATTATCAAAAATACAGCATCTCCACCATGATGATTTGAGCTTTATTGACCACCAGATTGGGTGCCAACACACCATCCACACAATGAAGCAACTGGCGGTGAACATGAGAACACTCGAGACGAGAACAGGCCATTCAACCCAACAAAGCTCGCCAGTCCTATCCACTCATTTCTTCCAAAAAAAACATCAAGTCGAGTTTCAAAGTCCCTAAAGTCTTGCTGTCTACCACACTACTTGGTAGCTTATTCCAAGTGTCTATAGTTCTTTGTGTAAAGAAAAATTTCCTAATGTTTGTGGGAAATTTACCCTCAACAAGTTTCCAACTGTGTCTGTGTTCTTGATGAACTCATTTTAAAATAACATTCTCAATCCACTGTACTAATTGCATTCATAATTTCACTTCAATCATGTCACCTCTTAATCTTCTTTTGCTTAAAAAGAAGTAGGGATGCTTCTCTGCAGAAGGCCCTGTTAAAGCTTGTGAGGGTAAAAAGAAAGCAGCAAAATACGGGGAAATCCTGAAGGAAAAGCTGATGTGATCTACAAGAAACCTGAACGTTGGGTGAAGATTTTTTTTCCAGCAAGACAACAATCCCAAGCCTAAAGCCAAAGCATTACACAGGAATGGCTTAAAGAACTACAACGTTAATATTCAGGAGTGGCAAAATCAGAGTTTAAATCTCAATCTGATGGGAGAACTTGTGGCCAGACTTGAAAAATGTCTGTTGACTCACGATCCACATGCAGCCTGATAGAGCTGAGCAGTTTAGCAAAGAAGAATCAGGAGAAATGGCAGAGTGAAGACGTACAAAGCTGACAGGGACCTAAGAAAACCGACTCAAGGCTGTCAAATGCTCATCTACTAAATATTGACACGAAGAGGGCAAATGCTCAAATGTGACCAATCACTTTGCGCTTCATCTTTGTAATAAATGTGGATCACTTTACAGCGAACTCTTCTCACATTAAAGAGCCTTATTCTGTTGATAAGTGTCAATGCTTAAATCCACTGTGATTCAACGTGGTATAAGAATAAAATGTGAAAACGTCCAACGGGGGGGGTAAATACTTTTTATAGGCATGATATACAAATGTGCACACACACTCACACACAAAAAACACTCCAGAGTGTATGCAAGTAAAATAATCAAAAGATAAAAAAGGTAAAACCAAAAATGAAGCCCTTCAGACCATAGAGGCACCAGATGCTCACCACTGAGATCGCTAGTTTGAATGTCTGACTCAAAGCAGCAACATAATAGGGGGTTCAAAGAGGAGGGTTCAAGCTGTGAGTCCCAATTTAAACATTTCCCATTTGAAACTAGCTAATGCCAGTTTTAAAAAAAAAATAAACCATTTTCAGCTTATTAGCAAGTCACTGGAATCTCTTGTGTTAATTTTTTGCTGATAACACTGCAATGAAATCTGATAATCACTGGATTCATCAGTAGTAATTAAAAGAAATGCGTTTTGGGGATACTACTGTCAATAAAGCACAAAGGTTCACCTTAATAAAAAGGCAAGTGTCTGGATGTCTGTCTGGTTGCTGGGTCTTTCATTCCAACAGATAGTGAATCACAGACATTCATAGTAATAAAATGCATTGAATTTGTCATTCCAACAGGTGGTACATCACAAACATTAACACTTCTTTTACAAATCCCATATGAAATGGCACAGAACAGATACAGTGAATATAGAAAAGAATCTCCCCTTTCGAAATATTCCCATTTGTTTTGCTTTACAGCCTTAAATGAAAACACACAAACCAATATTTTGTCCAGCTTTACTTACTCAATGCAATCTATAACATCCAAGTGAAAGATATCACAGCTACAGTTCAGAAGAATTAAAAAAAAAACAAAAAAAAAAAAAACACAAAGAAATACTGATATTAATAAAGGATCCTCCTCTTCCTAAACTCCATCAGGTGTAAGTACCCACCATTCCCATTGTAGAACATGGTTACTGGCTTCCTTCCACCTGTAATCAATTAGTGAAGCTGTTCCTGGAGCATTCATTCCCTTGCTTGGTAGTGCAACAGACAGCAAACAACTGACTATGGGTGGCAAGTCACCTTCAAAAGATCTCAGGGATAAAGTTGTGGACAGACATAAGCACGGCTGTGGAGTCGGTAGATAAATGCTCCGACTCCGACTCCTCAGTTTCTAAATCTTCCGACTCCACGACTCCGACTCCTCTGTATGTATATACTATGCTAATGTATTTTCTACATCCATTGAAGGAAAGGAAGGCAACATACAGGTCATTTCACCACAGAACTACTGGCTAGGAAGCCAACACTCTACTATAATGCCAGATTAAAGACAAACACAATGAAAACAAGGTTTTGTTTATTTATTTACAAGTGTCTGGATAGTGATAGCAGGCATAAAAATCAGGAACAGGAAATGTATTGGTTCAAAAATACAAACCACATTCTTTGGTAATTTTAACTTTTAAAACAAAAAAAAAAAGCTTAACTATATGAACTAAAAACAATATCTGGAAAACCTATATTAAACTTGGAATACAGTTATAATTAAAGGAAAGGAAATAAATATGGCAGCCTCCATATTCCTCTGACCTCGGGTTCCCTTTAAATGCAATCTAAAATCAGTGTAGAGTTCTAAGAAACAGAATTGCTTCAGCCAGATCCTCTTTCATAGAGGCTCTTAAATCTGATTTGACTTACGTTTTTAATTCCCATTTAAATTTAGTAGGAGTCGGAGTCGGTTAACTTTTTGCCGACTCCGACTCCAGGTACCCAAAATTGTCTCTGACTCCGACTCCTCGACTCCGACTCCACAGCCCTGGACATAAGGCAGGAGATGGATACCAAAAAATCCCAAGGTTTTATCAATCCCAAGGAGCACAGTAAAATCCATAATAAAGAAGTGGCAAGTGTTTGGTACTACTAGGACCCTCCCTGGATCCGGCCGTCCCTCCAAACTGGATGGAAGAGACAGGAGGAAACTGGTAAGAGAGGGTACCAATCAAACTATTTGGCCTCAATACCAAACGGTACGCCTGGCGGAAATCCAATGCAGCGCATCATCCACAGCATACCATACCTACAGTAAAGCATAGAGATTGCAGCATCCTGTTGTGGGGGTGTTTCTCTGCCGCAGGGCCTGGGGCTCTTGTTAGGGTAGAAGGAAAAATGGATGGGGCAAAATCCCGTCAAACTCTTGAGGGAAAACCTGCTACCTTTTACCAGAAAGTTGAAGATGGGCAGAATGTTCACCTTTCAACACGACAACAACCCGAAGCACACAGCAAAACTGACCACACAGTGGCTGAAGAAGAAAAAAGTGAATGTCCTCATATAGCTCAGTCAGAGCCAAGACCTAAATTCCATTGAAAATCTGTGGAAAGATTTGAAGATAGCAGTCTACCAAGGCTAACCATCCAATTTGACTGAACTTGAGCAGTTCTATAAAGAAGAGTGGGCAAATATTGCAATCTAGATGTGAAAAGCTGATAGAGAAGTATCTCAACAGACTCAAGGCTGTCATTAAAGCAAAAGGTGGTTCAACAAAATATTGACATTGTGGGGTGATCCTTTATCGATTCTTTTCTATACCCACTGTATACATGCACTGCATGGTGCACTGCAAACATTAAGGATGGGGTCCATGTGGATTACTTGGATTTCATCCTCTCTTGGGCGAGCAGCACAGCTAGTATAATAAATAACAAAAAAACCATTACAGTCTATAACTTATTAAAAACTTCCTGACACTCACTGGAAAATAACATAATGCTTCTTGGTTTCATTTCCTCAAAAATGCTCCTTATCAAGAATCCAGACTTGGATGCACTTAGCGTAGTCCAGGCATGAGGTAGAAAGTGGATGGCTTCTTAGAAAGCAATGCATGGATGAGCTAACTGCCAATTAGAAGGGCTACATGATGGATTTGTGAGCACAGAGGCACAGCATTTGAAACCTAGTTTAGTGCTGTGACATTTGGTGTTGACGTGGCATATGGATTTGATGAATAATGGCAGAGTGCCACAAACTGTCATAAATATTTTACTGGGCAGTGTACGGAAGATACTCTACTGGATAGGCATTATCCAAGTCTTTAGTTTACATGATGTGTAGGTGAACACCAAATAGGAAATGAGCCCCTAAAGTACTGAGGGAGTCAGCAGCCACACACATGCACTTCAGAAGAGGTCAACCACCTGAAGCTAAGCATGGTTGGGCCTGATCAGTACTTAGATGGGAGACCAGTCAGAAAAAGTTTGGGTTGCTGCAGGAAGAAGTGTTGGTGAGGCCAGTTGGGGGCACTTACCCTGTGGTCTGAATGAGGATCACAGTGCCCCACTGCAGTGACAGGGACACTGTGCTGTAAAAACTGGCACCATCTTTCAGATAAGATGTAAAACCTAAGTCCTGACTCTCTGTAGTCATAAAAGATCCCTGTGCATCCTTCATTAAAAAAAGAGTGCAGTGTATCCCCAATGTCCTGGCTAAACTGTCCACCACGGCCTACTCATTCTGACTCCTAATCATCCCCTTCTCTTATTGGCTCTCTCGCACCACTTAACCACCTAACAGCTAATGTGTGATGAGCATACTGGTTAAAAAAAAATGGCTGCAGTCATAATCCAGGTGGATGCTACAGATTAGTGGTGGTTAAAGTGGCTCCCTACTCACTAAACAGCACTTTAAGTAGTGAGATAAAGCGCTATAAAAAGTAAAGAATTATTATTTAAGAACCCCGTTAGTGCTCCAGTATTGGCTGAATACTGAAATCTTACTCTGGTAATATGGAATATACACAATAAGTTAGCAATGTAGAATACCATCCGCTAGGATACACCAAATCACATCACACATGGATGAGCAAATCTGCAAACTAAAGCTACACCAGCTTGTACTTCTGACCAGCACCAGATAAAACAGCCCCTTTTCATGACACGTGTGCACTTTCACGCTACAGTACGTGTAAAAGATGGTGTTCCCACTGAATGCGGACACAGAGACAGATTTGTGTACAGAAGTAGGGACCCAGCTTCAAATTAAAAAAAAAAAAAAATCTAAAAAATGACCTGCTGTTAATATATGTATTAGTAACTGAGCAGTCTGTACTTACTGCAATTGTGAAAGAAATTTCAAGATTTCATCTTTACAGAGTCTCACATAATTGTTGCGCAGATGTCTGCTGACAATGTGCAAAGATGGTAGAAAAGTAATTTCTGACCAAGACATTCCAAGTCACCATGTGGTGGGGCTCAGGATCACAAGGGATATTTTTCTCGGAGTGAACCTGGCAGTTTGCTCTGCAGTACACCATGTTGTTCAAAAGACTCATTGACCCTTTTCATAACTTGAAACATGCTGTAAAAATGAAAGTGAAAAACGGAAAAAGACCAGAGAAACAGAACACGAGAGAGGCCATAACCGGTATGAAATGCAACCGGTGAAAGGTCTTTCAGCACACAACTAGTAAGGGTCCAAAATGAATTCCATTCCTTTACTCGGAGGTTCTGCAGCTTTTATATGAAACTTCACTCCTAGAAATTTTAGGCTTACGTTTGCACCCCCTACCAAAGTAATATTAGATTTGAATTTTTGAGCCACATACAGTACTAGATGAACAAATTGAACTTAAAAAAAAAAAAAAAGCTCTTAACTCAGTGCATAAAATGTAAATATAAACTGAGCAATTTACCTTTATAAATCTCAATAACCTTATAAATGTGCTCCCTTACATACTTGACTAAGGATCTGAGGGTTGGTATATCCACATGTATGTGTATGCCACGAGAAAATAGACACATGATCAACGATTGAGGGGTTTGGAGGATTGGAGACCCCAAATGAAGCAATGGGTGCCGGCGTGCCGCTAAGAAATAAAACACAGTCAATGAGCTTTGTCCCCAAATAACACCTGTAGTGCAGTTCAAAAACAGACACACCACACAGTTCAAATTGCTGCACTACTACCAGGACCACCAGCAGGAGAGATGGCCTGAGTGAAAACAGCAGGTGTTACATCCAATTCAGTCCCCCTCGTCCGTACAGGGCAAAAATGTTAATCAAATCTAAAACTAATGTCGCCCTTCTCTATAGATCACTGCAAGGTTCAAATTACATTCTCTTAAAACAACTCATTTCTGCGGCTCATTCACAGGTGACAACTGTGTGTGCAATGTTTGATTATTTTCATATCATAAAACAGGAACACAAATGAATAAATTTACATTTACTTATTTGGCCAACACCTTTATCCAAAGTGACTTACAACATCTGAGACGCAACTGGTTGCATTTCTTTTCTTTTCCCAATTGGAGCACAGGCAGGTGAATTGACTTGCTCAGGGTCACACAGTGTCAGTAGGAGGATTTAAAGTCCAAAGCCTTAACCACTACACCACGTGACAGAACACTGCTAGACTGCACCACAGTGAAGTCTGACAATGTACCTCACTGAAATTGTGACACAACCTTCCTCTTTTGAAATCCCATCTCGCACTCCCTGGGGAACCCCTGATTTAAAACCGACAAACTTCTGTCAAATTTAGCACCTCTAGCTCTGCACAATATTAAGATTTGACAAAATAGTCAAAATAAAATAGGTTATGTACAGAGCTTGTTACTTTTGTCTGTTACCAAGACTGGTAAGAAACAAGCACTGCATAACGAGAATTAAAATGTTAATTCATTCTTATAATTACACCTCAAGTATTACGAATGATTAGTTAGTACACAATTAAAAAAAAAAATTAAATAATTACATTAGCTGCATATTTTAACAGTTAGTCAGCAGTACAATTAACATTTAAATATTTTAAAATAAGTAAATACATGAGTACTTACATTTAAGCGGCGCTTTAGCTGCCAATATCAGTTAATTGTTTCATTGTGCAAGAATTTTAAGGATAATTGCTATATTTCCAAAGACAATGATGCTGTATCAAAACACTAAGCGTATATAAAAATATTGCATATAATAAAAATATTGCAGTACCCATGCTGTTTTTAAAACTTCTGATCCACCACATTTAGTTTTCCCTCATATTATATTCCAAAAATGCAAAATTGTAACACTTTTTGCTATATTTTTATGAATGTGTCTGTAATTAACATTAATCTGTTTTAAATTACAAAAAAAATATATACTGCTCAAAAAAAAATTAAGGGAACACTAAAACATCCTAACGTCTAACAACGAAGAAAATTAAACTTCAGGAATATCAATCTGTCCAGTTAGGAAGCGGAAGTGAATGTGAATCAACTTCACCTGCTTTGGTACAAAATGAAAGTAACAGGTGACCTGGGGAGGCAACAGCAACACAACCACAAAAAGGGAATGGCGGCCACAGACAGTTGATTTCTCCTTATCCTTCCTGACTGATTCTTTTCCAGTTTTGCGTTTTGCTAGTGTCCTTGTCACTACTTGTAGCAGAATGCGGCACCTGCAGTAGATTCAGGTTGCACAGGCAGTCTGACTCCTCCATCCTTCCATCGCAAGAAGGTTTGTTGTGATTCCAAAGAATAGTCTCAAGAGCATGGAAGGGACATCACGTGAGGAAAGCTGGACTGTGCCATAGGAGGACATCAATCCAGCAGCAGGACTGGTATCTGCTCCTTTGTGTGAGGAAGAAAAGGTGGAACGCTGCCAGAGCCCAACAAAATGGCCTCCAGCTGGCTTCTAGTGTGCATATGTCTGACCAAACTGTCCAAATCAGACTCCATGAGGGTGGCATGAAGGCCCGACGACCTCTAATGGGACCTGTGCTCACAGCCCATCACCATGCAGCTCGATTGTCATTTACCAGGGAATACTACAAATCGACAGCTGTCACTGGTGCCTCTTTCTCTTCACAGACAAGCGCAGGTTCACACTGAGCACATGTGACAGACGTGAAAGATTTAGGAGATGCCATTGTGAACATTATGCAGCCTGCAACATCATCTAGCATGACCGATTTGGAGGTGGGTCAGTGATGGTCTGGGGAGGCATATCCTTGGCGGGTCCGCATACTGGGCAAAATTACCCTGAATTCTATTAGGTACCAGGATGAAATCCTCATAGACATTGTCAGACCTTACACTGGTGCAGTGGGCCCTGGGTTCCCCCTGGTGCAGGACAATGCTCTGCCTTCATGTGGCTAGAGTGTGTAGGTGGTTTCTCAATGATGAAGGCACTGATGCCATTGACTGGCCCGCACGTTTCTCAGACCTGAATTGAACCGATAAAGTCTAAGGCATTATGTATTGGTGCATCTGACGCCCCCAAGCAGTGCCACAGACTGTCCAGGAGTCACTGATATCCTGATCCAGGTCTGGAGGGAGAGGCCCCAGGACACCATCTACCATCTCATCAGGATCAGGCCCAGATGCTTTCAGGAGTGAATATGGGCACACGGGGGCCACACACACTACTGAGCCACAAGAGGATTTGCCGTGATGAAATTCATGCAAGTTGGATTACCCTGTGATTTCAATTTCTGACTTTGATTTTCAGTGTGATGTTAAATCAGCCCTCAATAGGTTGGGGATTTTGGTTTCCACTCACCTTTGTTACAGCATTTTGTTCTCAGCAAATTACACATTATTACGCGGTAAAGATTTGAAGACTTGAATATTTTATTCATTGAGATCCGATATGCGATTTAAGTGTTCCTTTGATTTTTTTTGAACAGTGTATATTTAGTTAAAAACAATAGCTACTTTTCCAATATAACCAACATAGCCAAATATTGGTCTTTAATTGAAATAGATTAATGTAATGCTAATGAGGATGGAGTTTAATATATTGAGGTTTCTGATATAAACAGTACTGGGGGCTCGGATTCTGACTGTTCTTTGATGATTGAATGATGGCAACTCATTTCATTGTTAAATTATGGAAAAATTGTGTACAATACATTTGAAATATAGTATTGTATTATGACATTATGATGTCCTCATTGTCTGTTAAAATCTGTCATTTTTTTGTAAAACAATAGGGCACCAACTAGGTCTGTGGATAGGGCCCCGTGACCTGTAAATCTGCCACTGTGCCGACAGCCGCACCGATCAATGCCTCATCACGTCAGCCCCTATACTCTCCTGCTGGCCAGTGGGAGTTGAAGTCTTCTCAGCGGCACTGCCATCATATGTTGAACAATGATAAAATAGCAACACCACGCTCTAAGAGAGCCTAACAAGACCAATGAATTTATTTCCCCATTTTCAGAGGCCCCAAAACAAACATTATGAACTGGGAACAATTTGTGGCTAGCCCTTCACTAGTCCCATCATGAATGCTGTCAGTACTACAGAATCACCAATCCACTCGTAGTCACCCTCTTCATGATGATGCTCAATGCCAACAAGCACACTAATTATTCTTCTAAGAAATTCTCACTGTTGAATCCTGTTGCACTCCCCTACCGCTGATGGTCTGTTGCCCCTCAAGTGTCTCCATCCAGACTGTACTTCATTACAATGTTTTCTCACAGAGAAAATAGGCACAGAGTAATTTAAAAAGCCGCAAACAAATTATCAACTTACTATTTATTGCCAAGAACCACCTCCAAACAATATAATGATTTTCAAGCTTTTAAGGAATAGGAATAACTGGAGCCCTCCATATTTAACACCTTGGTTTGTTCTCCACTACAACACTAAGAGATGGTGATCACTATGAAAGGCACTATAAAAAGAGTTAAGAAGTCAACAAATTCGAGTTACGTGAACTCTTACAATATTAATGTAACCTTTAAAAAGGACTTGTGGGAACAGAGCTGCGCACACAGGCTCTCAGTGTTCATTTAACACTTGTGATTTGTTTCTGTATCATTGTTTGCAAAAGCTGACCTAAAGGCTAAGATTTTGCTTCATAAAACACAAAGGTGACAGTTTACATGCTACGCAGATGCTCTCATACGATCTTGGGAGTCACTAAAGGTAGGAATAAGATTCTTTATAATGACACAACAACAGATGATGGTGATCCAACAACTAGAAATGACTCTTTATGAAAAAATACCCGGAAGTTGTACTGGATCACCACTGTCCACACCGCTGTCAAACAACATCCACAAACAAGTGAAATTAAGCGCATCTGAGTGGAGTTTGCGTGTTCATAACTCAAGGAGGTCCATAGAGAAGGTCAGAAGTCAAACTGTGGAGAATGAGGCTTTAACCTTTGTGAATGCCATAATGAAGGGACTGGCATCCTCTTGGAGACAGCTGGTGATTCCTTGCCTGGACAGGATTCCACAATAGAAGGATGTGGATGGACAAGTATACTGTCTGGGTTAGTTGTTGAAAAATTTCCTGGCCAGGAGACCAAATGGAAGGACACATGGAGACTACCTGGAATTATATATTCCTTCTACACATAGGGTGGCACCATCTTTCGGGTGGAACACCCATTTGTACACCCACGGGGTGTATTGGGAGCTGTTATCCTGATTGGGCAGCCCTATTGTGGTACTTGGGTGCCACTATGGAGAGCTGCAGAGGAGCACAACCGCTATTTAGGAGGGCTTCTGCCTGGCCATACTGTGGCAACGACAAAAAAGAAGCTGCCTGCTTCGCATCAGGGAGTCAGAGTCACAGAGGAGGAGGAGGAAAAGATGAAGGGGCTATTCCGATTATAATATGGTGCTGGACTGACTTAAACCTCTGGAGGTGATATTATAAAGTAATCAGTTTTTTTATCTAACCTTGAATCTCAATTGTATCTGGTGTATGGGGATATGGGGCACCCCCTAATGTGTATACCTTTTAAGATGAGAAAAGGTGATATAAGTGTTCAAAAGGGATAAATGGGGTATATCCGAGTTGTTATGTAAAATGCAATTCAAACAAATGTTAGGAAACCACATAGAAGAGTATATAAATGGAAGAAGCCAAGCAGCAGCAGCATCAAGAGTAGACCTTGAGTACCCTCAGACTTCTAAGGACACAGAATGACAAGCTGAAGAGATGCCTCAAAATAAGCGAGTTTTACATTTTTCTAATCTACACTCTGATTTATAAAATAATCTGAATAACTGGATGAAATGAAACCTTTCATGAATCAGAATTCAATAATTCTTCTTTACAAAAGCAAATAAATCTTTAAAGCCATTAAGCGGTGGTCATGCCAACTGTTTCCAATTCCTTACTTATTGATTCATTTCACTTTGTTTTCTGGTGAAGGATGCGGTGCCACCTTCCCAATCTGGACTGTGCAGGCCATCCACGCAACATTTTCCTGCTCCTCCTGCACAATTCCATGTACATGTCAAACTAACAGAAATATCTAATCCCTCCACTGTGTTCTGGCTCTGTCTGTACCCAGACCATACACACATGGGGCACCCTAACTACACGTGCCAGCTACCTTATTTGGCTCCTGTCAACTGTCCCATACTACGAGTACACATGAGAACTGAACAAAGGGTAAAAAAAAAAAATATAAATAGATAAACGCTGATTAGATTTCTAAGAAATTCTCCTCATGGGAATTCTCCTGCACTCCCCTTTCTTGCTGGTGGGCTGTTGCCACACAACCGTCTATCTCCAACCGGCCTGCAAAAAGCTTCCTGTAATTCACGACAATATTTTCTCATAAATTCAGTAATAGGCACCGAGTCCAAAATCTCTTAGCAGGAACCTTACTTTAGATGCTTATTTCTACAGTGGCATGCAAAACTTTGGGCCTAACTAGCTTAAAATGGCCGTTACTGTGAAAAGTCAATTGAGCAGAAGATGAACTTGGAGTATCAAGTCCAACAATGCGGCTCAGGGGGCAAGAACGGACCTTTTGCAAAGTCAAGAAACATGGAGCTACTTTCACCACGTTCACCAGACCCATGGGGACCAACACAATCCTCATAGCCAGCCCTGTCAGTGCCAGTGGTCACACTGAAATCACCCATGACCAGAGGAATGTCACCTTGCAGGCACCCATTAACCACTGAGTGAAGATAAACATAAAATGTCTCCCTCACCGAGACATCACTCACCTCATTCAGAGCATACACTGAGACAACAGACAAGGCACCGAGACAGTGCTTTACTCTGAGCATTATAATATGCTTGTTGTCTGATGTCGCTCCTTCCACCATCCGAAGGAGCAGATCTGCTACAGCAACAGCTACTCCCTGAGCATGACAGCCATCAGAGCGACCAGGCCAATAAAAGGTGTACCCACCTACAGAGATCTGGCCAGTCCCAGGTCTACGCACCCTCAGAGAGTGTCGCCACTGAAATGTGGAGTTTACGAAGCTCCTCCGACAGCAGAAGACGACGATCATCATGCCGGAGAGACAAGACAGTCTATGCTTCTACCTGGATGGGTCACATCAAACTGGGACCCAAGTGCTACCGCGCAGTGGGCAACGCCTCAGCACCACACCAGTTCTGATCCCAAACAGGCCCGACTCCATTTGCTCACCCAACGGTGTTGACTCTTCCGGAGATGAGGCTCCCGAGGGTTTTCTCCCATCCCCTTCAAAATGTGAGCAGCCTTCCTATGTGTGTCTGCAGCAGGGCTACTCCCACGGAGAGAAGAAAGGAGTCCTTTATGTCATCTCAGTGCTGCATAATTTTTCTTTTTTTTTTTTTTTTTTTTTTAAAATGGTGGCTAGAGTGTCAATCTTGCCACCAAACCTCATGATTTCCCTGCATGCTGAAGAATTACTTTGCAGGCTGGATGCAGTTTAACAGAGACCCAGGACAAAGACATAAAGACAAATGTGACACTAGTTCAAGAAACTGCAAGTTTGAAAAAATCCCTCAAATCCAATTTTTTAGGATCTTTTCTAGGGGTACCAACTAATGTGTTCAGGCCATTTCAAAATATCTTTGTAGAATAAGCAATAATTGATCTCCTGTCACACTTGCTTTGCTTTACTTTACAAAGGCATGCAGGTCTACCTGGGACAATTACTTTTCATTTAATCACTTTTAGGGGGGTGATTTTCAATCAGCTGTAAAGGGACCAACACATTTGTCCACGTCTGTAAGAAACCTCACACTATTGCAGACCATTGTGTCTTGCCTTGTACAATGATGTATGTGCTCAATTTCTATCCGAGTCTGCTGCCAGCAAACGAAAACATATTCCTCTCTGCACTCTCTTCAGTTACCTCTGATTTTGACAGACTTGTGAAAATCGGACAAGTCCAGTATAGCTATTAAAAAGACAAATGAACGCTAAATGTCATCTTTCATGTACAATGTATTTAAATGCTGAATGTGATTTTTGTTATTTGATAATGTGAGGCCATTCAAGGAAAAAAATATTAGCTAGTTTACATTAAAATTACTGTCGATAAAGGGTCATCACCGAACACAACTTGATAAAAGTGGGCTCCAGGGCCAAAAGTGTTGAGAACATCTGTTTTAAACTGTGGCAGGGTGTATGGGATGACAGTTTCTAGCCTTCATGTTCTGTCGTAGAGGCCGGTGTCTTGGCAAATGGCTCTTTGATTGATTACTTTAACATTGTTTTTAACACAAGCTAATCATTTTCTCATTTTTTTTTCTCCAATCCATTTTCATATTTCCTCATAACAATGCATTGCATTTCTACATCAAAAGCATTCTGTGTCAGTTTGTTTTTGGTGAGCAAGTGCTCATTGTAATTTAATACAGTAGATAACACTCAACGTGTTTTCCTTAGAAACAATGAAAGCCACTAACACTAACAATAACACAACTTCCTAACGCTAACCCCGACGCCACAAAAGGAATTCTGTTGGAAGAGAAGAAACACAAAACAGGGTGTGTATGAGTAAAACCCAGGAGGGAAACACAACCTCACCACAAACGACTAAAGGAACTGCTTATTGACTTTCACCGAAACCAAACAGCGTCTATGTCTGGTCACTATTCAGGGAGTGGATAAAGAGGGGGTCCACATTAATGACAGGTTGGACTGGCCTCATAAAACAGAGGTACTAGAGAAGAAAGGGCAGAGAAGGCTCTTCTTCCTTAGGAGACTGTGTTCCTTTAATGTGGGAAGTGACATCCTTCACATCTTTTACGACTCTGTGATGGCTGGTGCAATTTTCAGTGCCATGGTGTGCTGGGCCAGTAACATCACTTCAAGAGAGGCCCACCAAATCAACAAACTAATTAAAAGGGCAGGCTCAGTTATGGGACACACTCTGGACCCCCTAGATGTCATAGTGGAGGAAAGAATTAAAAGAAAACAGTGTCATTATGATCAATGCTTCACATCCTCTCTCTGACACCCTAACACTGAGGGACTTTCAGATAAAGTGGGTGAAGAGACGCTACAGGGGCTCCTTTATAACAATAGCAATATGTCTCCATGATACTTCACTGGGACTGCCATTCAGAAGTTTTCTTCCTTTTAAATTTTCTTTCTCTTTAGTTTCTCTGGTGTGTTTTTAGACCACAGTGTATGTGCATATTTATTTATTTATTTATTTATTTACGTGTGTATTTATTTAAAGAGCTTCTATAAAAGGCCAAATTTCTCCATGGGTACAAATAAAGTTCTATTTTGATTAAACATAGATGTAACTTCAATGGCAGTTCACAGACTGAATTGCCTCTTCTAATCAAAAGGTTTTATATGTCCCAATGACTGCAGCTGCTGCTTGACATAAATGTCTCTACTGCTAACAATGCCATTTAAAGGGGAGTGTTGTGTTGGCCCATGCTGCCATCCATGAGCTTAGTAAGTGTGACCCTGTGAGGATTTTCCACTTGCGGTACGGTAAAGAAATATAAATCTTGAAGACATTTGTTTAAACAGTTTTGTTTAGCACTTGTTAGAATAATAAACCAGACCCTTGACTTGGTAGAATGGAAACATCACACCAACACTGCAATGGCCTTTCACCTTTAGCCGATTTATTTGGGACACAGAGTCACAGAACTCGGGAGCTTAAAGGCAATTGGCAAGCTCCCCGGCACTTGGGATGAGTGAACATCATTGCAGTGGGCCCTGGTGATTTTAGACTCAAAGTTAAAAATAAATCACATTTAGTATTTTAACCCAGAGTTTCATGTGGTCATTTCCATTTCCAAAATGTTGGACAAATCTACAGTGCACACTGAAACTTTGTTTATTGTACACATCCATCTATTTTCATAATTAAGGTCATATGGGCTAGAGCATTGGGCATTTCACATTTTTTTTAACACTGTTTTAAATTTAGGACTCACTTTCATAATATTGTGGCCTCTAGAAGTGCCACCAAGCTAGAAACACCTGATACAACCACTTCATACACAGTTCCAGGGTAAAATATTAGTTTATTAAATAACAATACTTTAGTGTGTTCAGTCTAGCACAATGCACAGTGATAAATGCTTTCCTTCACTCCTCCTTTATGAGTGTCATCCAACTCCTCATGACTGATTCCACATTTGAAGTGAAGTGTCTTCTTTTATGTTGGATCCAAGAGTACTTCTGGTACCTTATCACTGGATGACAGAAGCACTTCTGGGTCATGCAGTAGTCTCACAAAACAGGGAGGTTTTCACCTGTCAGAGCCCTCTGGCAGCACATAAGGACACTGACAGAGATTACAAATCCCATGTAACTCTGCGATTATCCATACTGAGACCATGCCAGAGGAACATAGCCATCTATCATACAAGGAAAGCAACTGCTCTTGAAAAACAGTCTCCCCCAGTCCATCCATTAATCTTTCACCCCGACTGAGACAATAATTGAGAACTTTTCAAGCTGGAGTTACGGCTCCATGTATAGTGTCCAGGGTGCCAGTCAATCCGTTAGGATCTCTTGCCAGGAAGGGAGGACAGTATAATGGAAGGACTGGGAGAGCTATGCTATGCAGCGTATACAATAACAACAAGTAATAATTCTTTAAATTTATATGGCACTGTACTTCCCTGACACACTAAAGGGCAGAATCCATGCATCGCTTCTCCTGTTTTCCAGGCCATGGGGTAGGCTGGGAATCGTAGTCTCATGGGACAGTCCTGCCGGGTGTCATGAATGCTGCCAGGGGGAGCTGCAGGGATGGACCATCCCTACATTATGACACTTCCACCTGAACCAGAAGTACTTCATCTGGAGTTAAAAGCAGCCTTGCACTTTACCTCGGAGTGTCAGAGTCAGGAGGAAGAGGAGTCGGGATGAAGAGAAGAATGAGGAAGGATTCTCCAGCCCTTTGTATACAGTGTTATGTAAAGGTACCTGGTATAAATAAATTATATTTGGATCCATGACTGTGTTCATGTCAGTGGTGTCCAGGTTTTGGGACTCTGTGACACCCTGTGTCTTCTTTAATGTCTATCTTGTGTATATAAATATATAATTTCATTAATATGCATTATGTATCAGCAGGCAGGGCAAGAAATCCCAATTGTATAGGTCCATATACACTTGAATGCTGTAAATTTCCAACATTTTTTTAGCATTTTTCAAGCTTTTTAATGTCATTTTGCATTGACTTTAAGGAAAGACGCAAACATGTCCTAAATACAATCCAATAACAGAGACACATGAATAAGGTGATAATTTAGTTTCAATGCAGTTATTTCTAAAAGATATTATAAAAGCATATGCTCTTGTGGCATATACAGACACATACCACAGGGTAAATGCCCCCTCTAGCCTTATCAGCAACCTAAGCTTTTCCTAGATGGTCTACCATCCAAAGACTGGCCAGGCCTGAACATGCTAAGCTTCAGGTGGATGACCTGTTCTAAAGTGCATGTGAACTTTGGGAGAAAAACGCACTACTACCCCCTCAGAACTAACAGCACTCATGTGGTGATGGTGGACAGTTTCAAATACCTCTCTGTTAACATCATGGAGGACCCGACCTGGTGCAAGCACATTGGGACCTTGATGAAGAAGTACAGTATGACTGCCTGAAGACCAGTTCAGAGAGACTGAGGAGAAGCTTCTGACCACAGCCCATCAACATGTTGAATATGGAAAGTGTCCACAACTACGTGACCCTACTGTTAAGAACTTAATGCAACAGAGTTAAGCTATTCATTTAGTTAGAATTTATTATTTATCACATATTAGTAACTCTATTAATGATTTTTAATATTTATAAAGTGATCTATTATTGTTATTGTCCCTTTATATTCTGCTACCATAATGAAAAAGCTTTAATTCATATAAAATGTAAACAAGCAAACCTGAAAGCAGATGCCTGGCTGGGTAAGGTTACTAATGTTCTTGGGCCTGAAGTAAAAAGTTACAGACTGCCATTTTTGAGGGTTCTGAACAATCATTTTATTAATAGACTCGCCAAGGGGTTATGTAAAATCACCACAATCATCAATCTATTAGAACTGATGGTTTATTGAAAAGCATCAAAGCCAAGGCAGGGAAACGGCCAAAGATGGTGTGCCAGAGTTTCCAGTTAATCATAGGAGGAAAACCTACACAAGTACAAGAACACGCAACTGACTGATAGTAGGCAGGCCGGGATATGAAGCCAGTCAGAGGTGAGCATGTGTAACACTAACCACTGTGTCACTGTGCCCCATTGTCATTAAACTTGCATGCCAGAAAAACTGTCGAGGGGTACAGCACGCCACCAAAACAAGTCACTCCATAGACCCTCTCTGCCTTAACTCACAGCAGAAAGAGAAAAATTTCAAAGCAGGCCCTTCTTACATGGACGCATCCTATTTAGTGCCAACTTTCCAAAAAACAAGTTTAGTGAACTTCAGATGACTTGAATCGCCTTGAAATTAGGAGACAGATTTGGTCAGTAGAAATAAAACGGGTAAATGAGGTTTGGAAAAACCTGTCAGACTGAAAGCTTGAAGTCATACAAAATAATCCACAGTGTACTATCAAGCACCGTGATTTATTACTGTGTCCTCACCTGGCTGCAATCTCATAAATGAGCCATCAAGCAAGCAGCGAATAGAAATAAAAAATTAAGTAAACTCTCTTAAACAAATCAAAGCACATCGCATGAGGCAGTGGCCAAAGAGTTTGCAGGCATCTCCTACACAGGAATCTGTGAGAGCAAGAAACAGGATTCTGCCCTATCAATACATCTTTATTTCATATAGTAGTTTTCATTGAACATTGTATTTATCCAATTGGCATCAGGGTACAAGACCACAGTTAGTCTGACGAAGAAAAAAAAAAAACACACCACCAGCTGCACCCCCAACTCCCCAAACATACAAATGGGCTCTTTATTTTATAAAGCATATTCACAGTTCAGTGTCTAATCTCCTAAGATACACTGCCTACCCAAAGTCACTCTTCACTTCTTTCTATTTCTGGGGGCCCATTTATGATTACTGCACCTCTGCTCCCGCAGAGGCTTTCCAACCCATGTAGATCATCAAACCCTGAGGTAGAAATTGTCCCATTTCCCCCCCCCCCCGCACTGCTAATACCAGCGAATTTCAACAGGATGGCAACAGTAGAACACCAAGTGCCAATTCTGAACATTACATTTATATTTAGATGCTCTGCACTAGTGTAATTACATGAATATCAGCACAGGAGATCCTGCATGTTCAAGTGTTCAAATGACTAGTTTTGCATGTGCTATCACCACAAAGGCCAGACACTGGGCAATTATAGTGACTTCAGGGGTAACTGTGAGTGACATGTGCTTGTGACAAGTGTAATAACCAATAATGGGGCTCCTGTCATGAGACTAAATGGTAAATCTGACATACCTGTATAATGGTGGCCATGGATGCCAATTTGACTCAAACATGATGAGGGGGAATTATAGGCTACAACAAAAATAAAGTCATGACCCAACTAACAACTTCGTGTTTTCATGACAATAAATGAAATCAAAATGCTGCTGTAAGCAGACACATTACAGTAATATTTTTATTAAAGGATTATTATTCTATAGCTGTGGCCAAAAGTTTTGAGCTCCATGAGATGGAACTACGTGCCATAAGGCAAAAGTGATAACTAAGTGGCTTGGGGAACAAAACATCAAAATTTTGGGTCCATGGCCAAGAAACTCCCCAGACCTTAATCCCACTGATAACTTTTAGAGCGGGTGGACAAAAAAAAAAAAAAAACAAATTCTGACAAACTTCAAGCATTGATTATGCAAGTATGATCTGCCATCAGTCAGGATTTGGCCCAGAAGTTGATTGACAGCATGCCATCGTGAATTGCAGAGGGCTTGAAAAAGAAAGAAGGGCCACTGCAAATATTGACTCTTTGCATAAACTTAATGTAATTGTCAATAAAATCCTTTGAAACATCTGAAACGCTTGTAATTTTACTTCAGTATACCACAGAAACATCTGACAAAAAAGATCTAAAAACACTGAAACAGCAAACTTTGTGAAAATAAATATTTGTGTCACTCTCAAAACTTTTGCCTACGGCTGTATTTCATATATTATTAATTTATGTGATGTATGTATTATGATAATGTGAGGTTAGGTTATATCAGGTCAGATGTATACTTGACGTGCCATTTGCAAAAGTGACACAAAGGCATGTCCTTACATGCTGCTGGTGTGTGGAATGCAGTGTTGCAGATGCGGCATCATATATCCAAAGTTGGCGTGGCAAAAATGTCAGACACAGAGGCACAAAACCCCCCCCTCCCTTAATATACTGTGGGATGCAAAAGTTTGGGCAACCTTGTTAATAGTCATTATTTTCCTGTATAAATCGTTGGTTGTTACGATAAAAAATGTCAGTTAAATATATCATATAGGAGACACACACAGTGATATTTGAGAAGTGAAATGAAGTTTATTGGATTTACAGAAAGTGTGCAATAATTGTTCAAACAAAATCAGGCAGGTGCATAAATTTGGGCACCACAAAAAAGAAATGAAATCAATATTTAGTAGATCCACCTTTTGCAGAAATTACAGCCTCTAAACGCTTCCTGTAGGTTCCAATGAGAGTCTGGATTGTGGTTGAAGGTATTTTGGACCATTCCTCTTTACAAAACATCTCTAGTTCATTCAGGTTTGATGGCTTTCGAGCATGGACAGCTCTCTTTAACTCACACCACAGATTTTCAATTATATTCAGGTCTGGGGACTGAGATGGCCATTCCAGAACGTTGTACTTGTTCCTCTGCATGAATGCCTTAGTGGATTTTGAGCAGTGTTTCGGGTCGTTGTCTTGTTGAAAGATCCAGCCCCAGCGCAGCTTCAGCTTTGTCACTGATTCTAGGACATTGGTCTCCAGAATCTGCTGACACTGAGTGGAATCCATGCGTCCCTCAACTTTGACAAGATTCCCAGTCCCTGCACTGGCCACACAGCATGATGGAACCACCACCATATTTTACTGTAGGTAGCAGGTGTTTTTCTTGGAATGTTGTGTTCTTTTTCCTTCATGCATAACGCCCCTTGTTATGCCCAAATAACTCAATTTTAGTTTCATCAGTCCACAGCACCTTATTCCAAAATGAAGCTGGCTTGTCCAAATGTGATTGAGCATACCTCAAGCGGCTCTGTTTGTGCTGTGGGCGGAGAAAAGGCTTCCTCTGCATCACTCTCGCATACAGCATCTCCTTGTGTAAAGTGCGCCGAATGGTTGAACGATGCACAGTGACTCCATCTGCTGCAAGATGATGTTGTAGGTCTTTGGTGCTGGTCTGTGGGTTGACTCTGACTGTTCTCACCATTCGTCGCTTCTGTCTATCCGAAATCTTGCTTGGTCTGCCACTTCGAGCCTTAACTTGAACTGAGCCTGTGGTCTTCCATTTCCTCAATATGTTCTTAACTGTGGAAACAGACAGCTTAAATCTCTGGGACAGCTTTCTGTATCCTTCCCCTAAACCATGATGGTGAACAATCTTCGTCTTCAGGTCATTTGAGAGTTGTTTTGTGACCCCCATGTTGCTACTCTTCAGAGAAAATTAAAGGAGGAGGGAAACTTACAATTGACCCCCTTAAATACTCTCTCATTATAGGATTCACCTGTGTATGTAGGTCAGGGGTCACTGAGCTTACCAAGCCAATTTGAGTTCCAATAATTAGTTCTAAAAGTTTTGGAATCAATAAAATGACAACGGTGCCCAAATTTATGCACCTGCCTGATTTTGTTTGAACAATTATTGCACACTTTCTGTAAATCCAATAAACTTCATTTCACTTCTCAAATATCACTGTGTGTGTCTCCTATATGATATATTTAACTGACATTTTTTATCGTAAGAACCAACAATTTATACAGGAAAAAAATGACTATTAACAAGGTTGCCCAAACTTTTGCATCCCACTGTATGTCAATGATAAAACAGATTAATGACATTCCAGTTGGAACCATTTGCTGTCATTAACACTCAACCAGGGCTGTTTCTGGGCATAGGCGGTCTAGGCAAGTGTCTGGTGGTCAGGGCACATTACTTTTGCCCCATGTAGAGATTCCTATTTTTATTTTGTTTAGTAAAATCTGTCTGGACCGGAACATTATGAAATGTTTAAACTGTGACCCTCAGCAGCGGTTGCACAGTCTGCACTATGCACAGCACAACCTGTTGCTCAGAAATGGCCCTGGGCGACATGGCTTGTTTTTTTTAAACAATATAGACCTATGAACACCTGGACTCGGATGTCTGATTATATTATTTTTCATAATAGTGATGTTCAGTCTTAACGTTTAACAACGTTTTTCTGATTCAGGATAGATATGGATACACAATTATTTTTTGTATTTGAATCATTTGTAAATTAATTTGAGCAGTCAAAAAATGATCTGGGGGTGCTCTCCCCCAGGGATCAAGGACCATCCGGTTGCCCAGGGAAAACAAGTGCCGCTCTCCTGGTCCCTCTTTCCTCAAGGCGTCCCGGCGGGGCAAGGCTCCTGGCCGTCTATCACAGTAGCAATGAGTAATATTCAAAAACAACAATGGTAATGAAGTCTAAATATATGTATTTGTACAGAATGCAAAAATATGTTTAATAATAGCATTTTATGGAATCGTGCAGTTAGAAATTAAGTCCAAACAGGCTTGTGATGGCTCGCTCGATCGATAGATAGATAGATAGCTCGATAGACAGATAGATATGTACCCAAGGGAAAATTTTAAATGTACAGAAGCTCCCATAAATAAACAACCACCCCCATTGCCTCCACCAAAAACACATAAAAACTGGTTGGCAGTAAAAAGAGGTCAGGTCTGCTCAGGTTGTATCACAGGTTTATCTTTAAAGTCATTAATATTTGGATAGAGCAAGTCCAGCCAGTAGTGTCCATGAATTCAACATGCCTAATAAATACTTGATCTCTTGTGTGAAATCCCGAACATTCAGAATTATTCATCACTAGCAAAATACCCGCGCTTCGCAGCGGCGAAGTACTGCCTTAAAATTTTTATTAAGAAGAAAATTAAACCTTTTTAAACTGAGGGAAAATATACCAATAATTATTTGTTAAGGATCTCTTTGTATGCCACATTGTCATTTCGGCCCTCCGGTTGTAATATGACCAAGCTGTGCACTGAGCTTACTCTTGAGGATGCAACGTACAGTTGGCCATGTAAAAAGTAATCTTGTTTCAAATCTCACAGCTTGGATTGCTGCTGTCACAATCAGTTTGAGTTTCATGGTTTGTTTCAATTACGTCAGTATTTCCAGGACTTGTGTTGAAGTGACATTCGGCATCTGTCAAGCGTTGTAAGCATGCAACCGGTTTCATCGATAATTTCACATCCAGCCTTTGAGAGTTTAAACATTCATAAACATCAAAGTGTCCATTACTGAAATCGTCACCTGTGAATCTAAGATGTTTAAGAGACATTGGCGGTTGTCGAAAGGTGTAATATATTTGGCCATTTCGGTACACTTGAAAGCGACAACCGAACAATTCAGCGGCAGCCATCAACTCACATGCAGAACCATAGGTAAAGGGCTTAAGCATTTCACTCTTCTAGTGCTCCTGTGTAGTATAATTATCTCCTGTACCATCATCAGTCCACACCTTGAACCTGTCCCAGTCATTCAATACATAAGACACAATGTTCCTCCAAATATCAAGAGTGAGCCTGATATGGCCGTGCAATACAGTGGTGTGAAAAACTATTTGCCCCCTTCCTGATTTCTTATTCTTTTGCATGTTTGTCACACAAAATGTTTCTGATCATCAAACACATGTAACCATTAGTCAAATATAACACAAGAAAACACAAAATGCAGTTTTTAAATGATGGTTTTTTATTATTTAGGGAGAAAAAAAATCCAAACCTACATGGCCCTGTGTGAAAAAGTAATTGCCCCCTGAACCTAATAACTGGTTGGGCCACCCTTAGCAGCAATAACTGCAATCAAGCGTTTGCAATAACTTGCAATTAGTCTTTTACAGCGCTCTGGAGGAATTTTGGCCCACTCATCTTTGCAGAATTGTTGTAATTCAGCTTTATTTCTCTTTTGAATTTTCTTGAAGAATAAAGGAGTCAGATTTTAGCAAAATTGGTCCACTGGGAATCCAGTTTTGTGTGGACAAATAGCAGGGGTTTTTCACATTTTACGTGAATTCACCTAAACATAATTGCTTTTTCGATGGAAGGGAAAGTGACTTGGAAAATGTCAGTATCAGTAGTGGGGAACTGACAAAGCCTTAGCTATGAGGGGGACGTGATTTCTGCAGCAGAATGCACTGGTCATGTGAGGCCTCAGTGGATGCAGTGTCTTACCAGAATCAGGACGTCTTGAAAATAACTGATTTAAAAGATAGAACCACATCGTAGTTCTGGCCACTGCTACTCCCTAGTGACTCAGACAGATAATGTTATGGAGGAATAAAGTTTTGATTTTGGTGGAGAAAGAGAGTAAACACTTTCTCTCACTCAGTGGGGTCCCCACGACAGAACCTGAGTCAATGCCACAGTAAGTCTGTCCAGTCATCCTTTTCCTTTACCCCATCTAACTGCATGCTTGCAGTGAGTAGAGCTGCCACCTCACAAACACATCATCCTCAGTCTAAATCCTGAGAAAATTTATTGTCTATTCTCCCAGAGTCTACATGGTTTTTCATCCCACACCCCTCTGAAGGCCAACATGTTAAACGAATTGACAATTTTATATTGGCGCTAGAGGATTGTGGGTATTTAACATGTGTAAGTAGGCCCTATAAATGAACTGGCAACCTGTCCAGCAGCTATTCTCTACCTTGTGCCCAATGCTACCAAAGACAGGCCCCGTGACCCAAAATTTGATTAAGTGAGTTTGACAATGTTTTGTTGCTTTGAGGTATAATCTTGTTAACCATGTAAAGTGCCCTCAAGGATGTTGTATAAAATCTACCTATGCACAGAATCTCTCATTACATGCATGCAGAGTGGTTTCAAGTCCAAATTCCAACTGTTGTAGGTCAAACAAATTCTGAAAAGGATCATTCTATAAATGAAGGATATCAGTTTCATTTGGATAGAAGACATCCAAGACCATATCAGCTACATGTACTTTCTTTAAAAAAAAAACAAAAAACTGTTGCATAACAAATACATGCCATCAAGCCCACACAAGTAAAGAACCTTGTAATAAAAATCAGGTCAAAGAAAGGAATCATGGGTTCTTTATGTACTAGCTGCACGGATCTGGCATTAGTGCGAAGTTTATCATATGGTGCTGTGCCAAAGCCAAAAAAGCATGTGATACGTATTCTGTTCAATCACAATATTAAGCCCTTGTGATTAAGAATTTTCATGAGGTGTTGCTAAAACAAGGACAAACAAGATCAAACATTTTCTGCAATTAAGCAATAAACACACACCTGGATTGATTTTCCTAGTTCAATAACATTTGCCATAACCAAATAAATTTAGCCCAAAAGTATTCAACAAGTGAACATTATTCTAATGTGCTGGTTTTTATTTTATGATTTACAGCCTAAAGATGACTACTGTTATAAACTGAGAGAACCAAAAACCAAAAATGTCCACTAAGAGGGTGATTTACTGTCAAACCCTGGAATGAGAAACAAATAATAAGAGGAAAGAAATAATATGGTGTCACACTTGACTCTTCAAATTGTGATCTTCTAGAGGCCAAAATGCCGAACTGTGATGCCCACGGTTGTGTCAGAACTTTCCATAAAAGTCCAGACAGACTCAATTAATGGATCGGGGGCAGAGATTTAAGGGCTGTTCATGAAACTCTAAATCCTTAAGAAGACTAAAGATATAATTAGAGCTCTACCAGAGTTTATTCTTTATCTTGTAAGGTTTGTATTTGCTTCAGATGCATCCCCATTTTATAGCACAGCCACCATGATGTTATACGTCACATAGCTTGTACACCAAGTACCCAGCGACAAGCATTTTCAAAATGACTAAGCTTTCCAATATGGTGGTGCATATGACATTAGAAAAGACTCCACATTATCAACTAATACAACAACCAATATAACCTGAATGATGTGACGGCAGCCATTTTTGCACCAGTATACTAATCACACATGAGCTGTTAGACATTGAAGAGGTGAGAGAGATAGCCTATTGGAGACAGGGGATGATTAGGGGGCCAAAATGACCAGGCCTTGGAAGGCAATTTATCTAGGACATCGGGATACACTCTACTCTTTATGAAGAATGCCCAGGGATCTTTAATGACCACAGAGATTCAGGACCTTGTTTTTAAGTGTAAATACAGAATCATAATAAAATAAAAAGTGTATTTTCACAAAAATGCTCTGTCACACTATGAAGTTCAGAACAGCATAAAAGGCATAAAGGACTTGCCAAAAAGGGATTCTAACATGAATCCAAGGAAAGGTCAAAAAAGACAGCAGAAGACCGAAAATCCAGAAATCTGACAAATCAAAGAATAACCATTAAAACAAGTAAACTCAATGATTCCAAAGAACATTCACAACAAACCACCAAGAACTGTGGGAGACCCTCTGGATTGATAGGGCGAAGGGCAGTTCCTGGCAATGACTGGCGGGTGACCCCAACTCTTGGTGGACCACCCACAAAACAAATGAAACATAGCACAGACATAAAAAAACAAAGCAGACAATAAACAAGAGTAACATTAACATAAGAAATATGTCCATGTTGGCACCTTTAATAACTCAAAATCAAAAAAAGACATCAGACAGGGCCGTGAACTTCATCCCAATATAACAACTAGAGAACCACACTGTTTGTTCTCATTTGATCAAACAAATTATATAATCACTCCATTTCATAATCACTCTCATGCAGGTACAGTACATGCAGGTGTTTCCATCCACCTTAATAAAAGGATGACTGTCTGTGTGTCTCTCTGTGTCCCAGTCTGGTTGCTAGGTCTCTGTCATTCCAAAAGATGGCACATCACCAACACTTTAAGTAATAAAATCCACTGCATTTGTCATTCCAATAGAGGGCGCATTGCAAACAATAACACTGCTTTTACAAATGGGCCCCCCTTACACAAAAAGTAAATCTACTTCTTGTTAGTTTCCCTGCATTTGCTAGAATTTAGAAGGGGAAAAAAAAAAAAAAACAGTATCCAGAAAAAAAAAATAAAAAAATACAGTACACACATACTCCACAGAGACAAAGGATCCTGGATTTGAACCCATAGTTTGAAATTGTGAGGCAGTACATTGGCATCACAATTAAATGTCAAGCCATCTAAGAACTCTGTTTTAATAAACTGAAATCTTGGGATTTATTCCAGTTTAAACAGTCGATTAACATTTTTTTATCAGCTCTTTAATGTAATAACTGTGTTATCTCACAGCAAAAGGAAATCATAGCCCTTTAGATGTTTTTACAAAGATTTTTTGCCGTGCCCACTTATTACTGAAACACTCAATCTCCCAAGATGACACCCTAACTTTACACTGAATATAAAACAATGTGCTACTTAGAAGCTCTCTGTGGACAGCTTCAATTCAATCATTCATTATTCTATATTCTGTCTTTTGCATAAAACAATAAAACATGCATTACAATACCCGTTGTGAGGGACAAATGGGTGTCCCTGCTGGGATGGACTCTGCTCCCTTACCTGGCGGGGGGAGGGGGGAGATTGGGGGCATAAGAAGATGCTGCAGCAGCAGCAGCTACAGCAAGGTTTGTGTCCCAGCAACCCTGAAAGGACATACAGATTGAGCTTGTGTATCAGGAACGCCAAGACAGTGGGTGACTACCTGCTATGGGCAGAGCGTTGCCCCATACACTGGGTGGCAGCATCCCATCTGCAGGGACCCAGTATGGACACCCGCAGGGCAGTATAGGAGTTGGGTCCCAGGGGCTTGTCCTGCTGGGTTCTGTGGGGGCTGCCAGAGGAGCTGTGGAATACCGACGGCAAAAGAACTGTTGGTGACCTGCCAGACCTGGAATAACAGATTGATTACTAGAAATATTCTCTCGGGTCTGGAGTTAAAAGCTGGCCCTTAACTGTGAATGCTGAGTCGAGTGAAGACTGTGAAGTTGGAGTCCCAGGTGGATGAGGGAGTGTGTAGTGTAGTACAGAAGGTATTGTTGCCATTAAAACAGCCTAATTGAACTTGAAATTTGGTGGTGCAATTGTGTCTGTGGTTTGGGGTGCTGATACACCCCCTGGAGGCCACATACCTGTTTTGTGCAATGAAGGCTTGAGCAGCAGCAGCACCAGGCACAAGACAAAAACCAATCCTGGATGGCATGCTGCTCCAACAGGGAACATTCATTCACCTTAAGTTATTAAAATCACAAATTATCCTAAATCACGCACTTGCCTTAAGTCATTTGGGATACCATGTGGAAGGACACAGGCAGAGGACCCTTGACTTCAACCGAGAGTCTGAAGCTGTGAGGTAGAAGCAGCAATCACTGCAATACCTCAACCCATAATTACATATAATAAACACTTTTAAATGGCCCAGTGATTTTACAAAGCAAACGCACCAAAGCTTTCATATGTTCTCTTTCACAACAGGATTTGTTTTAAAGCCATCAGACCTTTTGCACTTTTAATTATTAAACGAAAAGACAAGCTCATCCAAAACAAACATCTAAATAACTGTTATAACCTGCCAGAAATGGAATGCTTAAAAACACAACTTGAATCCAAAACTTGGATAAAAATGGGGAAAACTGTTAACATTAACCAGATAAACATGTAGCACAAAAGAAAAAATTGAATTCAAAGCCAAAACATACCACATTTACCGTGCACGCTGCATACCACTGAATGAGAAGCAAATAAAGACGGGGAAAACAAATTATGGCATTGCACTTGACTCTTCAAATTATGATCTTCTAATGGACAAGATGCTAACTGTGATGCCCAGATTAGTGTCAGAATTTGCCATAAAAGTCCAGATGGACTCAATTTATGGATCAGGAGCCAGAAATTTAAGGGCTGTTCATGAAATTCCGAGTCCTTAACCAGACCATGGATATAACCAGAGCTCCATCACTAGAACAATGTTCAAAACTTTCATTAAAAAGCTGATTTTTTTTTTTTTTTTTTTTATAAATCTTGTAAGGTCTGGATTTGTTTCCAGGTGCAGCCACCACAATGTTACACAAAATGTAGCATGTGCACCAAGTGTCCAGTGACAAGTGTTTTTTTAAAAAAAAAAAAAAAAAAAAAGAGAGACCAAACTGTCCAAAAAGGTGGTGCTTATGACATAGCAAAGACTCCATGTTGTTTTGTAATTAATATAACAAAAATGATTTATTTTATGAAATCCTGACAGATGTCATTTTAACAGCCACAACTGCCTTATTATTAAAGATGAGAACATCTGTATTTACACGTTTCACAAGCTACTATGCATCAAAGTGGCAAGAACAGCAATAATAATAATACTTTACATTTATATAGCGCTTTTCTCACTACTCAAAGCACTTTACATAGTAAGTGGGCAGTCATTTCAACCACCACTAATGTGCAGCATCCAACTGGATAACGTGATGGCAGCCATTTTTGCAAATGAGAGACTGGGAGTGATTAGGGGGCCAAAATGACTAGGCCATGGTGAGTAATTTAGCCAGGACATTAGTATACACCCTGCTCTTTACAAAGGATACTCAATAATTTTTAATGACCACAGAGAGTCAGGACCTCAGTTTTAAGTCTCATCCAAAGGACGGCGCCAGTTTTATAGAACAGTGTCCCCATCACTGCACTGGGATCCACACAAAGACCACAGAGTAAGCAACCCTTATTGGTCTTGCCAACACTTCTTCCAGTAGCAACCCAAGCTTTTCATGGCTGGGCCAAACATGCTAAGCTTCAGGTGGATGACCTGTTCTAAACTGCAGGTGGTATGGTTGCTGGCATAAAATATAAAAAAGGCTTACTGTAATATTGATTAACACGAAAGTTTCATTTGTCTATCCATTCCCTGAACTCATTTGAGTTGCTTTTAGTGTTACCTCTAAATTATTTGGTGTGAACCCTGGCCCAGAAGATGCTCATGATACACATCCATGCTACTCATTCCAGGCCACCATAGTGTCACCAAGCATCCATCATATCTAACCAGGACATCCTTGGTATACGAGAGCAAAACCAGAAGAAAACTGACTCAGATACTAGGAAAGCATGTTACCAATGCATAGGCAGTGGCCAAGGCAGTTTCTGAACCCTGTAGGCAGGAACTGCAAGGCAGTGTCACTGAGCATGAAAGGTCTCATACAATACATCCAAGTCCACTTATGGGACTGCACATTATAAAAATTCATTAAACTAAATCAGGGCAGTAAGGACAAAACCCACCACTGGCTCACTATGAGACCCTACACAGATTCCGTTCTCTCTCTCTCTTGGTACAATAATCAATCAATTATACAGCACCTATAAAACATCAAGAGATGGTGTTCATTTAAAAAAAAAAAAATTTTCATTGCATTGTCATGTGCTAGGAGTTGTGCGCCACTGACCAAATCATGTTTTAAACAGAAGTAGAAATGCACTTACTCTCATGGCTTCTCCTACCATCACTGGGCTGATGATTCACAGATCTTTCTCTCATTTCCCTCTTACAACCCACAGGTTTCAGCCCAGATCTCCAACTGCCTTTCTGCATTCTCATCATGGATGAATGCTCATCATCTTCAACTTAACCTTTCAAAATCAGACAGCCCATATTTGCCTCCTGGTTCTCCTTCTTCAGATTACTCTTGAAGATGTCCCTCTTTCTCAATTAGACGTAGTCAGGAATCTTGGCGTGACTCTGGACTCGTCACTTTCATTCATTGAATATTTTCTTCAATGACCCAATCATGTCATTTCTTTTTTCATAATATTCAGAGGATTCAACCCTTCTTCACTAATTATATCATGCACCTTCTTGTTCAGACACTGGCCCTCTCCCAAGTGCAATATAGCAACTCTCTCCTGGCAGAGTGTCCTTCAGCTTCTCTGTGACTTCTCCAGCTCCTTCAGAATGCTCTACTGTTGTTGTCTGTTTCTCATTAAGCTCCTACAACTTCTCTTCTTTTGTCTCTTCACTGGCTTCCTGTTGCTTCAAGGATCCATGAAACTCGTCTTGGCCCACGATTCTCAGAAAGGTTCTGCTCCTCAGTATCTCCGGTCTTTGGTCTCTCCAATCAAGAAGTCTTCATTCTGCCTCTGTGTGCCTGCTGACCATTCCTCCTCTTGCCAGATGTGTCAACACTGGATAATGCTTCGCCGTTCTTGTACCAAAGCTGTGGAATGATCGGTCTTAGGCTATTCAAAATGCACCCAATCGACTCATGTCTGGGGTCTTTTGAAAATGTGCATTTTCATTAAAATAATCTGGAACTGCTTAGCTTCTCCTTCACAGGATAGCTGCAGTTGAATAGTCTTGCATTCAGATGTGAAGCCGTCAAGCCATCAACTTGGTTAGATGAAGTGAAAGGGTGTTGGATCAACCAAAGGGTGATGGAAGATGGTGATGGATTGGGCCCCTAGATTGAGTACAACAGATGGGTGCCTCTAGAAGGCAACAGTCTAATTAGTCAAGACCCAAAAAGTTTGAATGAGAATACCAGGCTCTTGCAAGCTTCATATGGTTTGGGGTATACTGATGAATGGTGCTTGACATTGTTTGGTTTCCTCAGATTCTGCTAATAAAAGACTTTAAGGAAAATCAATTGGTAGCCTACAGAAATCTTAGTGTACAAATAACAATCAATGTCACCAGCTGTGCATAACACCCAGCCCCTTTATACCTGCCATTAACATGCGTTTCTGATGATCCGAGCATGATTGGATAGAACTGCACCACATTAAAGCCAACTGTGTTCAGACTGTAATCTGATGGTGGTCAAACAGACAGTGGCCACAATTAACACAGATGTAAACGCAAAGTGCATTTTTTGATTCTCATACAACAACCATGCACATTTAAGCTGCTTTGAATTTTGCATGGGGAAGTGACTTTGGATCACAGTGTGGACCTGGAAGACACATTTTAATGATGGATGTAAAGAGGGCCAACTAATCACCATACACGATCTCCACTTCTTTATCCTGTTGTGTTTGCTTAAATATAATGTAATAATCTCTATAGATTTAAAGGTAGACATCTGGAACACCAAGTTAAAGACACTAACACCTGGTTAGCACAAAATTACGAAAGCATCTGTGCTGTGAGGAGGTGGAATCATTATGATGAGTTTTTTGTCGATACAGCATCAACAAGGCAATGTGCAGAAGCTATTAAAAAGGCAAATGAAATGTTGATTATACTTAGAAGTCTCTGCAGAATAATGGAAGGGACATTATACTCTGACCATATAATGCACTGGTTAGCCAGCTCTGGTCATCTTACTACAAAAGGTAATAGCAGGACGAGAAGCTGCCTTGAGGAGAGCAATCAAGTGCATTCTGGGACTAAATGACTTGTCCTGCTTTGATACGCTAAAGGAATTAAACCTCTTCAGTGCTGAACAGAGATGGAAGTGTGAGAACCTAATCCAGGTCTTCAAAATTCTCAAAGGCATTCATCAAACTGATCCAGCAGCATTCTTTCAGTTGAAGAGTCACACAAAAAAAAACCTACAGAGTGGTTTAAGCAGCAACCCTGAGAACTTTTAAAAACACCCATATATGATATTGGGACAATATATTCATCAGACTACTAAACACGCTTGGTCAACAGAACCGTCTCCTCTGGTTTTTATGGACAATTCAAAGAACATAAGGGGATCATCAGACAAAAGGAACTCTCAGTGGACATCAAAGAGAGGTACAGATAATGAGGTTTTGATCAAGCCTGGCTCCAGGGGTCATTTAGCCGGACTAAGACCCCACAAGTATCATTGTCAAGCCCCACCCCACCCATGCTGTGTGGGGTAATTTAATGAGGTAAGGGTGCCATTGTCACGTACAAATTATAAAATAATACAAAAAAGTAAAATGTGAATCTTAAGAATTTAACTTAATTAAACACTGTCTTTTTTTTTTTTTTTTTTTTTTTTTTTTTTTTTTTT